>CM035117.1:19033902-19633902 GCA_020205555.1 Panax stipuleanatus
TACAGGATAATTTTTCTTCATTGTTGCAGTCTGTTGGAGCAAGTGAAAAAGTCTTTCAGCTAATGGATCTCTTGCCTAGTGATCAGTTCCTATCAAAAGGTAATGGGTTAGTATTGTTATAGAAATACCTCAGCTAATGAGACAAGCAGCCTGCCTTACCCATGTTGTTTGTAGTTGAAATAGTGGCATGCTTACTTTATAACAATAAGACCCATGAGATGCTCAAGAAATCTGATGTGGTTATATTGAGTACCCAATGATAAGTGCAATGATGTGCAACTCTGATATGCTAAAATTTCAAGGAAGGCTTTGTTGTTGATGGAATCATGGGCACCTTGTTTGAAATTCTCTCTAATATTTATTATTATTTTTTAGTAATTGCATCATCATTTAATGGTGCATCACCCCCTTTACAGGAGTGAAGTTGCAGAAGCTGATGGGACATATTGACTTTGTGAATGTGTCCTTCCACTATCCTTCAAGAGTAGCGGTACTTTCTTTTATCCTTGAACATTATAATATCATATAGAGGTTATTCCAGACACAAATTTACTAGGCTTCTTAGTTCTTAGTATTTCATGACATGTGTCACACCAGCTAAATATTTCTGCTTGATAAATGAATATGGTGTAAATATGTCATGGCATGCTTTGCAGGGCACTGTCACCAACTGTGTATGTCACTTATCTATCTTTGGAGAGCAGAGTTTTGCACATTCCTAGGATAATCTTGACCTCTTCCATGTTTTTCTCACCTTTTCTTTCTAATTTGTTTTTGTTATTATCATTAGACTAAAATTGATCCTTAGGTTTACTCTCTCTGTTGCAAAGTACTCATTCGTCTTTTTGTCTGTGACTTTTGAACAGGTACCCATTCTAGAACATGTGAATATCTCTGTAAAAGCTAATGAAGTAGTTGCAATTGTAAGGAATGCCTTTTGTGACCTTTGACCATTTGTTTCTGGTTCAATAAAGTTTGATTAAAAACTGCTTTGTTAAATCTTGTCTAGACTGGTCTCAGTGGAAGTGGGAAAAGCACATTAGTAAATCTTTTGCTTCGTCTCTATGAGCCAATCAAAGGTCAGGTATGCTATACCTACCATGTTGTACTACTCTGTAGACTTGTAATTGATTAACTTTATCAGAAAGAAAGGACAAACTATCCATATATCACCCGTTAATAAGTTCACTGTATATTACACCAATGTAGTCTGAAGCACCGGTTACAGGTTTCCTTTTGAAGCCAGTTAAGACCTCAAATATGTTGTTTACAATGTCTCTTAAAGCACAAAGAAAATAAACAGTTGATGCATGAGACCTATGCAGGCCATCAATCAATCAGTATGTCAGCTGTAGAAAGTACTTTGGTTGGAAGCTGATATCTCAAAGTATGTAGGCCAATATTTTCTGAGCTCAACATCTTATTGTACAATCAAAACATGTAAAGTGGGAGTATACATGCCCATAGTTTTTGAAGCTAGGAAAAAAGAAAGAAGCAACGGATGGACATATTTATGCTAGCCATAAAGCAACTAGCATTTTGCTATACAGGTCTCAAATAATTTCTACCCGACCAGGTCAAATGAAATATAGTGAATTGACTAGAAAATATAAATAATGAAAGGCAAATTGAAAAACTGGCTGTGCGACGAAGGTAATCCTTGAATATTGCTTGGTATTCAAAGCATTACGCAAGGAGATGACTGAAAGTTATAGTTTTAGCTTTCATTATCATTGTCAACCAAACTCAATAGTTCTGATAAGTTGCACTATATATTATTATTTTTTCTTCTATTCATAATGCTGCCGTCAGGAATCTGTGTGGATTTAGAACCACTAGGCCAAAATTTCATTCTTTGAGTGCACAAGCAATAATTTTATAAATGACATCCAAAATTTCAACAGGTTAAATTTCTTTTAAAACTCTATACGTCAAAGTGAACATATTTTGCCCAAAACTGAATCTCACAAACAGGTTGGTTTTCCTAAAAATAGAATACGGGATACTATTGCAGTTATTTTGCTGCATGGGACTCTAATTATTCTATTAAAAATTGAATAATTCAGCTCGATGATTGGTGGACATAATAGAGCTAATGAAGAGACTCTGCTCTTGTGCTAAATGAATTTTCTGGTATATTGCCTTACGTTTTAATGTCACAAGTGCATAAATTGTATAAGTGCCTCATTGTTGCCTGCACATGAAATATTGCGACCATTTATGTTTTACCTGTTGAATCTTACTTGCAAACTCGAATCTGGTTGCAGATTTTAATCGATAGTGTTCCTCTTAAAGAGTTGGATATCAGATGGCTGAGGGAAAGTATTGGTTATGTTGAACAGGTTAGGCTTATAATCTGCAAGATATACTTGAGGTTAGTTATAAAGTTGTTATCTAAATATTCTGTTGTGAGCAGGAACCTCATCTTTTTAATATGGATATCAAGTCAAACATAATGTATGGATGCCCCAGACATATTAAGCAGGAAGATGTAGAAAGGGCAGCAAAACAGGCCTTTGTTCATGAATTCATTTCATCCCTTCCAAATAGCTATGAAACTGTTGTTGATGATGAGCTTCTTAGCGGGGGTCAGAAACAGAGGATTGCCATTGCTAGGGCCATTCTTAGAGACCCTGCTATTCTAATTCTCGATGAAGCCACCAGTGCTCTGGACGCAGAAAGTGAATACAACATGAAGGTAATTATTTTAGTAATTACTATTGCATACATGAAATGTACTAATTTTTTGCAAGCTGATACTCTCTCTATATATGTTGTTACCAATAGGACATTCTTCATGGATTCAGAAATGATATGAATGCAAAAAGAACTGTAATTGTCATAGCACATCGGTTAGTTTTTTGATAACACCTGTTCTTCTAGTTAAAGTTTAGGTTGACTTTGTGTTTATGCTGATCCTGTTGCAGCCTATCCACAATAAGAGCTGCCAACAGAATCATTGTTATGAAGGGTGGTCAAGTTGTTGAGGTAGGGTTTTCTAGTTTATATGTATTGTGTCTCTATATATTTGTGTACAGTGGGAACCGCAAGCCTTGTGTCTGACAGCAAGACTTTTTGCATGGAAATGAAAGTAACCATTTGTCAATGAATTGATATGCAGATGGGTGGCCACGTAGAGCTTCTTAGCCAGAACGGACTATACACAAGATTAAATAGAATACAGACAGATTCCTTGCCAATCTAGGAAAATACATAGGTTACTAACAGTTGCTCTACGGGTAAGCATTTATAATTGTCAGTTAAATGACTTCTTTAGCTATAATAGTCTTGAGGAATACCATTATTTATTTTCATAAAATTTAAAAACTTTGTTAAATATCACAAAAACATATATACAATCAAGGCTCAACCAAGACAGAAAATGTAAAAAATATTGCATTCAAAGCTGCTCAAGGCCTTCTGCGGAAAAATCATCAGGCTGGGGAACCTGTTGATGAGGAAGGCCTTTTGGTTCCTGGCTTTCTTTCTTGATCATCTTCTGCTCACCATCCTCTGCTATACTCTTTCCTGCTTTTTTCATCTTTTGGCCAACTTTGTCCCTACCCACTTTATCTTCCAGTTCCTTCCATGGCTGGTCTTTTGGGTATACAGAATAATTTACCCAATTATTACCACCCGGCTTCTCCTCCATAGCTAGCTCTGCTATCTCCTCCCTGCTAGCCATGTAAATATATATAGACACAGTAAAGTATTAATCAATTTGTGTGTGCGCAGCGTATAAAAAACTATCTATCGCTAGCTATATCTGTACAAACTGATTAAAATATCTCTAGGTGTTTGTTTGCTGCTCATACAAAACTTGGCTCTTGTTCTATAGATGTCAGTAGGACGACGCAGGTGGCACGGACATTGCTGTGTGCCAACACTCTATCAAGCCACGTGGTGGGATAATGCTTGCTAGCTAGTTAGTTAGTTCTTGCTGTGGAAAGGACGTGTTACCTACTGAGAGTGGCACAAGCGTCATGAAACCACTCGTCTTCGTTTTAATACCTATCTGTCAAGTTGTCAGCGCTTCTTAATTCTATTCATGCATGCATGCATTGAGATATATATATATATATATATATGTGTGTGGTATATGCCTTGGCCCGACATTATTCTGAATTAATAATAGAAACGATGAAACATAATCTTGCAGCAGCTGGGACACTGATGACTATTTGGTTGTCTGATGCGGAGAGATCGAGTGTGACAATGGAATTAATGCCAAATGTATACTATTTCATCATATCTTTCGCATAGATTGGGTCGACTGCTATATATCAACACCTTGTCATTTTAACCGCGCAAGTGTTGAATCATTTAAACTCAAGATCATGAGATGTAGAAAAATATAATAGCTAGCCATGTTTATTGAATGTGGTGGTTGTTGGTGGTTGCATTGCATTGCAGGTTAATCGGAGGATTATTTATCTTGCCAAACATATATACCGCCTAACGCTGTTCAATCACCGACTGTGTTGATTAGAGAAGCTTGTAATTTGGATTAATGATTAAACCTGGCACTTTCTTTTCTCTTTTTTGGTAATTTAAAACAGAATGGAGCTTTTTGTTGAGCTTAATCAGGGTGTATATATAAAATAATTGGCAGGGCCAAAGCCGCGTGCACAAAGCTGAGCCTCATCCTCATGGTCGGGGTAGGTTGGGTGTATACTCTACTCTCTAAATGGCACACTGAAGTGAATATGATTCTTTAAGCATGTTGCCCGCAGTAGGTCCCGTTTAATTGTATTTGTAAATGACAATCATAATGATAGAGCGAGCGCCCAATTTGGAAACCGAAACCACGGCGGCGTAGGATCTGCTTTCCGTCACGACCACTCATTGAGGCAAAGCAAGTGGCAAACCATTTATCGTGAAGCTACTACCACCGGGCCCCGACTAAAGCCCTAACTGCCGGCGGCGGGACCCGCCAACTTAGAAGTTAGTGGTAGAACTAGGTTGATTTTTTATATAATTATTATTACTAATAATGTGACTTCTACTTTTTATAATTGTATTTCTCTTTTTATATTATTGTTTCCTTGGTTGTAGTTTATGTCGGGAACCTATCAAATGAGTTAATTAATTGATATTTTGGTTATTGTATTAAGGATCAATTTTCATTGTGGTTATCGAATTTATTTATATTACAAACGCATTATTATATTTAAAAAATGTTACAAAATGGTCATTGCTTAAAATTTTGTCCAAAAAAGTGAACGACAGTGCTGACTAGATTAACGATTAATCGGTGTTAATTATGTGACAGATGATGTGAATCAGGTTAATTGATGTTTTAATTATTATACCATGGATCAATTTTAATTTTGGTTAATGAAATTTTTTTTGTTATATTCCCGTTATCGAAATACCAAAAATATTATAAATTAGTGATTTTATAATTTTTCATTCAAAATATTAACGAAAAAGCTTACTTGACAAACATTAATGAGGTGGCATGTATGTATTAGTTTGTAGAAATAAAATAAAATATTCATCTAGAAGAAAAGAAAAAAGATAAAGTCAGACTAGTAATATTATAAGAAAATAATTAAGATTTGAGAAAAAAGGAACATAATTTAAATAAACAAAAACAACTAAAAATCAAAGTTCATCTTCCTCTTCTAACTACGAACGACAGACTTACTGGAAAAAATAGTGTTCTACACCTTATGTACATCAACTTTTTCTTTCAGTTGTGGACCAAGTCTGAACTACAACCTCTCGTCAAAAATCTAATTTGGAAAAATAGGTTCCTCTTATACCTCTGTATACTCGCCGGAGAAGGAAAAAAAATTAGAGAAAAGAAGAGCGATAAATTGACGATGACGGATGTTCAAACCTACTTGTTTCACTTCGAAATAAAAGTGAAATAGTTTTTATTAAACCAATTTTTGCAATAGTCGACAGATTTGAGGTGGTATATTGGGCCACTTTTCTCCTTTATTTTGCAACTTGGTTTAGTGTTTAAAAGGTTCTTAATTAAATATGATTTTGGAAAATTATGCATTTAAATTAGCTATAATGTACTTTTTCTTCATAAATGTTGTAATAAAATCACTAATTTATAACATTTTTGGTAATTCAATAATGAGAATGTAACAAAAAAAAGTTTCAGTAGTCAAAATGAAAATCGACCCTAGTACACTAACTTAAACATCAATTAACCTAATTTATGTCATCTACCACATAATTAACATGTGTTAACCGTTAGTCTAATCAGCACCTCCGTTCATTTTTTGGACGGAAGTTTAAGTAATGACCATTTTATAACATTTTTTAAGTATACTAATGTGTTTGTAACAAAAATAAATTAAGTATCCACAATAAAAATCGATCTCTAATACAGTGATCAAAATATTGATTAACTCATTTTTTATTTTATTTTTAAAGGTTATCTTTATTGTCGGTTTATGCCATGTACTTTTGTGTAATTTTGGCCCAATAAAAAAGAAAAAGATGAAATTTGCAACATGCTCATTTCTGTTTTGTCCAATAATTCAATATAATAATTTACTTCTTCCGTCCCTTAATATAAGTCGTTTGAAGATTTTAAATAAACATTAATTGCTTAAATTTTAATATTATCCAAAGTATTAAATATAACTTTGGTTCTCTCACTATTTTTTGTCCAATAAATAACATTCTCTGTTTTAAATACAAGGATAATATCGATAATTGATATTATATTTAATAATATATAAATATTTTTTTAATACTTGTGCACAGCTTTAAAACGATTTATATTAAGGGACAGAGAGAATATTACTTTGTATAATAGTACAAAAGGAACAAATATTTTTATATAAAAAATTAATATTTTTACATTATCTTTATATAAATATAATTTTAATATATAAAAATATCAATTTCCCAGTACAAACTATGCTATTGAATACAATTGTACACAATACAATTGTACATTTTGTATTTATTAAATTAAATATTTAAAATGTATTTCATCTTTTTTTTAATATAAATCGTTTTAAAGTTGTATATAAATATTAAAAAAAATAATTAAAAACTATTAAATATAATATTAATTATTTATATTGTCCTTGTATTAGAAAAAAATAATGTTATTTATTGAATATAAATAATGAAAAAATTAAAATTTTATTTAATATTTGAAGTAGTATTAAAAATTAAATAATTAATGCTTGTGTGTATTAATAATTTTAAGTGTACGTTGACAGGCGGTCCACATGGTACGTGGTTCTGGTACACGTGCGTGCATGTGACACCTCGTCGTTCCCGTAGATAGTTGGAGTTAGTGATCAATTATATTGTAAGTTATAGGCTGATAGCCCTACCCCCTATGTATATCACTTTTATTATTGTCGCATATAATAAATGTATATACATACGTATGTAAACACTTAAATTGAATTTTTAAGACACACTAGTAAAGTGTAAAATAATGATCATTAATAAAATATTTATCTTTTTTTACGACACTTTCTCTCTACTTATTTATTACTCCTCCGTTACTAAAAGATTTTCGTTTTAAAAAAAAATTTATTTCAAAATTTTTGTAGTTTACAATTTTTTAAAAGAATAAATTATTTACTTTCTTATATTATCCATATCTTCTCTCATTGTCCCAATAAATTCTCTCCCTTGTATAAATAGTTTTTAATTTTTCATAAAGGGGTAGTGATGGAATTGCAAACAAATTTTACTAATATTAAATGACTTTCTTAATCTATGTGTCAAAACCTTAAACGACAATCTTTTAAGAACGGAGGGAGTATTATTTTATATTTAAATGTGTTTTTGAATGTACAATTCGAGTGTACACGTAGATATATCCATAATAAATATGCTACTAACAGCAAATTTGAAACAAAGTTATGGAAAAAGAACAAATACATCCTCGACCTACTCCAATTACATTTGATTATATATTGTACACTTTTTTTAAAATTTAGAGTGAAAAACAAAAAAAAATAATTGATTGAATATGCACAAATTTAATTAGGGAATTGATATTTTTCAACATGTATTTTTGATATTTTTACACGGTATTCTCTCACATGAGTATAAATGTAACATAATATAGTACTAAACTTTGTTATGAGAAATTTGAAAACATAAATGTTACTCCATCCATTTCTTTTTATTTATCTTCACAGGAAGAAAAAAGTTGTTCCTTTTATTTATCATTTATAATTTTTAAGAAATAATTAACAATTTAGTTTTCAATATTATCCCAAAGCACAAAATATTAATTTGTTTCTCTTTTATCTTTTCAATAAACTTTAGAAGGGTAACATTAAAATTTTTATATCCAATTTAATCAACCAAACAAAGCATTAAATTTTAAAAAAATAAAAAATTTATGCGTTTCTTTCTAAAATGTTAATTAAAAAAGACCTTAAACATGCTTTGAAGAGTGGATTAATTGCATGGCACATCCTTTCAATTCAAAACTTCTAGTCCTTCATGTTTAAGTAAAATAAAAAGGAATTATGCACAATTGCATTAACATATAGACAAAAGGGTGATATGTTCTTCAAGTCAGGTGAAAATTCATACCAAATCTAAAACGGAAGTGTCACCAATACAAATTTGACCTACTAATAAAGAGTGGCTTGAGGCAATGAAATATGCTACCAACCCTGGCACTATAATTTTTCAATACAAAAACAATGCGGAGGATATCAAAGTTATGGGTGAACACACTGAAAATAATTAAGTACTCCATATTTTCTTGGTTCTGTACAAGGTTAGAAAACAAGAAAGTATGTTGAGAAAACAAGAAAAGGAAAACCCGATAAAGTCGCCTTTCTATATTAGTATTAAGCTTCGATTTGTGCGTTCGCTTTGCTTCTCTCTCAACTAATAGAGTTGCATACAGAGAGAGAGAGAGGAAGAAGAAGAAGAAGAAGAAGAATTAAAATTCTGTGTGTTTCATTCTCCTCAATTATTATAGTATTAATTCCACCCATTAAGCGACGAATTCCCCACAGACAAATCAATCAAGAGGAATTTTTGCTAAATTTTTTTTCCCAAACTCCAATCTCAAAACTCCTCTATTTTTCGAATCGGATCTGGAAAAGACCCAGAAAAAAACAGAGAGAAAAAGTTGGGCTAAAACCAAAATTACTTTCACTTTCTTCGAGTGGGTATTGGGGCTGAAATTCTATCTTTCGGTTCTTCTGAATAGTCATGAAAGATTGCTTCCTCATCTGCATTTTCTGATCAGGTAATCAAAAGGGATTAATTTTCTTTTATTTGTTTGTTTAGTTGCTTCTTTACTGTCGGTTTGGTTGCTGCGAAAATGTAGGAAAAGGAAAAGGAATCTTGGGAAATACCCAATTGAATTCTGTTTCTTTTTTTTTTTTGTTACGGGAATAATCAATACCCTATTTCTTTCTCCCTTTTTCTGCGGGAAATTTCTTACTTTTTCAACAACCATGCTGTATTCCACTTCTTCCTTCTTTTTCTGGGTAATCTATTTCTTGCTTTTTGGAATCTGTAAATGCGGCTAGTTTAATGTAATAGCGATTTTGCTTTATGAGGTATATGTGATTATTAATGTTTGCAAAAGATTTGCTTGTGGGTTCATTTGATTGTGAATCACGTTTTGTTTTTCCTTACAAATCCAATCTTTTGGGATTTTCTCGACTTCTATGAGCTGTTGCTGAGTTGTTTCTGTAATGGGTATGTGCTGATTGGGTGAATTTTTAACAAATTTGTTTATTGGTGTTTAGTTATATTAGTGATTTAATCAATTCTAAAAACTGGATCCGGTTATCATGAAGTTAACTTCATGGTAAGTTGGTCAATTGATCAATACAGTGCTGACACCCATGGAGAGAGATCATCTCTCGGCCTACGTGTCGACACTGTATTGGTCAATTGACCAAAGTTAACTTCATCATAACCACTCCCCTAAAAACTATATGTGTTGGATATTTATTCGGCTAATGCTCATTTGTGGTTAGGATTCATTTTGCTCAGTTGGATATTAGTGGGGAGTGCTTCTTCTGAATTTCTGGATGGAATCACTTGTTGAGGGAGTTAATTCTTTGCCGCCTTTAGGCTATGATCCTTCTTCTGCCACGGGGACTAATCGCCCCCCTCATCCTTTATCTGCAAAACATTCTAGATATGAAGGAGCCTCATATGCAAGTGTTTTTGATCATGGAATGAAGACAAGCCAAACTCCAACAGGTTTAGTAAACCATTCTTATAAAATATCCCATGATCACATGCGAAAGGAAATGCTGCCTGACTCATCAAAGGACCATTTCAAATCAAATCAGGGTAACTTGGAATTTGTTCATTCAAATAAAGAACTTGATCACACAGGGGAAGCTTATTCTCAGAAACATGTTCTTATATTGGAAACGAAGTCTTCCATCAAGCATTCTATTGATGATTCTGAGAATTCTGATTCAAGCAGCTTAGTGGAAGCTGGAGACCTTGTTTTAGCAGCTAAGGGAGTTTTTATGCATTCAAATGGCCAAGTACCCTCTCAATCAGGAATAAAATTTTGTCCAAGTCCTCAAAACAGTTTCTATTCTGCCACACAGTTTGCAGAAGCCAAGCAAAGCTTCACCAATACGGAAGTTAGTGAATGTGCAAGCAGTATTGAGAAGTCCGTTGAAAGTGGTGAAGTTAGCAACTCTTGTGATTTTGTTGAGAGTAGGAAGACGAGTATATACAGATGCAGCACTGGCAGTGATGTTAGTGATGAGAGTAGCTCCAGTAGTTTAAGTAGTGCTATAAACAAACCCCACAAGGCAAATGATTCGAGATGGGAAGCAATTCAAGCCATCAGATCTCGTGATGGGAACTTTGGGTTGAACCACTTCAGGATTTTTAAGAGATTGGGATGTGGAGATATAGGGAGTGTTCATCTGGCAGAGTTGGGTGGCACAAAAAGTTATTTTGCCATTAAAGTCATGGACAAAGGAGCTCTAGCTAGCCGGAAGAAGCTTTTGAGGGCTCAGACAGAAAGAGAGATATTGCAGTCTCTGGATCATCCATTTCTGCCCACTTTGTATACACACTTTGAGACGGAGAATTTCTCTTTCTTGGTTATGGAATTCTGCCCTGGGGGAGATTTGCATGCACTCCGGCAAAAGCAACCTGGAAAATATTTCTCAGAGCATGCTGCCAGGTTAGAAATTTGTTGCTCACCCTTGTCCTTGACTTTTCCTTCTGCCAGTTGGGTTAATATAACTTCAATAGTTACCCTATGATAACTGAACAACATTTAGATGTACTTGCATGAAACTAGTAATATTATCTATATTGTAGTGCCTTTAGTTGACTACATAGCTTCTGATCTCATCCCAATCCTTCCATAAGTTAATTATCACAAATCCCAGTTCAGAACCCTTGATTGGTTTTTAACAGTCTTTGTTCACTGCGCTCTCCTCTTGCGGTCTTTACTCTTGTGAAAACTTCATCCTTTTTCCTATTGGCAGCTTCCATATAGGTTTGGTTACTTGTGCTCATCAAACTTATGTTGGAGCACGTTTAGTGTTGTCTCAATCGTTTAATTCCTCCTTGGTTTTCAATATTTCAATTATCTGTGCAAGTCTAATGGATAGTGTGGTTTTACTTGGACTACCAAATTGTTTGTTTGGGTTTTTTTTTATGTCACTAATTTTTTTTTTTCTGATTAGATTTGAAGTTGAGATTAGTGAACTCCATTGTAACCACAATCTTGCATGGAAAAGTTCTGGTTTGGTTAATATGGTTAAAATTACTGATTGGAAATTAAGTTGACTATAAGTTGAATTAGTATATGAAACATAAGCGTGATTATTATAGAACGTTGATATAACATAGGAAATTGGTTTATGTAGATTTTTGGCATAATTCTTATATGCTACAAGTGCAAAATTAAAAGATATTGATATGCATTGATAGTTCATACAATGCGTACTATCACTTCAATTCTTTGTGATTTGACCAAGGTACTAAATGAGAGATGAGTCGCAATTTGAAATGTGTAGTTGTATCTGAGCAGTTTTATTGAAATAAAAACGGGTCTGCATAAAAAATTGATTTTAAGAAATTGACTCTATTTTCAGCATATTAATTTGTATGACATTTACAGGTTTTATGTGGCAGAAGTTCTCCTTGCTATGGAGTACTTGCACATGCTTGGAATCATTTACAGAGATCTTAAACCAGAAAATGTATTAGTGAGGGAAGACGGGCATATAATGCTTTCAGATTTTGACCTTTCGCTTAGATGCGCTGTGAGCCCAACACTGGTCAGATCCTCAAATTCTAACTTGGAATCCAAGAACTCGGCATACTGCATTCAGCCATCTTGTGTAGTCCAGCCATCTTGCATCCAGCCTACATGTTTTGGACCACGCTTCCTAGGCAAGCCCAAGAAAGAAAAGAAACACAAACCTAAGGGTGAAATATACAATCAAGTGAGCCCCTTACCGGAGCTCATTGCTGAACCTACAAGTGCTCGGTCGATGTCCTTCGTGGGTACGCACGAGTACTTGGCACCTGAAATTATCAAAGGCGAAGGCCATGGAAGCGCTGTGGATTGGTGGACATTTGGGATCTTTCTGTATGAGCTCTTGTTTGGGAAAACCCCATTCAAAGGGGCAGGTAACAGGGCCACTTTGTTTAATGTGGTTGGGCAGCCCCTCAAGTTCCCTGAATCACCAAGCGTGAGTTTCGCTGCAAGGGACTTGATCAGAGGCTTACTAGTGAAAGAGCCGCAGCATCGCCTTGCATATAGACGTGGGGCTACTGAGATCAAGCAGCATCCGTTTTTTCAGAGTGTAAATTGGGCACTCATCCGTTGCGCCAGTCCACCAGATGTGCCAAGACCAGTCTTGATGAACGAGGTGCAAAAAGCACCTAGAGTGGAGACGGTACCAGGGGTTGATGTGAAGCCTTCTGGAAACTATTTAGAGATTGATTTCTTTTAATTTCATTCTCTCATTTGAATCTGCTTCATCCTCTTATTTCAATTGTGTTTCAATAGTTATTTTTTTTTTGGTTATAATCCCATTTGTAAGGGACACAAATTTGTCGTCCCTCAGTAAGCAATTGTAAGTGATCCGTGTGTAATTACTACTAGGAATGAAGAATATGCTGATGGCATCCAAATGCACAGGAATGATTAATGTCATTGATGAACTTTCTTTGTTCTCATATCCATCTACTTGATTTAGTATTTGTTTTAATGTTATTTAAACAAGAAAAAAGTGGCAGATGTTGAGCTCAGATCTCCCGTCTCATTTCCCTCGCCCATTTCCTTAATTACATAATTTATTTACAGTGAACTTTGTAAATGAATCAGGACAGAGGCATTTGCATTAGATATCGGAGATACTAACATAACCTGGAGAGAATCATGTCCTTAGTTTTGCAATCATCTCCTCTACCAGCCTTAGCTCTGTCCCACCTCTCTCCCCTCTGTCGATCTGTCCCATAACCTGCTCCAAAAGCACATTTTTCAGCATCTTTTCCCTTGAACCAGCTTTTGAACAATCTCTCAGAAGCAACAGCAGTTCTCCGGCCATTTCCTTAGCTCTCCGAGTTCCATCCACACTCAGCTGAAGCAACCCAGGCATGGCTCCTTCTCTCAGAATCAGCCCTCCATACCCATCTCTGCAGCTTCGGCATAGTAGAAGCAAAATCCCCACCGCATGTTCTTTACATTGCATCGAACCTTCCTCCACTGTTTCTACCAATGCTTGAATTGCTCCGCTTGTGCCAGCAGCAGTCTCCCTCAACGCAATTCCAGACCAAGAAACAATCTTTTCGAGCAATGCAAGTGCCTTCTCAACCAATCCAGATGATTTATCCCAGCCATTGATCAAACGAAGCAATGTAATCACTATGCTCGAAAAAGCAATCGATGAGATGATTTGAGGGCTGGTTGAGAGATTGTGGAGTGTAACTATGATATCAAGCTTCGCTTGCAAGGTTCTATTATCTGCATTCAGGATTTCAACTAGGATTTGTATCGCTCCGGAGCCTGCAATTTCCAGCTTGTTTGCAGTGCAAGAAGAGAGGATCAGGAGGGCAGCTATTGCAAGGTCAACCAATGCCTCACTTTGGCACCCAAGGAGGTTAATTAATATCGGTATAGCCCCTGATTTTGCAATAAGGATCTTGTTTCTGTAAAAATGGTAATAATATTCATAAAAAACAAAATCCCAAAACCTTTGCCTTTGCTACAATCATGAATTCAGATATATATATTGGCCTTAAATATATTTGTTCTATCAAGATCCGAGTGATTGTAGCATGGATGTTCTTATTTTTATGTGATACTAATACAAATATATACAAGATAAATTCTGTAGGACTCCTGGCTAGAAAATAAGTCAACTAAGGTGAAGATGAAGGTATAGAGACAAACCTTTCACTGCCGAAGGCCATACTAAGCAGAGCAAAGAGAGCAGCTTCAACTGGTTCATAATCTTGTATATGAAGCATCGACACAAGAGGAGCAATCACTCCTCTTTCAACCAACTTGTGTTTCTGCTTATTTTTCAGATTACCAAGCTGTCTGGCTGCCAGAACTTGGGCTTCGATTTCGCCAAATAAAAGAGCTTCCACCACAACCTCCTCCATGGAAGAAGCTCTTTTGTCTCTGTGTTTTTGGGCGAGAGAGGATATATGAAAACTTATTAAGCAATTTTTCTATTATATATGGGGATTGCTTAAAGAGGACGATGTAATATGTTTGGATTATATAGGGGGGGCGTTGGCAGTTGTTTGGATCAGAAGCAAACTTACTATTCCCTATTCAGCTTTCTGTAAACTGTCCTCAGTGGAGATACCTCTCAATGAATCTTGTAACTTTCCTTTTATAGAAGAAACCGCCTTCAGCTTTTAGTAACTTAACAACTGAGGAGATTCTTTTGGCTCAACTGTTACATAACTGCACATCAAATAAGAACAGGAGAAAAAGGGTCCTACCTAATATCTGGATTAGTCGTCGTCAAATTCAAACACCAAATAAACTATGTTTAGGTTGTCTTGAAAAAGAAGTTTATGGACGTACGTGTGTGTTAACTAAGGGGTGTTTGTTTAGAGCTGGATGGAGCTGAATGGTTTCTGTGCGTTTGTTTTGAATAAAAATCGTCTCAATGACTGAATCAGTCAGATTTATTTTTTTGGCTGAATGGGATGAATGACTGTTGATTGAATGAAGTATTTTATATATATATTTTTTTACAGTATTAACTATTATATTAAGTAATATTAAATAAATTTACAATAATTTTGAATTTTTCTAGAGAGTTAAAATAATAAAAATCTGTTATTTAGATGTTTAAGACATGTCAATTATCAAACAATTTTTTCCATTCAATATTCAAAATTATGCTTCATTCAGCTAATTCAAATTACTTAAACATTCAAAACTATTTCATTCAATTTTATCAAACACCCTCTAAAACCGCTACAATATTAGTGTTGTGACAATTAATTATTAAGGGATTTGTTATTTTCGCAAGTACTTTTTGATATCTTAATGAATAGTTTTAGAGATACAGATCTCATTAAAATCTATTGGATGTAAAAGAAAAGGACGGAGAGAAGTAGCACTGAAGAGGAATGTGCATCAGACAGAAGATTTGCGCCCACAAAAATATCCTTCTGAACGTGATTCTAGCTCTGGGGAAGAACATAAATTTTAGTAGGCTAACATGTCTCGTGCTCCAAAGCTGACGTTAGTATCTCTTAAATAACATATATTTATTAAAACTACGTTGTTTTGAAAATTCACATATATTTATTAAAACTACGTTGTTTTGGAAATTCACATATATTTATTAAAACTACGTTGTTTTGAAAATTCTGTTAGATAGCATACTTATTTAAGAGACGTATGATATTTAAGACATCCGTCCATGTATATGTATTATACTAAAAAAAATCTCACTTGCACAATTTATCTTTCTCAAATATAAGGAGTGTTTAGTTTTTTTATGGTCATATCATATTTAAGTAAATCATGTCATTTTTGTAGAACAAATTTCTTTATATATATATTAATATATACACACACAGACAGACTCACATGCACAAACACAAAAAGCTAAATTGCAGTATAAAATTATAAACAATTGCAGTCATTATCCATTCATACATCTAATGTATATATTTCTGCTTTTGCTCTGGCCGTTGTAGGCAGCCGCAACATCTTTTATGACAAATTCCATTTGAAAGCAGGCAATTCCCTTATTCAGCCTTCTCTTTTTACAACGCTTTATTTTTGTTATTAGTTTTTAATCTAAAGTTTTTGTCTAATTTCCTTATATTACACAATTTTTTGATAAAAATATTTGATTTTCAAAATCTACAATAAAAAGCTGTTCAATTGCACACCATCTTTCTACTACTATATTCCTGTTTAATTTTTTATTTTATTTTTCCAGTTGAGTGAGTTTGAAGCAATGGTTACTAGGATGCTAAAGTAGCTAGTTAGTTAGCAGAAGAACAGGTCATATTTAGCTGAAACATGAGAGAGATCATTCTTTCTTGCATTAAAATATGTAATTCCTTGTATGCTGTTAATGACAAGATCTTTCTTCGCGCCTCAATTACCGAAAAGCGCGTCCAATCCTGCACAGAAAACGGGTCAACACCAAAAGCTTGAAGGCTTGGGCCGCCGGGGGATAGCTCCGGTGTGATAATAAGTACATGCCGGAAAAAATGTTAACAATGGAGGTTGTGTGTTCTAGTGTCTGGTAGAGTAAAATTTGCATGTACCTCTCTCATATAGTGCTCTGTACTTTTATGTTAGTCTCACCGCCTTTGCATGCAACACCGACCATGACCTTATCTAATTGCATGCAATCCCCATCAAATCAATGTTTTCCACTAACTCTCTACTAACTCAGGATTAAGCCAAATCCTTATCAATTAAGGTGTTGGATCCACCGTCCAACACCTGTCCACCACAATAATAGTCAGCCCAAGCCCAAATAAAACATTATTTAAATAATGGCCCATCACTCCAAAGGCCCAAATAAACTTGATCCGATAGGCCCAAATAATCATGGCCCAAAATATGCTAATAACTAATGTTACATTTTCGGGTCCTATGCTAGTTAAGACGATGATTACTGAATTTAATTTCTTACCAGTAATCCCTGCAAGAACAAGCACCATCTTCAAAATGGTGAAATCGATGCATGTCCCTCACTATAATCACCCGATTAACTATCTTTGAGATAAACTTAATGGCATTGTGGCAATCTCCACAAATCCTAAGATTCTTTGTAATTCTAATAGTAGTCCCTGTTCTAGTGTTGATGATCCCAAATGCAATAGCCAATCTCTCACTATGGGACGAAAGAGCCACTTCTTTAGCTTCTTCTTCAATATCATGAAGCACAAAGTCCGTCAATGGAACGTAACCCAATCGTTTCATTGGAACCACCAACTCCTCAAGAAAAGAATAAATCTTGGCTGATTGAGGATGAGATCTGTCTCCTACTCCAAATCTATAAACAGAATTATTAACCTCTATTAAACTGAACCCCTGAACTTTATTGGCTCCTGCTCCAGCCATTATTTTCCTCACTTTCTCGACATCATTCCATCTAGACTTTGCTGCATAAATGTTGGAGAGTAATACATGATAGCTAGCATGAAAGGGGTCCAGCTGAAATATACAGTCTGCAATTCTCTCGGCTAAATCTAGATTATTATAAATTCTGCAGGCACCGAGCAAAGATCCCCATGTACTTGCATCTGCTTTCATTGGCATGGATTCTATGAGGAGTTCTGCTTCAGAAATTTGTCCTGCTCGGCCCAAAAGATCCACCATACATGCATAATTACTTAATTTTGGTACAACCCCGAATTCATGTCTCATCATCTGGAAATACCTCTTGCCTTGTTCAAGCAACCCAGAATGACTGCAAGCTGAGAGAACACAAGTGAATGTAACATGATTAGGCCTCACTCCTTCCTCAACCATTTGATTGAAAAGATCAAGTGCTTTCATTCCATGCCCATGCATACCATAGCTCGAAATCAATGCACTCCAGCAAACCACATCTTTCCCATTTGTTTCATCAAACAAATTATGTGCCAGACCCAAACTCCCGCATTTTGCATACATATCCATTATAGCAGTTGCAACTAATATATCCGATCCAAACCCAGTTTTAATGACAAAATTATGAAACTCTTCACCTTTTCTTAAAGCTCCTAAATTACCACAAGCTAGAAGAACACTCAAAATACCTACCCTATGGGGTTTTACACCTGAACCACGCATTGCATCAAAGAATTCCAACGTTTCCCCATTATAGCCATTGTTAGCATAGCCAGATATCATTGAACTCCAACACACCAAATCCCTATCGGCCATTTTATCAAACACTAGCCGGGCAGTATTAATGTCACCACATTTGGCATACATATCAACCAAAGCAGCATGAACAAAAACATTACTACTACATCCACAACAAACTGAATGCTGGTGAATTAGCCTTCCCATTTGCAAATCAGATAATCCAGCAGACGATTTAAGCGCGAAAGGCAAAGCATAATTGTCTGGTTTTAAGCCCTTTTCCATCATTTTATTGTACAATTCTAACGATTCCCGATATTGGCCTTCAGTAGCATATGCCCTTATCATCATATTCCAAAGATACCCACTAGGATTTTGTATATTTTCAAATAAAATATTCGCGATTTCAATACAATTGAATGAGATGTACAAAAGGGGCAATTGGGTTGATAAATGTGTGTCATATTGGAGGCCCAAAGCAAAGATCTTTGCATGGATTTTCTTAAGAGAATTGAGGCTGGAGATCTTGTGAAAGGCTGAACTAATAAAGAAAGAAATCTCATTCATGAGTTTGGTGTGGATTAATTGCCTGGGGCTTGGGGGAAGAAAGAGAGGGAGGCGCAACGGTGGTTGAAATTTGAAAAACGGTTATAAAGTGCAGTGGCTATGTTGAGATAATAGGGGGTTGGAATTCGATTTGTTTTCTTTGTTGGGTCATTTATTGTCTTCAGGAGTATGCCCCTGTTTCTCCTATACTTATAGGCATGTTTTTATCATGTTGTTTAGCCTTCAGCTTGTTCAGTTTTTGACCTTGAAACCCATAATATAAAACATAATAGGTAAAAAAACATTATGAGGGCCAAAAGAAAAAATAATAAAAAGGCCGAATGACATTTCTGTCCCACCAAACTGTCATTTACATTATGAGGGCCAAAAGGTAAAATAATAATAGGTAAAGTGTGTTGTGTATAATTAATTAATGATGATATCATTCTTGACTTGAGGAGGCATGAAATGATTAACTACTAGAACATCCTCATCTTGCCTTTTGTAATATTTGAGGATGCCCCTTTGGCAACAAATGCGACTTTGTCTGAATGACGAGAAATATCACTTTCCCTCATCTTTATACGCACGCGTAAGGAATGCCTTTTTGTACGAAAAATATTCTTGAATATATGGACTATATATTGTCATGGATAATACTAGTTGATGTGGATATAGAGTTTGATTGCATACATTATCTTTAAGGAATTTGATAGGTATATGCAACTGCAAGTTTTTAAAAAAAACATGTAGCAATAGGATCAACTCTTTGGATTCGAATATAAACCAACCAACCACTACCTCATTATCCTTCTTATTGAGAAATTCTGCGGCCAGGACAAATAGATTTGGGCCTTATTTCTTGCTGCAAACATAGGAAAATAGAGCTAGGAGCTAACTTAACTTCTAGAACAGAGAAAGCAGAGATGTCCCAAAATTTTCCTTGGCTTCCTTGTCGAATGGACCATCTCCCAAATACAGGTAGGTATAGGCCCGGCAGAGAAGCTCACTTTCAGCCTTATTTACCACCTCTCCCATCACTGCATGCACCCCCAAAGAAACATACATATTCAGACTGATGATAATCTTTGCTTTTGCCGGTTCATTAGCCTGCCATATAAATATACTCCATAGAATTCTAGTCCATAATTTATTTCTTACCTGTTGTCTGGAGAACGTATCCAGGAAGGCGAGTGAATTCAATTACTGAATCTTTTGGCAGCTTTATATCATCTGATGCTGCACCCAGGATCCTTCATTTACAGAGAAATATATATATATATATATACGAAGAGTGAATTTTTTGAAATACTTCAAATATTATTTAGAAATGATTTAGCTGCAGAGAACTACTATTATTTACTTCTTTGTGAGCTCGTCATTCTTTCCACCGGTGAGTTTCTTGATTGCTGCTCCCAGGCCTTCATCAAAGCTTTTCCTGACCATGCTCATTGTAAGGTGAGCATAAACGATCACCATCTTCACCGTCATGCCAACATCACTGTCAATCACCAGTTGATACATTTCCTTGGTAGGTTTTTCTGGGCTTTTCCCAATCTTTGACCTCAAAAGATCTTTCAGCTTCTGATTATCGTTATATATCCCTGAAATTCACAAATGATCATATTACTATTTACTAGTAGTATATATTCGTTCTTGATAGCGCAACTCTTTTCTTTTCTTGTATGTATACTATAAACATAGATCATAAAAGTACGTAAAGGGATTTCGACAGAATCATACCAAAACCATAGACTTTGATGCCCATGCCAAACATTGATTTCTTCCTCAAACCAGCGGCATTCAACTGCTTCCCATCGTCCAACTTAACTGGGAAGGAAACCCCACTCTTGGGTTCCAACTGAAGTGGCACCTCCTCTTTCTTTGGCTCTTCTGTTGCTTTTGTTCCCTTGTCATGATTCTTCTTTTCCTTTTCATTAGCATCATTGGCAGTGATTGTTTCAGTACCATTCAACTTCTCCTCCTTCAACATCTCGGTCACATCCTCAACGGCGGTCGACATACTTGAAAAGATTTGGAGTCCAATGAAAAATGTGAACGATGAGTGTTTGTTTGTGGCTTGGCGTTCTGGAGAAGCCGTGTGTGTTTTATACTTTATATAGAGGTCTCGGAGGTGGAAGAGGCCGTTGAATGAATGCCTTTGTCCAGCCTACCTTGGTATCAGCAGTTTTGGATAGAGGGAAATTACAATGGTACTCCCTCACTCCCATAACACATGACGTTTCCTTTACAGTATATTTATCTCATAGCATCTCATCTGTAACATTTTTAATTTTGAAAAAATTGTGACTAATTTTCATAGATTATATAAAACTTCAAATATTTGAAAAAAATAATATCATCTAAAATGTCATAATACTCCATATGGGATGGAGGGAATAGTAGTATGCATCAATAATCTTCTGTTGAATCTGGCATTAAATTCATGTGGAATGCTCACATTTCTAGGCTAGGACTTGGAGTATTATCATTATGAATGTGTCATTTGTAGGAAGGTTTTGAGATCTTGTGAGACTTGATATTGTTATTATTACCAAAACAAGCAACTCTCTATCGTGATACGATACTTACCGGCCCCTTTACTAAAATAAAATCTAGTTTTTTTTCTATATTTATTTTTAAATATAGCTAGTGTTTAGTTAAATAGTCACTTGTGATAGCATGCTAGTAAATTATGATGTTAAATTTAAAAATATCGTGTTATTTATATTGTCATATATAAAAAAGATGCTTTTTTTTGTGGAACAATTATTTATTTATTTATTTATTGTGCAAATTGGGACTCACTTTTAGACTAATGCTATATTGGAATTAAGGAAGCTTCCATTTACTATAGTGGATAATTTTATTTGTTTGTATCAAAGGTCGAATTCCCAATGTTTTGCTGGAGACGTGGGTAAGGCTAGAAGATGATGTATTTGTTTCGTATTTACTGATGATACAGTAAATGAATACATGAAAGAGAGACCTTGGGAAAACAAAGGATAAAAGTCTTGGGAATGTGTGCTAGTCCCTCTCTCTCCCTCCCAATTTTTTTTTTCAAAAGTACCCCTCATTATTCTTACTCTTACTTCAATACTGAGATGATTATTAAAAGGATTGTGTACATATTTTCAAATTATAATAATTATTAAAAAGATTTATTGAGTAATGATTCCCCTTACTCTTACTATTATGCATACCAATAATTAAATGGCATTTAATTATAATAGTAAGAGTAAGAGTAATGATTCCCCTTACTATTTTCAAAAGTCCTGCCATTTTTTATAATAATTATTAAAAAGAAGCATTAATTATAATATTTTTAAAAGTATCCTTCATTATTCTTATTTTAATACTGAGATGATTTTAATTCTCTCTCTCTCTTTATTAACACAAAGAGTATTATAGATAAATGATACTACCTTCGTCCCACAATAAGTGATTTTTTAGACTTAATAATTTTTTCCAAAATAAGTGATGTGTTAAAATTCCAATATAATTTTTATAATATTTTTTCATATGTGCCCTTATGCAACCAATGGTATTTATTGCGTATTTATTGAGAAGTTGAAAGGTTGAAGAAAGAGAAAGAGAAACCAAAAGTCAATAAAAAAAGTCTTAAACAAAACAAAGAAAGTATATTAAGGGTATTTTTGCTATTTTAGCTTGTGTATTGATATGTGTGATTTAAGCTAAAAAAATACGTATTATGGGACGGAGGTAGTACTATATTTAATGCTATACAATCATTTCTTTAATGGTTGTGCTTAACTCTAAAACATTACTTATTATGGGACGGAGGGAGTATTAAATATAATATCAATTATTTATATTGCCCTTGTATTAAAAAAAGAGAGTGGTATTTATTGGACAGAGAATAGTGATAGAACCAAAGTTATATTTAATACTTGAGATAATATTGAAAACTAAGCAATTAATGCTTGCTTGAAATCCTCAAACGACTTATATTAAGAGACAAAACTATTTCTCTAAAACGACTTATATTAAGGAACGGAGGGAGTATGACATATGACATTTTAGATAATTTTATTTTTTCTAAATTATTTGATGTTTTATATAATCTAAGATAATTAACCATAATGTTTTTAAAATTACACTTTATAGAAAAATATTACATATAAGAAAGAGTATGAAATAAGTATATGGTAAATGATATTATAGACAATTAATACTATATTTAATATTATACAATTATTTATTTAATACTTATACATAACTATAAAATGTCATATATTATATAACGGATTGAGTATTATTCTATTTGAATCTCATCCTGAGATAGAGGAATAATCATAGTAGGAAACGGAAACATCATAGAACTTTCATTTAGGGAGAGAGTGTATATTTAAAGACACTCAATTATAAAATAGTTACTCCCTCCGTCACTTAATATATGTCATTTTATATAATTTAAGAGAATTAATTATAATATTTTTAAAATTACTCTCATGAGAAAATATTATAAATAAAAGAGAGTATGAGATAAATATGGTAATTATGAGAATTTAAAGGTATTATAGACAATTGATATTATATTTAATGTTATACAATTATTTTCTTAATTATCGTACATAACTCTAAAACGACTTATATTAAAGCACAGCATGAGTATAAAACAATAAATAAAATGTTACAGATAGAATAGAGAAAAGTATTTTGCTAGTTAGATTAAAGTCTGATAATGTTTACTACCTTCGTTCATGAGTATATAAGATTACTATTAGCATTTTAAAGTTAATTTAAAATATTTTTAAAGATAATTTATATATAAAAAATTAATTCCTCCATCCGTAAAAGGATTATTAAAGTACGATTTACACACATATTAAGAAAAATAAAAGTAAAAAAAAAAGTGAATAAAAAAAGTTTTAAATTTATTTTTAGTGGCCCTACAAGATTATATAAAGTGATAAGTATTTTTATCTTTTTTTATATTAGTGAACTCCACTAAATGACTAAGTTACCCTTCATTTTATACATTTTACCTCATCTTTTTAGGGACAAAAAAATTTATATCTTTAGTAATCCTTTTAGGGACGGAGGGAGTATGAAATAATAAATTTTATAATGAATATTACTTTTTTTGATTGTTTGTAAATTCATCATTCTACTTTTTAAAATTAAAAGAATGCATGTTAATTTTAAATTTAAAAATATATTAAGTTGGTTTTAAAAAATTAATAATCATCTTATATTTTGGAATTGAGGGAATAAATACTAATGGCAAACAATAAAGAAAGAAAGTTAAACCTTAGCATAGTGTTTAAAATTACTTTCTAACTCCCTTTGTTGCCTAATCCTTTATATAGAGGACAATTTGCACTTATTGGGCTTGGATTGAGATGAACTCCTTATTAATTCATTTCTTATCTTATAAAAGCATAAATGTTGTACTATATTAAAAATTTTGGGGTGCGTGGGTGGGTGGGGGTGAGGGAAATTAAATTAAATTATATAATATAATATAATATAATATAATTTATGGAGAGAAGGAGGAAATAAAATTTAATTATATAATTTAAATGAGTTATTTTAATTAATTAAGGGAGGATATATTAATTATTTAAATTAGTAGTTCGTTACACTAAAAGTGTTAACTTTATTATGGATTAATTTCATAATTAGTAAAATAGTTTTTATACATAATTACAAGTGTATAAATTACAAAAGTATGTAATATGTATATAATGTAATATGTATAATATATATGTGTTATATAAGAATGTAGTGTAATAATACATACATGTTGATTGTTGATGTATTAGCTCTTCAAAGTGCAAAAAATTATTATAGACTAATATAGATCAAAAGTAGTTAAACTAGATCCAACCCATATTTGTAATAATAATATGGGTCCAAAATCTAACCAACCCATCTCTTAAAAACTAGTTAATCAACCCAATAGATCAAAATAGTTTTGGTTAACTATATGATTTTAACTTAAATTGCTAGCTCTAATTAAAATGACCAAATCCTTGTGGACATCATTTCAATATATACAAATGAAAGTCATTATTATAATTAGAGTCCTTTACAGAACTATACAACTTTTATAAAGTAATTATAAAAAAAGTGCATTTATAAAATAATTACAAAAAAAGTACAAAAATTCAAACAATTCAATTTCAAATTAAATATGAAAATCTAAAATCAAGGATAACTAATAATTCAAATTCAAATCTTTTAGATCTAACAATAATTTCAAATTCATAATTCAAAATTTAAATCAAAATGAGAAAATTAAAAACAAAAATTATGAAAGAGTTACTGTTCATCATTCTCCTCCTCCGCTTCCCGCCTCCCGCCCCCGCCGCTAAATTGCCGTCGCCGCCGTCGCCGCCGTCACCGCTATATCGCCGGAGTTGCTATTTTGAATTTTTTTTTTTGATGATTTGGTTATCCATAAAAATTAAAATGGTTACCTTTATACGAAGTTTGGCTACCAACAGCATCACATTCAAAATAAATTTGGTAATCAAATAAAACTAAATTGGTTACCTTATCGGAAGGTTTGGTAACCAATTACATAAAGTTTGGTTACCAACTGCATCACATTCAAAATAAATTGGTAACCTAATAAAACTGAATTGGTTACCTTCATACCAAGGTAACCAAACCTTCATACCAAGGTAACAAAACCTTTATAACAAGGTAACCAAATTTTCATAACAAGGAAACCTTCATATTAAGGTTCGGTTACCTTGGTATGATGGTTTGGTTACCTTGGTATGACTGTTTGGTATCCTACTGCATGAAGTTTGGTTACCAACTGCATCACATTCAAAATAAATTGGTAACCTAATAAAACTGAATTGGTTACCTTTATACCAAGGTAACCAACCCTTCATACCAAGGTAACCAAACCTTTATAACAAGGTAACCAAACCTTCATAACAAGAAAACTTTCATATTAAGGTTCAGTTACCTTGGTATGAAGGTTTGGTTACTTTGGTATGCCTGTTTGGTTACCAACGTATGAAGGTTTGGTTACCAGTGGAGTTGGAGAATGGACCGGTGGTGGAAGGGAAGCAACGGGTGGTGGAGGGGCCTCCACCGCGGCCAGTGGCGGGGCCTCCACCGACAGTCACCTTGGATCGATTTGGGGGAGGAGGAGGAAGGGGGAGGAAGTGAAGGGGGCGGGGTGGGGCGGGGCGGGGAGGGTCGGGGCGTGGGCAGGAGGAGGAGAAAGGGGGGGAGGGCGGGAGGAGGGGGATAGTGGTGGGAGGCGGAGGGAGGTGGGGCGTGGTAGGGGGAGGAGAAGGGAGGCGGAGGGAGGGGAGGGGAGGGGGTGGGGTGGGGCGGGAGGAGGATAAAAGGGTGGCGGTAGGAGGCGGAGGGAGGGGTGGGGCGTTGGCGGGGGAGGAGAAAGAAGGCGGAGGAAGGGGAGTGGAGGGGGTAGGGGGTGGGGCAGGGGCGGGAGGAGAAGCGGCGGAACAGTGAGGAGGGGGAGGGCGGTGGTGGAAGAGTAGGAAGAAGGCGGGTTGGAAGAGGAGGAAGATGACTGAGTGGGAGAGAATCATGGGAGAGAATTGTGGGAGAGAATCATGGGAGAGAATCGTGGGAGAGAATCATGGGCATAATTAAAGGGATAAGAATGCACTCTTTTTGTAATTAAATATTGCATATGCACTAATTTTGTAAATATTTTATTTATGTATTTTTTTTATAATATTTTATTAAAATGTATTATAATATGTAATTGTTCCTTATAATTAAGTGTACTTCCTTTAAAACGAAATTCATATTTGCACCAACAATCTGGGCAACAGAACTTGGAGCCCAACTGACCCTTTTGAAATCCGAAGCCCAACTATAATTATTTAAACTGACAATTACATATAATAGTACATTTTATTAAAATATTACAAAAAAATGCACAAACAAAATAATTACAAAAAGAGTGCATATGTAATATTTAATTACAAAAAAGAGTACAATCTTATCCCTTTTATTTAGTTGACTGATTTAATGAGTTATTGATAATGACCCATGATTGTAGGGATTTAAATCTTCTCTCTCTTATCAACCTCCATATTCTTATCTAACGAATCAATGGAGTAACCGCCTTTTTCTTCCTCTTCGGTCGTCGCCTCCTTCCTCCTCTTCCGCCGTCGCAACCTTCTTCCTCACCATCGCCCCCCGCTACTGCTCCACCGGCAACCGCCCCACCCCACCACCGCCACTACTCCTCCCGCCCCCTCCCCCGCCCCCGCCCCCGCCCCCGCCTCTTTATCAAAGGTTTATCTATGTTCTTTCATCTTTAAGTGTGAATTTATTTTCTGTCTTTGTGCTAATAAGTTTTACTTCTGTGCAGGACTTTTCAAATAAAATGTTTATACTTTTCTATTTCAAGAAAAAGGTTAGGAGCTTTTCTATTAGTAATATGCAAGATTCACTATGGGCGGAAGATTTCTATTAAGTTTGTATACTTCTTTATTTTATACTCTACAGGAGAAGCAAAATTCAAAGAAGGAAATTGAATGGCCTGAGTAGAAGCTTTGCTTGTACAAGCATCGATGAGCTCCCGAAAAATTGTAAGTAACCAACATGACGAAGTTCTGTCACTCACTAATACGAATTTGGTTACCTCTAAATGAAAGAGTCCAAAAAACCCAATATGAACCAACAAACAATGTCAAACCACTAGTAATATAATCAAATACGTAATTCCATTTACAGAAGATGTACTAAACAGTAAAAGTCAATAACCATACCAAATGGTTACGAATATCCAAAAAAAACCAAGTTTAAAAAAAATTATTAGCAAAAGACATTGACAACCAAATTATTCATCTGGGACAAATCTGCCTGAATATTCTGTATCAGAATCGTATGTTCCTAGCATGCATGAAGAGGATAACGCATAATTTCTTCCGGTATTGCATAATGGGGAATGGTATAGGCATTTCAGCAAATTGTTGGTAAATAAAATGTTTAGCAAAACAAATCGTGAACATACTACAATCACTGCAAAAACAAACAAAATAGGAAAAAAATCAAACCAAAAATCATACTAGATAGAATAATTAAAGAAATGGAAATAATATAAATCTTACCCTCAATTTGTTCAGGTACCCGCTCTGCAAATTCAAGTTCAATAATATCATGTTTCTCCTTATGAAGATATGGTTCATTATTGAAATCAATATCTGACATATCCTTCCAAAAACTACACTTAGACAAGATTATGGGTAGAATGAAAATGTAAGGCTCACAAACATTCATAATATTTGTTCGCATGACTGTCCTATTTGGTTGAAGAAAATTTTTAAACTACTAGAAGTATACACATCAAAGATCAACAAAAATCAATGCTCTGGAACTGTCATGTGAATGAAAAATAAAACATAATCAATAGCAACCCATGGTGTGTTCACAACCAGCAAAAATTCATGGATATATTCAGTGACATCACCCTCCTCCGACAGTAGAGTCGTATCTTCATTTTTAAGACAATATTTACCATACAAAGCAGACATCTTCACATGAAACTAACAATCTGTAGTAGTTGCCCTTATTTGAATATTGACAGAGTGTCTAGCCAATTTCCGGAAGTAGTAGGAGAAAATGTTGATATGTTGAACCAAAATACAAACCAAAATTCATAAGATATAAACAATTGCTAAAAAATAAAATTTTCTAATAAAAGTAACCAACACTGTCAAAACTAGTTACCAAAATAATAAAATAAGATAACCATAATTAACAACAAAATTTCAAAAAAAAAATAAACTCACATCATCGTCAAACAACTGTACAGAAGTCTTTAACTTGTAGAACCACATTTTAGATGAGATTAGGACAGACCCAAATCTGAATGCAGGTTCAATCTTATCATTATCTCTAGAAAATTTTTCAATTCTTTAATATAAAAGTATATTAATAAAAGAAAACAATTTTTTTTAAAAAAAAACTATATTATTGTTAAACTACAAATAACATACATTTTTCTGTTATTTATATCAATCTTAAACTATTGATCTAATAATACATCTTCAAATCTGGATGTCATACCCATGCAAACATTGAAAAATGCAGAAAGACCTCTGCGTATTTGTGTAGGACCCACAGCAGAAGAAGATGAACCAGCAAAACTAAACTTTGTTGTATATGGATTCTTCAAAACATCACTCTTGGCAGAAGCGCGAACCTGGTCTACCACCGAATTTATAAGCACTTCTCTCCACTTCAACACAATGAACTATATCTTGAGTAGTTAAGAACATTTCATCAAGTACCGACCTATTTTTTGCCTCAAATTTACCACTCTTTATCAATTGACAAAACAGGTCACAAATACAATTAGAATTTCAACTACAAATTCAAACTGACTGAATAGTAACAGAAATACTATAAGGAAGTAACCAATCCAATCTATGAAGGTAACTAATATTGAAAAAAAAAATACGAACCTCAGTAGGGGTAAAAACAATAAGCTTTTTTTTAGATGTCTGACTTAAAATATTAAAAGATGATATATCATTGTTATTGCCAATCTGTAAAAATTAAAAACACTAATTAATCATTAAAACAAAAATATATAACACAGAAAAAATAAACAAATAGGTTTAACCTTTTCATCATCTCCATCAATGTGAACCCTGGTACCCCGGTAGGGGTAAGAACAACAAGTTTTTTCCCAGAAATCTGGCTTAAAATATCAAAAGTCGGGTTGTCATTTTTATTGCCAAACTATAAAAATATAAAAACACTAAATAATTGATAAAACAAAAAACATATAACACAGAAAAAACAAACAAATATGTTTAACCTTGTCATTATCTTCATCACTGTCTACCCCTCCCATACCACTAACATCATCAGTTTTTCCTTCAAACTGGTTCGCAACATCCGAACCATTATCTACAGTCATCGGACTCATCAGATATAACATCATCAACTAACTCTTTACCATTATCAGTATCATCATCATCCGACTCATTACCTTCCGAACCATCATCATCACCTTTATTTCCACCTTCACTAACATTAGGGCGGCCACGTAACTACTTTCCAAGAATCTTCCTTATGTCTCTGCAAATCTCGATATGGAAAACATGCAGTTCATCCTTCAAATCAGCCCCCAACTTTTCAATTTCTTTCTTAACTTCAATCACATTCTTTTTCAAATGGCTCACGCGTGCATCGATAATATTTCTGACATCAGAAAGTGAAAACCCAAAATCTCCACCTTTTCTGATTTTATCCACTTTCGTATCAACATCATTTCCATTGAAAAAGTGAAAACCACCTAAATCCAAATGATCATTCTCATTAACCGTAGGAATCAAGCTTTGTATCCTCAACTGAAAAAGATTAATACAGTAAATATATCATCTCAAAAACATTGAACAATTAAAAAAAACAAAACAGTTCACAAAAAATAATTAAATACAATCAGTAACCAGATGTATACATAAAGGGAACCAAATATAATGTTACTAGTAACCGGCATACCTGTCTAGAACCAACACTAAATCATTCAACTTGTCATTTTTGGGAGCATTCCCTAATTCATTCCATCTAAATAATCTAACATCTGACAGATGTTCATCAATATAGAAACCCCGACTTTAAGAATCGGAATGGTTTCAAACAAGAAAACTTGGAAAACATAGGGCAGTCCATTCAACTTATAAGATTTACAATAATTGTCCTTGTAAAAATTGTATATAACACTCCAATTCATTCCATTCTTTAAATGCTCTTTCACAACAATCGATAAAGAATTTTTGTCTGTTCAAAGGCAAATTTTATCCACGAATAACTATCAAGGTCGCCATAAGAAAGAAAGTTGATCAATATCTCATCAACATAATTATCTGAAACAGTAGCTAAAAGGAAATTGCAAACCAAGAGTATAATGGATATCCTGACAGCCTCACCATCAAATATCCTCATTTCCATTTTCTTGAATGCAGAAATATCCTCATTTCCTTGTTAACTCAAACCAGAAATTAAACAAAATTTTCGCAATCCGAATCTTACCCTTTTCTCACCAAACAAAAATCATATCTCCCCATAAAAAGAACAATGAGGAGATGTGATTTTTGTTTGGTGAGAAAATGGTAAAATTCGGATTGCCAGAATTTTGTTTAATTTCTGATTTGAGTTGACAAGGAAATGAGGATATTTCTGCATTCAAGGAAATGAAAAATATATTGGTGGAATTTTTTTTTGGGATGAGGTTGTGACCCGTAGTAGTATTGAGAGGATATATCGGAGGGCTGTATTTGATGATGAGGCTGTCAGGATGTCCATTATACTATTGGTTTGCAATTTCCTTCTAGTTACTGTTTCAGATAATTATGTTGATGAGATATTAATTAACTTTCTCTCTTATGGCGACCTTGATAGTTATCCGTGGGGGAAATTTGCTATTGAATAGTCGAATTTTTTTATCGATTAGTGTGAAGGGACATTTAAATAAGAGAATGAATTGGGGTGTTATACAATTTTTACAAGTACAATTATTGTAAATATTATAAGTTGAATGGACTGCCCTATGTTTTTCAAGTTTTCTTGTTTGAAACCATTCTGACTCTTAAAGTTCAGGGTTTCTGTATTGATGAACATCTGTTAGATGTTAGATTATTTAGATGGAATGAATTAGGGAAGGCTCCCAAAAATGACAAGTTGAATGATTTAGTGTTTGGTTCTGGACAGGTATGCCGGTTACTAGTAACATTATATTTGGTTCCTTTTATGTATACATCTGGATACTGATTGTATTTAATTATTTTTTGTGAACTGTTTTATTTTTTTTAATTGTTCAATGTTTTTGAGATGGTATATTTACTATATTAATCTTTTTCAGTTGTGGATACAAAGCTTGATTCCTACGATTAATGAGAATGATCATTTGGATTTTGGTGGTTTTCACTTTTTCAATGGAAATGATGTTGATACGAAAGTGGATAAAATCAGAAAAGGTGGAGATTTTGGGTTTTCACTTTCTGATGTCAAAAATATTATCGATGCACGGGTGAGCCATTTGAAAAAGAAGGTGATTGAAGTTAAGAAAGAAATTGAAAAGTTGGGGGCTGATTTGAAGGATGAACTGCATATTTTCCATATTGAGATTTGTAGGGACATAAGGAAGATTCTTGAAAAGTAGTTACGTGGCCGTCCTAATGTTGATGATGATGGTTCGGAAGGTAATAAGTCGGATGATGATGATACTGATAATGCTAAAGAGTTAGATGATGATGTTATATCTGATGAGTCTGATGATGTAAGTAATGGTTTGGATGCTGCGAACCAGTTTGAAGGAAAAACTGATGATGTTAGTGGTATTGGTGGGGTGGACAGTGATAAAGATAATGAAAAGGTTAAATATATTTGTTTGTTTTTTTGTGTTATATGTTTTTTATTTTATCGATTTAGTGTTTTTATATTTTTACAGTTTGGCAATAAAAATGACAACCCGACTTTTGATATTTTAAGCCAGATTTCTGGAAATGAACTTGTTGTTTTTACCTCTACCGGGATACTGGGGTTCACATTGATGGAGATGATGAAAAGGTTAAACATATTTGTTTATTTTTTCTGTGTTATATGTTTTTGTTTTAATGATTAATTAGTGTTTTTAATTTTTACAGATTGACAATAATAATAACATATCATCTTTTAATATTTTAAGTCAGACATCTGAAAAAGAGCTTGTTGTTTTTACCCCTATTGAGGTTCGTATTTTTTTTCAAGATTAGTTACCTTCATAGATTGGTTTGGTTACTTCCTTATAGTATTTTTGCTTACTGTTCAGTCAGTTTGAATTTGTAGTTAAAATTCTAATTGTATTTGTGACCTGTTTTGTCAAGATAAAGAGGGGTAAATTCGAGACAAAAAATAGGTCAGTACTTGATGAAATGTTCTTAACTACTCAGGATATAGTTCATTGTGTTGAAGTGGAGAGAAGTGCTTATAAATTCGGTGGTAGACCAGTTCGTGTTTTTTGCCAAGAGTGCTGCCAATAGGTCAGTATTTTATCGTTTTGGTAACTAGTTTTGACAGTGTTAGTTACCTTTATTAGAAAATTTTATTTTTTAGCAATTGTTTATATCTTATGAATTTTGGTTTGCTTTTTGATTCAACATATCAACATTCCCTTCTACTACTTTCGGAAATTGGCTAGACACTCTAGTCAATATTCAAATAAGGGCAACTACTATAGATTATTGATTTCATGTGAAGATGTCTACTTTGTATGGTGAATATTATATTAAAAATGCAGATACGACTCTACTGTCGGGGGAGGGTGATGTTATTGAATATATCCGTGAATTTTTGCTGGTTGTTAACACACCATGGGTTGCTGTTGATTATGTTTTGTTTTCTATTCATATGACAGTTCCAGAGCATTGATTTTTGTTGATCTTTGATGTGCATACTTCTAGTAGTTTATAATTTTTTCGACCAAACAGGATAGTCATGCGAACAAATATTTTGGATGTTTGTGAGCCTTACATTTTTATTTTCTATCCATAATCTTGTCTAAGTGTGATTTTTAGAAGGATAGGTAAGATATTGATTTCAATAGTGAACCATATCTTCATAAGGAGGAACATGATATTATTGAACTTGAATTTGCAGAGCGGGTACTTGAACAAATTGAGGGCAAGATTTATATTATTTTCATTTATTTAATTATTCCATCTAGTATGATTTTTGGTTTGATTTTTTTTTTTTTTTGGTTGTTTTTGTATTGATTGTGGTATGTTCACGGTTTATTTTGCTAAACATTTTATTTACCAACAGTTTACTGAAATGCCTATACCTTTCCCCATTATGCAATACCGGAAGAAATTATGCGTTAACCTCTTAATGCATGCTAGAAACAAACAAGTAGGGATATACGATTCTGATACAGAATATTCAGGCAGATTTGTCCTAGATGAATAGTTTGGTTGTCAATGTCTTTTCATTGTAATATTTGTTTACCTTGGTTTTTTTTGGATATTCGTAACCATTTGGTATGGTTATTGACTTTTACTGTTTAGTGTATCTTCTGTAAATGGAATTACGTATTTGATTATATTACCAGTGATTTGACATTGTTTGTTGGTTCATATTGAGTTTTTTGTAACCTTTCATTTAGAGGTAACCAAATTCGTATTAGTGAGTGACAGAACTTCGTTACGTTGGTTACTATTACCTTTTGATTATTTTAACACATTTAACATATTGAGAAATTTCATTATTACTTATTCAATTTGTACTGTTCTCTAAAATTTACTTTGACAGTATCCGGTTATGGTATGTTAAAGTTTCAATGTATAATATATCCCAATTAGACAGCGTAATAAACAGGTGTACAATTAGTAACCAATAAATCGTATCCGAAATGATCAATTTTATTGTCAAGGTAATGTATATGTGATTTTTTTTTTTTAACAGTAGGTGAAGATGGTATCCAAAACTCCATGTAAGAGTGTCCATTTTTGTAGCTGATGGTTACTTATAAATAATCTTTTAAAGATAAACTTATTTGAAAATGGTGCAGTTGGTAGTCAAATCTTCATATAAAGGTAAATATTTTAGTTTTTATGGGTAACCAAATAATAATAAAAATATTTCAAAACAGTTATCAAGTGTTCCATGTATATGTTATCTTTATATTGTTAAATAATGATGGATTTAGAGAGTTGTTGTGTGATTTTTCTCTTACATAATGTAAGAAGAAAAAATATAAAATATTATTCAATATTGTGTAACACAATCTCGGTTACCTTACATCAATAAAAAGATTACATATATCTAGTTATTGGTTACTCACAGTAAACAACAAGATATTTTTGTAGTTATATTTTTTTTGCTGATGTACTATATCAGATCTTTTTTTGGTCATAATATTGGTAGATTATTGCATGTTTTTCTGTTGTGTCATTTTTCTTTGCACTTGCTGCATTTGTTTTGAATTCTATTTTCAGATCCATGCTTATACCTCCCTATCTTTGGTCTTCACGTTGGTCTTCTTGTATTTGTTGGCTTTACACATATTTTTATTTTTTCTGGCACATCCCAATTTCCTTTGTCATCTAACGACAGAATGAAAGTTGAATATGTGTCTACCAAAGTTGTTTTTGAGTAAACTTCATAACAGCTCAATTTTTTTTTGCTGATAACAGCAGCAGGCTGTGGACAAAGCATCTCGTGGTATTAAAATTTATGACATGTGCAGTATCTGTGACACCCCCGAATTCGGGTCCTCTGACCCTGGTCCGGTCGTCACGAAACAATAATAACATCCACCTCTAAACAACATACAATAACTAAAAGTGCGAAAAATAATAAACGTACGTCGTTCATTCAAAAGGTGATACTATTCCCAAGATTCGATAACCTTAAATAAAATCTTACAAACATACCCTCGAATAATCATTAGAGTTCATATTACATAACAGTAATTAAACTAAGCATAAAGATAAAGTCTGCTTCTTGCAAACTAATCCTACATCTTTTCTTTACCCTTGTCCTTTCCTGAAGTCTCGGGTTTAACTGTAATATAAGTCATGATATAGCAAGAATGAGCAACAAGTTTGCTCAGCAAATTTAAATACAACAATAAAGGATATATCATGATGAATGAAAAAATATCTGACACTGAATTCAACAATATGAATATCTAAAGGATTCAACAATATGAATATTAGAAAGATTCAACAATATGAATATTAGAAAGATTCAACAATATGAATATTAGAAAGATTCAACAACATGAATATTAGAAGCAAATATAATAATTATTTTTAGAATGACTGATAGTCGAGTAGACTTTGAACTATAAAACTTTCAATGGGTTCAATAGCTAATTGACCCTTTGGTTACTTGCTATTAACTACAAAAAATCAGTACCTCGAAGAGATCAGTGTCGGGTACAACATGTATATGCATAACACTCACATCTGCTTACTCGTATCATATATTAGATACCTGGGCACACTACTACATATGAGGGGTGTTCTGTTCTGTCTAAGAATTTTTACCATCAATTGGTTTGGATAGCTTTAAAGAAAACTTCATACACTTGTCTGACCAAGCAAAGGTTCAAACTCTATCTGACACAGTTCAAAAAATTTAGAACTTGAATAATGTACAAGTCCAAGACTGTACAAGTTCAAATACACTAAGTGCGGATATCAATAATATCGATGTGGAATAATTGTAGAATAGTTAAATCACTAAATAACATACTTAGAGACAAGGTTCAAGCATTAAATAAATAACTTTCGATTCAACAATAACCTACTCAATACAATATGAGAAGGATAGGAACTTGCACAATAAAGGTGAAGTTTAGAATTTGCACAATATATGAATTTGTGTAAGTTCAGGGAACTTCACAATAATAGATTTCTTGCATCAAGTAAATATATAGGTTAGGACACTTGCATTCAATATAACAATCAAATGAAGTTAAGAAATTTGCAACTTCAAATAGTGAAATTCAGGAAATTTCACCATAATAGATTCCTTGCATAAAGTAAATACAAGGATATGATATTTGCACAATATACAAGTTTGTATAAGTTTAGAGAACCTGCATAACCAAATAGTGAAGTTCGCGAAACTTGCACAATAATCAAAGCGTGAAGTTCGGGAAACTAGCACGATACTCAAAGTGTGAAGTTCGGGGAACTTGCACGATAATAAATTTCTTGCATAAAGTAAATGCATAGGTTAGAAAACTTGCAATACAATAATAACCTGCCCAATAAAAATATGAGAAGGATAAGAAACTTTCACCAAAAATAAGTGAAGTTTAGAAACTAGCTTACATGATTCATTGAATAAAATAGTGTAAGAATTTAGAATACTTGCACAATAAAAGTAAGGTTCGGATACTTGCTTACAATATCCGTTGAATAAAGTAATACAAGGGTCTAGGATACTTGCACAATAAGTGTAAGTCAAGAAAAAAAAACTTGTCTGTTTGCTCAGCTACAATAAGTTCTAGCTTTAATTTAAACGGCGTTGAAATGACCTAATATTAACAAGTTGGTCTCTCCAATTAGTATATATAAACTAATATAAGTTCACACATACTAGAATCTAGTCGTTATATAAATCTATCACATAAGATCACGTTCAGTATCAAAGATACTATTTATAGCATCATAATATGATAACTGTTAAAATTAGACTTTAAGCAAATCATCCGGACCTGAAAGTGGTCCGGTACAAACCTAGCATGCAACTACTGACATTAAACCAATACACATGTTTATCAAGTTATAATCTCTCATTCGAAACTAGCATGTTCATCCTAATCCAATTTCAAAGTCATATGTTTTCATGCCGGTAAACCTTAAGTTAACAAGTTCATACATCAAAGGTTTGCTACTCTGGTTATACTATCTCATAATGAGACTAAACAATACTAAATATATGCTCGAGTACACTACACATATATATTTTAATCACATAGTTCATACGTCAAGTTCGTTTTCTATGATTAAGCATGCATATGTGAAATCTGTATATAAACAATTGAGGTTCATGTCGACCCGTCTATAGGCATAATAAAATCTTAATACTTATGCTTGTATGCTCACAACATGTCTCACATGATATTTAACTTTTAAATCTTAAATTCTCTTTCAAAAGTATACTAAGTCCACAAAGGTCGTTTAGTATAATCGAAGTGTTTTGTAACTATGACTTACTTGCATTAGAAACACATACCAAAGCCACATGAATGCTCTCATATCACAAGACAAAATTATTGGTCAAGTTTACTTTAAAAGTTCTAAGTTTCTCTTTTAAAAATGTCTTAACTTCTGATCAAGTATGCTAGTGTGTTCTATCACATTAGACCTAGTTCTCATTTTTATATAAAACACCCAATCATGATCAGAATTCATACATGCTATGTATACGTCAAAGTTCACATTTAAAGCTTATGTTGTTGTTAGTAACGTTCACTAATGAGTTCAACATGCTAGCGCTTCATTACGAACCATATAAACACAGGTTAATAGGTTGTTCATGCACTTCTTAACCATACTACTACGCTTGCAAAAATCAGAATAGTAACATGGCATAACATGTCAAGGTTTGTGTTTTAAAACTTATATTTTTGTTAGGAACGTGCATTAGTGCGGTTCATATGATCACATTTCATTATGGAACCTATATACGCGAGTTAGCATGCTCCTCATACATCTTTAAATCATACTAATATGCTTGCAAAGTCAGAACACTAACATGCTTCATATATGTTAACGTTCGTTCACGAAATCCTAAGTTTATTTCATAACTATATGTTGTTTTATAGACCTTGTATGCAACCATAGAAAAACACGTTTACCCAATGTTAATATACTCATATAAGTGAATTAAGTCAGTTCACAAGCCTGCTCTAAGGGATAATGCATGATAGTATACAACAGGCTTGCATCAGAAGAAGAAAACCAACAACTGGTACTGGCGCAGCTGCGCCGCTGGCCAGTGCAATACTGGCGCAGCTGCGCAGGCTGGCGGCCAAACCAGGAGCTGCTTCCTGCTCGGCAGACTCACATCCCATCTCAAAATTTTCCAACGAAATTGATTCAATCACAACACATTGCTATTCTAACACCTTTAGAAGTTTATATAAAACTAAATTAACATGTTCCATAGTTCAATTAACATTTCACTCAACAAATTAAGAATCAAGGATTTAGAAATCTCAGAAACAACAAAATGAAGAGCATGGATGGAAGCTATAGGAATTATACCTTGGTATTTGCTTTGCTGCTAAATCTCTCCACTCACGATACTACTATATTAATATATGTATTACTCCCAATTCAGAACTCAAGTAAAATCTCAGCATTTGATTTTGTGAGAAGGATGAGCTATATATATAGGCAAATCAATATCCATACAATGTTATTTCCCACTAGTTCATACCAATGGATTACACAAGAACATGGTGGTTAACAAGAAGTGGTTGAGTAGTTGGTAAATCAAATTATGAGACCCACCCCCATCTTATAATTAGCTAGCTTGTTGAAGAATTTGAGGAAGATATAGAGTAGCATAGCATGTGGGTGTTTCACGTGAATGAGAGAATAGGACTCTCATATTGGGACAAGAATACTCAGCATAGTATTAGCTAGCAAGTGTAGTAGTAAACACTTTGGTTATAATATATACACATAGTATACATACTTATGTTACACATTTCATTTTATATAACTTAGGTTATAATGAATAAAAAGGGTATACAATGAAATGGTTGTTACCATGTTATTCCAATTAGAAATCAATAATACAATGTATCCATTAAGGATACACATATAATCCATGTACATTATATAAACACCGAATATCAAGCACTTGGGTATTATTACTATCACAATGGTTATTATTATAATAACTTATTAAAAATCATTATCAAATAACAATAGTTAATTGATATTAATATAGTGTAATAGGGTATAAATATTAATGTCTTTTCATACATAACATGTAACTCACATAATGTCATTAATCATACTATATAGTCTATATATATAATATAGAGACATATTAATGTGTCACCTTGCACCTTATACAATATACAGTTGACTACCATATACTAAAGGTTTAATATAACATATACTTGCATATAACAATTAATCAATTAACCAAGTAAATATAATAATATCATATTTATTAATCTCTTACTCATTAATTATTATTTATTCATAATAATAATTAATCAACACATTATCAATTAATTACTCCCAATTGAAATTAATCAAACACGATTAAATCTCTACATTATATTCAAGAAATTTGAATATGTAATTACTAACACTTTTTATCAATACTCTGATATAAAAGTCTCAGGGTTAATCTACTAATTTAAATAACCATTAGTGATTCCCTTTAATAAAATCCTAGCATTTATTCGCATAGGTTAATTCACATAAGCACATAACTACATAAGGTTTAAATAAGTTTAAAAAATTAACTCTTAAATATTTTAAATCACATATAAAATTAATAAGAAGCTTAAAATTCCTGGTCGTTACAGTATCCCCCGTAGGTTGATTTATGAATGTGTCAGTAATTACAATGATTGAGAAGCATTGATGACATGCTTCAATGGATGCTCCCATGGCAAAGAATAGATACTAGAAACGATCATTTGTTTTTAACTCCAGGGCCGTGATTGAACCTGATATAAAATTTCAGTAATGTCAAAATAAATCAATGGAGCAGATAGTGTCCAAACTTATAGTCGAGGGTAACAATTTGTATGGTTAATGGTATCCAATTAATTAGCATTTAAATTTTTTCCATATTATGCAGATGGTGTCCAAAATGTCATTTAAGCGTAAGCTTTTGTGTAGATATTGATTACCAACAAAAAACTATTTTTATAGAATTTTTTTATAGTCCAGTTGGTAGCTACACCTTCATACGAAGGTAACCAATTCATTTGTATTGGGTTATCAATTAATTATAAAAAATTTAAGAACAGTTTTCAAGTGTTACCTGAATTTATTTTTTTCAACATGTGCAACCATGATAGGATCAGAGAGTAGTCGTGTGGATTTTCTTTTATTTTTTTAATGTTTTCTCTTTTGATCTCCATGCTTTTTGGTAAGAGATAGACACATTATACTCTGTCATTATGTCTTCTACAATATTTGTTGGTGTGTATATTTTTTTCAGATTTGTTAATCTATACATTATGCATTCACTAACCAACTCACTATTTGATTGTCTATGATCTCCTAACAGTATGTCGGATGAACACGTGTGGATATTATTGAATTCTCTAATCTTATAAATACTGGTTTTTTGAAACTTTGATGCTCTCAACTTCCATTTGTAATTTTCATTATCTATGCATACTAGCACAAAGTCTCTACCACTTGTTCTTTCAACCTTGTGTTGTCGATTTTGCCTGATTGAATGTAGTCTTATTGCTTGTTCTAGGATTTTTTTGTCTTTGTAAGTTTGATGCATTTTCACTTCATATTCATTCGGATCTGATATGACCTCATCATATTGTTCTTCAGTGTATGTTATATCTTGTTGTCTGTCTTGTTCTTGATCAATAGCTTCGATGGCAAGCTGATCAGTATACTGTGTTTCAATTTGGTAATGTTGTGTTGACAGTGGTACAAGTTCAGAATTCCATTGTGTCGATCTGATTGGTCTTACAGCTTGCATCCTATTTTCGTCTACATTTCTCAAGCTCTGTAAGATTGTAGTGCCTCTATTGATGTATTCATTCTTTGTAATTAGTGAAAATTTGCCTTGTTCATCTGATTTTCTACTGACTTCCATAAAGAATCTGAAGGTTGCTTCATCTGACATACTGATGGCTGGATTGTCGCTTCTAATTTGAAATTTGATTGACAATTTTGTTGTGTTTGTGTCTAGCCTTATTGCATTGCATACCAAGTTGTGCATTTCTATGAACAAACAAGTTGATGGGACTAGTAGGCCAGTAACTTCAAATTTGTGGTATTGGTTACTGTCAGTCCACGTTCCGTTGAAATAAAGTACAACTGAAATCATCTCCATTGTCTGACAACTAAAGCATTAAAAATAATACAATATTGTAAATAGTTACCAAATCAACATTATACAGTAACCAAAATATATCTAATTAGTAACCATAAATCTAAAACACATTTTTTTTTCATTCAGTTTACAATCAAATTACTGAGTATCATGACGTTGTGACCAATTAAAGACTGAACAATTAAACCTAATTAACCAAACACTTATATGAAGGTAACCAATTTATGATTATGTAGTAACTACGGGTCAATACATGAATTGAACCTGGAAAGACACACACCTCAGTATACAAATCTGGAAACTTATCAATAAACAACTAATAATCCTTATATTAGTTTTGTTTCTGGTTACCAATTGAAAATCAAAATCATATACTCATTGTTCGATTCAAAGTTATATTATGTGATTTCAATATCCAAATTACCTTCATAATCCTGTTCCAGATTCGGTTTTCAAATCCTTCGATCGTTTCGTGAATGGCAGTTTTGGATTTTCTCTTTGCAAAATTCGGCTATTCCAGCTTCTTATTTGTTCGTGATTTTGAATGTTCTTCGGGTTGGGTAACTCCGGCTTCTTCTGCCGAATTTGGATTTCATCTGTGCAAACTTCGGCTACTCCGGTTTCTTCTTTGTTCATGCTTTTGAATAATCTTCGATTTGGTAAATTCGACCCCTTCTTTTTTCGTGATTTTGAATTATGAATTTGTTTTGGTTGCTAGATCCCAAAGATTTGATAACTGTCATATATGGCGGTTATTTCTCCTTGATTTCAGGTTTCCTTATTTATGTGAAACTGAATGATATGATTTTGTTGTCCACTTTTTAAAATTATTTTATGGATGCACTAATATTGCAAATATTTTATAAATGTTGTATAGTAGTATAAAGAACCCTAATAATTAAGTGTACTATGTTCTTCCTTTAAAACAAAATTCATATTTGCACCAACAACCTGGGCAACAGAATATGGAGCCCAACTGACCCTTTTGCAATCCAAAGCCCAACTATAATTATTTAAAGGGTTCTTTACAGTAATATACAATAATTAGTAAATAATTACACCATTAGTGCATTCACAAAATAATTATAAAAAGAGGGCAAAAAATTCAAACCATTCAATTTCACATTAATACGGAAACCTAAAATTAAGGAGAAATAATCGGCATAAATAATAATTCAAATTCAAATCTTTGGGATCTAACAACAAAAATAAATTCATAATTCAAATTCAAATTCAAATCAAAAGGAGGGAAAAATAAAAAATTATCTTCTCTATCCTAATCTTTATCTCCCTCACCGCCACCGCCTCCTCTCTCCTCCCCTTCGTCATCTTCATCCGCCGTGAATCTCCAAAAGTCCTTGGTTACGCCGCCGCTACATCGCCCTCTCCTCCGCTACTCCGCTGCGAATTTTCGTTGTCCAAAACGCCAATGAGAAGAAGAAGAAGATTCACCCTACAAACATAAGTTTGAAAACAAATAGATGTAACTCTTACTGTTATGAATTTTTTTTTATGACTATTTGGTTACCCACAGAAACTAAAATGATTACCTTTGTATGAAGGTTTGGCTACCAACTGCATCGTATCAAAATAAATTTATTTTTAAAAAGTTATTTTTAAAAGGTTATTTATAAATAACCAATTCAGTTTTATTAGGTTACTAACTGCATGAAGGTTTGGCTACCAACTGCATCACATTCAAAATAAATTGGTAACCTAATAAAACTGAATTGGTTACCTTGGTATGAAGGTTTGGCTACCAACTGCATGAATGTTTGGCTACCACCTGCATCACATTCAAAATAAATTGGTAACCTAATAAAACTGAATTGATTACCTTGGTATGAAGGTTTGACAATCAACTGCATGAAGGTTTGGCTACTAACTGCATCACATTCAAAATAAATTGGTAACCTAATAAAACTGAATTGATTACTTTTGGTATGAAGGTTTGGCTACCAACTGCATCACATTCAAAATAAATTGGTAATCTAATAAAACTGAATTGGTTACCTTGATATGAAGGTTTGACTACCTTGGTATGAATTGATTACCTTAGTATAAATGGGTATGAAGGTTTACCCAGATGTACTTGGTGCCATCATAATTGGAAAGCATATTTTGAGAATCAAACCTCTTGACAACAAAGTATCAGGTGTCAAACCATCAATATTTACTGAGAATGGAAGATTGTTCTTAGCTTGTGATTGAACATCCCCATCCAAACAGAAGTCTAGGAGTGAAAAATTCTAGAGTCCACCAACATCCAAGCAATATGAAGTAGCAGATGAGGAGACTTCCAACTGATCATTGGCAATACCTTTGTATTTAGGTTGGTCTGGTCCTTTTGAGTTGGGTTGTTCGTGTTTGATTCGTATATCAGACCTGCTCTATAGCTCTTGAACCATGTTAGTAGCAGGACCAACCACCAAATCCTCATGCAATCCGGCCGGCCCATGTTGGTTCTTGTTCAGAAAGTTTGATTGGGCTACCTAGAAATTATTGGTTGAAGGAGAGGTTGAACATGAAGGAGCATCCCCGTCAGTAACACCAGAATGGGCTCTGTTTGCCATTAACGGTTTATGTTGGCCTAAGAATTGGTTACCTTTCTGTGATCCGTGCGACCGAAGTCGACTCGTCGCTGACGGAGAGACAAAAGGCGAAGAGACGACAGGAGCTATTGAGCGGACGAGAGGCGTCGCTGGATCACGGGAAGGGGAAAGGGAAGGGGAAAGGAAAGAAGAGAAAGTAAAAATAAAGTTATGGATATTATTGATGAGTCCGTCAAGTTGAGCAATGGTGAGGAGGAGGATGAGAAGAAGAAGAAGGAACTACCCAATTAGCCGACGATGTCTTCCCGAATACTCTGTAGGAGAGAATCGTGGGCTACGATTAAAAGAATACCAAATGCACTAATTTTATAAATAAATTATTAAAATATATATTAATTTTGTAAATATTTTGTGAATACATTATTGTTTAATTTTTTCTAGGAAAGGTAATTTATCCTTATTTAAACTAGAATAATACTAACGCGAATGGCATCGGGTTTGTAGGCTCTTACTCGTCGTTCTTGATCAATTAGTTTTTGTGCCCTAACAACATAATTGGAATTTGGGAGAGGAGCTTGAAGATCACTGTTGAAAGCTGGGTAGTTGCCAACAATCAAAACCGAAGAGAGAGAGAGGGAGAGAGAGTGATGAAAGAGGAAGGAGATGGGAAGAACCGAAAACGGAAAAGAGGAAAGAGGAATAATAATAAGAAGGCTCCTCCTCCTCCTCCTCCTCAAACTGAGATATCATCAAAGCAGACTCTTAATAATCATAGTAGTAATAATAATGTTATTACTGCCAGAAATTCCTCTAAGCCTTCCTCTTTTCTTGAAAAGGTTCGACCTTTCTTTCTCTCTGTGTGTGTGTAAAGTTAAATGAATGTTAATATGAATGTATGGCAGATGAAAGCGAGGTTATCAGGAGGCCATTTTAGAATGATTAACGAGAAACTCTATACTTGCTCGTAAGCCACTCTTTTATTTGTTCTCTGGTTTTATTTTTTCTTTTTCTTTTTGTTTAATTTTTGTTGTTTCCAATTACTGAGCTTCATGTATTCTAGCCAATAAGTCCAATACTTTCTCATAATCCAATGATGAATTCTGTAAGATTGTGTTTTTAATTTTCTCTTTTCTCAGTGGAGTCGAGGCGCTTAATTATTTCAAAGAAGATCCTTCATTGTTTAACATGGTAACAATCTTTTTTTTTAGATTGATGATGTTTTTACATTTTGAGATTTATTGTAACTATGGTCTAATGCTATAGTAGATTTCAAATTTTGAGTTCAAGTAGTACATTATATACTCAAGTAACTTGTCAAGTCAGCATACTTGACTACAAATCTTACGATTTTTCAAAGGAACTTGAAAGGATGCCTATTGCTGAATGCTGAACCATTATTAGTTTCAGTACCTTATTGCTCCACATCAAGCTCTGAATGTGGCATTATGAAATCTTGTGCTATACCTGTTTATACACACTTTCACTGCTTAGGTTGTTTTATGCATCTTGGTTCTCATGCCTATAATCAATTCTAGAATAAAATTATGTTGGTGTATCTGATTTGTCTGTACTTGATTATATTTCTCGTGACTAATAATTATTTACTTGGGCAGTATCATGCAGGATACCAAGAGCAAATGTCACATTGGCCTGAACAACCTGTTATTATTATTATAAAATGGCTAATGGATCATAGCCCTTCATTAGTTGTGGCCGATTTTGGCTGTGGTGAGAACTCGAAAACATTTTCTTGGTAGAATACAAGATCAGATCTTTAAATATATTCAAATGTTGGATATTAGTTCTTTCGGTTTCCTTTTCAGCATCATCGTATTCCATTATTTTACAGGGGATGCACACCTTGCAAGAACTGTGGAGAATAAAGTCTTCTCTATTGATCTTGTCTCAGACAATCCTTCAGTAATTGCCTGTGACATGTCAAATGTATGTCCTCCATTATAATGCTTTGGTTAAAATTGTATCTACTTGCTATGAAATGATTGTTGAACTGTATGCATCTAGGATTACTCGAATATCTGCTGACATTTTGTGTTATGAGATGAAAGTTGAACTGATTTTATTCTATTGTATTGTCGTGTGTGATTGGGGGGGGGGGGGGGGAAGCGTCCGGAATTATGAAGGCATTGTATATTATATACTCTTGTTAAAGACTCTGTATATTGTCAGTGTCTAGTATATGTTCACGATGCACATAGCTGGTATAATAAAACCTGAACTCATAATGTTCAATTTCCTAACCATCCCATCAAAACACTTGCCTTTCTTAGGAAAAAAGAAGAAGAAGAAGAAGAAGAAAAATATTGCATCATTCTTTGATCTTGCAGTCAATGGTCCTATTAAGTTAGTAAATTTTATTTCTGTTAGATGTATGTATGGTTTTTAGCATATAGGCAAACAGATTTTTACTTGAGGTTCTGGCAAGAACTCTTCTCATTAGGATTTAAGACTCAACATGATGCAGTGACCTCGAGTTCAAGTTCAAGTTGAGGAGATGTTGTTTATCTCATCTTCCTATTTGTTATATCCATTGCCTGGTTATGTGCTATTTGCTGTTCTTTTATTTATATAGGAATATTAGCAGCTATCAGGGGGCAAGTGTCAACCTTCTCATATGTTCCACATGGACTTTTCACTTTCCAGAACAGAACCCTAATAAGCTTTTGATTGAAGATATTTTGTTATATTTATAAACAAGCATTTTATACTCTGAGATGGGCCCTCACGAACTATTATAAGCTTGTTCTTTTGATTGCAGACACCACTAGATTCTTCGTCAATTGATGTTTCTGTCTTCTGCCTTTCACTGATGGGGACGAACTTCCCAAGTTACCTGCAGGAAGCACAAAGAGTTCTTAAACCATGGTATCTTACATTATTTTACTTGAAGCTTATGACTAATTTATTCTCAGAGCTTTTCTTGAGTAGTGATGATGCATGTACAGTGGTTGGCTTTTGATAGCAGAAGTGAAGAGCAGGTTTGATCCCACTACTGGGGGAGCAGATCCTGATAGCTTTTCAAAAGCGATATGTGAACTAGGATTCACCTCTGTATCAAAGGTTTATCTATGTTCTTTCCTCTTTAAGTGTGAATTTATTTTCCGTCTTTGTGCTAATAAGTTTTACTTCTGTGCAGGACTTCTCAAATAAAATGTTTATACTCATTCTATTTCAAGAAAAAGGTTAGGAGCTTTTCTATTAGTAATATGCTAGGGGGCCGAAGATTTCTATTAAGTTTGTATACTCCTTTATTTTATACTCTACAGGAGAAGCAAAATTCAAAGAAGGAAATTGAATGGCCTGAGTTGAAGCCTTGCTTGTACAAGCGTCGATGAGCTCTCGAAAAACTGTATGAAGCTAAAACTGTTTGTATTCTATTTATATTTTTCGGGGCTACCATTTGAATTCTATTTTTGATCCTACTTCTTCTTAAAAAGGAACCATCTAATGAGGATTTTGAAAAGAAATCTTCCCCCACTTTCTAAAGTTTGCTATAAAGTAAGCAATTCTAAGGAACGATCCAAATAAGCCCAAGATTTCTGGAACACCGTAAGAGGGAGTTGTTAAGTTCATCTGCTGGTAGGGCACTCAAAATGTTCTCTAGTCTTTTATAATTGAGAATGAGTAATGTTAATGAAATATTATTTTCTTATTCTATTTTATTACATGATCGGTTATAACTGATTATAGTTAGCTAACATAATAATAATATTCCAAATTTGATGCAAGCCCGTGATATTACTAAATGAAAAGTGGGGCAACTAATCAAAAATTCCAAATTTAAGACACCTGAAGGATGTTTGGGGGCTCATAAGTAATTTCATTAATATCAAACACTTTTGTTGTCCTTTTTTACTGTTTTTAAGTACTTTTTCATTACCAAGCACATTGCTTTTTAAATAATGTTACCATCACATAAATAATATCACATAATGCTCACATATATACTGCGAATTTTACATGTCAGGTGGGGGCCTACAGTATGCATGTGTGTGTATGTGAGCATTATATGAGATTTTTTATGTGATAGTAGTATTGTTGTTACTTTTTAGAATTATTCATAATTAAAAACAGCCAGTAAAAACAGTAACCGCATTTTTTAGCAATTCAAAACATGTTGGTTCTCTCTCCGTTCCAAAATAATTGTTCAGTTTTGATTTTTTTTAGTTAAATTGACTATTTTTAAAACTATTTTTTATACTATTTTTGTCAAAATATAGGTGAAGAGGTTATAACAAAAAAAAAGTATATACAATTTGCTATTAATACCAATTTTTATAATATTAAAAATATATTTATACATATTTAATTATTAATTTTAAAAATAATCAATTTAACTAAAAAAAGTCAAAACTGAGCAATTATTTTGAGACGGAGGAAGTATTACTTTTTAGAATAATTAGGGATACGGTTACCATGAAGTTAATTTTATGATAAGTTGGTGAATTTATTAATACATATAGTGTTGTCACGCAGGGAGAGATCACCTCCCGAGTATAGAATGATTAGGGATGCGATTATCATGAAGTTAATTTTATAGTAAATTAGTCAATTGACTAATACAGTGTTGATACGCAGAGAAAGATCACCTTACGATCTGCGTATCGATATTGTATTGATCAATTGATTTGTCCCAATAATTAGATAGTAGTGACCTTGATAAATAATTGTCATAGGCTAGATTTTTCCTAATAACAATTCTAATCTCTCTTTTCTTTTTTCTTTTTTCTTTTTTCTTTTTAATGTCGTTCTATCTAATTTCAATACTTTAAAACAAAGAACAATACTAGTACTTTTTTATACCACTATCAATCATGATAAAATGATTCTGATGTGATACCATATCAACCACTTTTTTCAAATGCTTATCTATCTAGTATGTCTATACTATACATAAAACGGCTCGGCTCGGCTCGGGGCCGCTTGTAATACCTTGTCACGTTTCTTCTATTTTCATCTGCATTTATAACTTGAATAATAATATTGTTTTATTCTTTTTAATTTAATTTTTTTATAATTTATAATTTAATCTTTTAAATTTTATAAATTTTTTATTTTATCTTACATAATTTACACATGTAGCACAATTGTTATCAGATGCTAGTTAAAGTTTCCGATAATAATATATGATGTTTTAGAGTTGTGCACAAGAATTAAAAAAATGATTGTATAGTATTAAATATACTACTAATTTTCTATAATACTCTCTATCATACTTGTCTCACTCTTTTTTATCTGTAACATTTTTTATGAAGGGTAATTTTAGAAAGATTGTAGTTAATTCTCTTAGATCATATAAAACGTCAAATAATTTGATAAAAATAAAATAATCTAAAACGTCATATATTATTGAAGGGAGGGAGTATTTATTTTGGGGATTGAGTCACCTCTATATACTAACTGCTCTCTCTCTCTCTCTCTCTCTCTCTCTCTCTCTCTCTCTTATAAAAAATAAATTTATTATTTTAATTTGTAAGAAAATATTTTTTTATTAATAGGAATCTAAACTAATACAATACTTTTTAATTATTACTACTAAAGTAGCAACTTATAGATTTAGAATAAGTTTAATATTCATAAATTTTAAACTGTATTTTATGAAGGGGGAGTACAATTTTATATATCCCGATACACATTACGTGTGTGCTGGGGGTAGGGGTGGAGTGGGGGTCGGGGTCTGGGTGGGGGGGGGGGGGGTGAATGAATAAAAAAATATTGAAGTGATAATATGGATAACAAAGGAGAGGGGAGAGAGATAGAATAGAAATTTTTGAATTTTAAAAAGTGACTACTATTAGTTAGTGAGAAGGAAGCGTGAGTAAAATAAATTATAATTTTTTTTTCCAATTTTTAAGGATAAAAAGGGAAAGTAAAAAAAAAATATTTATTTTTATTTACACAATCATTCCTCGTGCTTTATATTTAGGGAATTGATATTTTCACAATGGAAGTTGATATTTTCACAAGGCTCTCCTCATATAAATAGTAAACGGGACCCATATTTATATGAGTAAGGTCTTGTAAAAATATCAATTTTCCTTGTGAAAATATCAATTCTCTATATTAAAATGTATAGATTTTATAAATTAAAAGTTCCGGAGGCAAAGTGTTGCAAATTATAGACTCTTTTGACTTTTGTATTTTCAAAAGTCAAAATGGGCAACCAAATTGTCCCCTGCAATTTTGGAAGGAAAAACAAACTTGGGTGCAACTAGTTACTAGTATTATTATTTTAAGCTATCTAATTATTTGTTTTGAGACTCATATTATGGTGGAAAAAATTGTAAATACAGAAAAAATTTAAAAAAAAAAAATCAAGACTACTCATTCATTCATTATTACAATAAATTCACACATTATCGATGAAATATTAGGTTAAGATTCAATATATATATATATATATTTACGCATATTAAAAAAAGGAAAAGAAAAAACCAACATAAAAACCATTTTTAATCAATCATCAATAAAATAACAAGAATTTGATGGGTTTTCTTTTCTCCCTTGTACACAAAAGTCGTGTACAAAAAATGGATGAATTAGAGGAGAACAAACTTGACTACGTCCGTCCATACCATAACAATGTTTGACCAAAAAACAAGGGGAATGTCACGTGATGGTGAAAGGCAGGAAGCTTTGCTTGACGGTGCCTGGCCGGATCACCAGTTCCGGTGGCCGGTGGCGGTGGGTCTGTATCACCTCTTCGGCTCTTCTTTTTTCTCTTTTATTTGGCTCAAAAAAGTCTCACCAAACCCACCTTTTCCCCTCTTTTTTTACTACTAGTGGCCAGTGGGGGTACTACTTTAATTTCTAGACATAATTTCTTCTTGTTTATGTTTCTTCTACAAGATACACACTCCAACTTTTCTTTGCATTTCAACATACATATATACGAAGGAAGGAAGGAAGGAAGGAAGGAAGGAAGGAGTCTGTCGCATTTCTCACCGTCACCGACACCACTTCTCTATAAAGCCGACTTCTTCACACCATGCATAAACACCTAAACACCTTATTTTTTTCTTATTTTTTTAAAAAAAAGGGAAATTAAAAAGAACAATAAAAAAGTTGGAGTCTTGCGTTTTGGTATATATGTATTACGAATGTTTTATGTCGAATTCAAATTGCGACCAAAAATTCGATTTATAAAATTGCAAGAAATTGTATATATGATTACACTTGATTCTTATCTTCTTCAAGTTATTTTCCCCCTATTTTATTTTGTATGTGTGTGGGTGGGCATGTGGGGATTTTGTTATATTCTTCATTTCAAATACATTTTTTTTAATAGTCACACAAATCATCTATTAACAACTCATTTAACAAAATCTAATAGAGTTTTGATGAAACTGAGTCTTCCTTACTTAATATTTGATCATTGACAATATCAGATTATTATGAAAATATTTGATTGTGAAATTAATTATATATAAAAAAAAAGTTGTTCAAACTTGTGCTTCTTTTTTTCTCAAGGAAAATATAATATTTAAATTTAAAATTCAATATTGTAAGTTTGTTACGACCTTAAGCTCTTTGGTCATTTTGGAATTTGGACGACATAAAGTTGACATTTTGTCACCAATAAATAATGTGAATGTCCACCTTATTTTAAGAGTCATCCTTCAGTAATTAAACATTTAAATTCACCTTATTATTGGGTGAATTTCAAAGGGAACAGGTAGATATATTACCACCGTCTTTTTATGACTTTCATATGATTTACAGCGGTAATTTTGAATGTAATATTTAATTAATTAACAGTCAATGCTATTTTTATGGGATCAAAGGGAATTTTTTTTATATAACAATATATATATATATATATATATAACAATTTAGTAGGTGGATTTTATGTAATATTTGGTCAATTTTTATACTTCCTCCAACGTGTGAGAGCGGTTGAAAAATAAGTAACTATATACATTGTTAAAAATATAGAATGATAAATAATCAATGTCATATATACCTACTCAGATAAATGGGTTGTGATAGGGTGACGTAATCTCACCGATCATCTTCTATGAATAGTTTGGGCTGAAGTTGACCACCAAACAGAATATTGCATGCCATTCCACTAATAAATTTAAGAAACTGATATTTTCACAATTTTTTTTGATATTTTCACAATATAAATATCGTTATGCATGTATAACGACGGTGAAAAACATCGCTATATAATTTATAACGACGATTTTATTATACAAATATCAAAAAAGATTGTGAAAATATCAATTTTCTAAATTTATTATGCTCCTACAAATCACAAATGAATATATACTCATTCATATATTATACTCTAATCTATTCTAAAATTATAGATATAATTTGACTTTTGAAATTAAACGATGATATATTAAATTTTAAAATTGATATGATTCATAAAAGTTTAGAATGAAATAAATTTTATGATTAATAGTTTCTATTATATATTATACAATTATAATAATTGTATTAACTAAAATTAAGTTCAATCAATTTAAAATTTTAATGTCTTCTTTTGATCTCAAAAATTAAATTGTATTTCTAATTTTGAAACATCAAAAGATTATATATATGTATGTAACCGCATTGTAATCACAAGCCTATATTTTTGCTCGTATATACTCTACTACATTCATTCCATAAAATAAAAGGTAATGTTATGAGTCTCAAATTTTTTGTTTCAAAAAATCTCTCAATTTATGTGTTACCATAATATTGATTGGGTAGATCACATTTGATTGACTATATCATAAATTATCAATGTCATATCATTTGAGAATTTAAGACCCCTAGAATTACTCTAAAATAAATTTTTTAAAAAACAATTTCTTTTTTCTTTTTGAAGACAATTTGTGATAATAAAAGAAACTAAATCAACTCAAAGGGATAAATTCATTTGATTTTTAGTCAATAAATTGTAATAATATAAGCTAATATAAGAGTAGGAATTGCTCCCTTTGATGTTAAAAAAAAGTAGAACGAAGTCTAAATCACCTTTTTTTTGTCGTTGTAAATTTGAAGAAAATAATGAAACAATAAAAACGTATACCTTAATGAATCATCAGTTTTAAATGCGAGAGTGATGTGATTGTTTTGTTCTTTTCAAAATTTAAATCAGTTTAAAATTTTACAATTGATTTCATAAAGTAAAAAGAAGCATCATTTTGTGAAATAAAATTGTATCATTTTACTAGTAATCTTAGTTTATAAGGCATTTTTCAAGCCGATTTTCTAAGAGATGGATGTTCAAGTGTAGATTCGAGTGGTTTTGAGAAATTGGTTTAAAGAGTATATTTAATTAAGAGTAATGTCATGAACACAAATTATACACAAAAAAATAGTGCACAGAGAATAAGATCTATGTATTGTATACTAATAAAAATGTGTAAAATATCTAACGGTGAGTCTCACTGTTTTTTTTATACTGTTATTTTATACTGTTAATGTACAACTTTTTGAATATAATTTGTATCCGATGTATTACTTGTCAAATAATATATCTGCCTAACTAATTGAGTGAAGCTGAAGTTAGAATGAGCATTATGAACAAAATGTTCAATTATTTAGCACTTGAATGAGATTTCTTTTAATGAAGAATTCCTTTATAGACGCACGTATTTTGGTCATTTCATTTATTTATTTTGGAAAAAAAAATCAAGTAACGTATCAAATTAGTGAATGAAATTCTTTTATTTTGTCATAAAATGATCCGTTCAAGGTCCAACCAAAATTGCATATCATTCTTTTCTCCCAAAAAATAAAATTGGAAATGATAAAGAAATTGTTTTGCCACTATTTGCAAAATGAGTTTAGCACATCTCTCGACAGAAAGCATACCATCATCCCACCGATAAATTTAGGGAATTGATATTCTCATATAAAAAAATCAATACATAATTATTTTATTAGACACACAATTTGAAATATTTTGAATTTGTCATTACGTGCAAAAAATATCACTACCCCAACTTTATTCAATAATCAAAGGGAGAAAGGAAAACATTTAACTAATCTATGCAACTTGTTAAAACCAAACTAATGTATGATAAGTTTGCTACATCTTACATAATAATGGGGAAGCATAAATAAAGGCAAATTCAACAACATTAAAAAAATAAAGAAAAAAGAGAGGATAGAAAATAGAGCCAAATCTAATCTAAACCAAAAGCTTGTCCTATCATCATCTCTTGTGTGATGATGTCTCCTAGTCCAGGATCCATTTACATGTGCTTCTTGAATTGTTTTATTTTTCACTCTTCCTCTTAACAATTTCATTACATTATATGATTACATAACTCTTTAAAAACCATATCTATCTCAAAATGGCATCTTATTTTTTCCAATTCTATCCTCCTTTGTCCCCCCCACCTCTTCCTCTTGTTTTTTTCTTAATTCATTTACTTCAATATTTTAAGCCCAAATAATAGACCTCACTGTTTTCTGACACAGACTCAATTCCTTCCTTCCTTCCTTCCTTCCTTCCTTCCGCGGCTTTATCTTTGCAGATCAAGAACAGAAAGGAACACAGGAAAAAAATAAAGCTTAAAAAATAAACCCAAACCCCCAACTACCCAATACCCAATGCCCGTATGCACTTTCTCTCTATAAATCCTTATCTGGGTCTTTGAGTTTCGCTTTGTATATCAAATATACCCCGAGTTTTTTCTTGATTGTTTAGTTACTCTGTTCCATTTCCAAGAACCATTGATAAGCTCTGTTTTTGTGCAGAGCTTTGTGGGTTTCTTTTTTGAGTTAGTGGGTGTCTCTAGAAACATGTGGGGCTTTGTTATTTAGTTTTAAATTCTTTGATTTCAGAGCGTGATTTTTGGTGATGGGTCTCTTGAATGGAAGCAGAAAAATGTGCGGCTTAGTTATGTAGTTCGCTTTGTGTTTGATATTTCTTCAGGAGTGAATTGCAAGTTTTCTGATTTTTCCTGGTAAGTGGAGGTATTGTTTCGTTTGTTGATTTCTGGAGAGAGAAATAAAATGGAATCTGGGAATGGATTTTACTCCTCGGAGGAGTTCAATTTGGAGGCCAAATGGTTGATTGATCCGAAGCTTCTTTTTGTTGGGCCGAAGATCGGGGAGGGTGCTCACGCCAAAGTGTATGAGGGAAAGTAAGTCAACTTTCTTATCTTGTTTCGCCGTCCAAGTATTGATCTTTAAGTTAGAGAATAGAGATGCATTTTTTGAACTAGAAAAAAACAAAATTTAATTAATTTAATAAAGAAGAAGAAGTTCAGTAATATAATAATTGATCTGTTCACAGATTTTCTGTTTCAAAGTGCTGTTGATTTCACAATAACACATTCAGATGATGCATATTTCATTTTCTAGTTGTGAGATTTATAAGGTTTTTTTTGATAGCAGAAAATTTTATGCTCACGTTTTGCAGTATGATTAGATATATATGTGTTGGTCAATGAAAGCAAGTAAACTCTAGATGTATTGCATTGAATCATATTGTCTTTTGTGGCGTGAACCTGATGATCCCAGTATGTGTAAATTGCGTGTGTTTCAGATATAAAAACAAGAATGTTGCCATTAAAGTTGTTAATAAAGGAGAGACGCCCGAGGAGATTACAAAGAGGGAAGGTCGGTTTGCCCGAGAGGTTGCAATGTTATCAAGAGTTCAACACAAGAACTTAGTGAAGGTTGTTTGATTTAACAAAGAAATATTACTGTAGAAAATGAATTTTGATTTCTATTATAAATGATTTTCAACAATAAGGGTTTGGATGGTTTAAGTTTATGTTTTGATAATGTCTTGATGAAGATACTATGGTTCTACAGTTTATTGGAGCTTGCAAGGAACCTGTTAGTGTCATAGTGACGGAGCTTCTTGTTGGCGGGACATTGCGAAAGTACTTACTGAATTTGCGGCCAAGATGCTTGGATATACGTGTTGCAGTTGGATTTGCACTTGACATAGCTCGTGCAATGGAATGCTTACACTCGCACGGAATCATACACCGAGACTTGAAACCTGGTAATATAACTGTTATTTATCTTCACCAAATTGTGGGATCAGGTAGATTATTCCTTGTTGAGGTTGATGTTCAATTATATAAGTGGACATGAACTTTTTTTATTTTGGGATAGTTTCTGATGTTCCTATAATGGCCATAACTTAAGGAGGCATGCTATCCAATATATAACTAGCATTCTTTCAATCTCTAATCTTGTCTTCGTCAAAAATTGACACCTGTTATTATTCGAATTCTTTCTTATAATCAACATTCCCGCCTTTGCTTGATTTCTTTTGGTTTGTAAGTATTGTTTTGTAAATTAATGTTCTTCAGCCCTTTGAAATTGGAGTTTTGCTGTGATTTCCTAAACTTGTATAATTGTTCTGACTTATTTATGAAATTAATATTAATAATAATATTAATAATTGCTGATATTTGGTCCAAACTTCCACGATGGAGGCGATCCTTTATATCCTCCACTTATTTCAACATGTTTTCTTGATTGTTCATGTATTGGCATTGGTGATAGGAAGTCTGAATACGGTCAACTCGTTTACTTTGCTTGAAGCTAATTACTTTAAAGTTTAAAAGCAAGGTCCCATTAGCCTGTGGAACTATTGTTGATTGAATGTTTGTTACGTTATATATCCTTCAAGATATTGTGATGTGGGAACTAGGAAATGTTGTTGATGTTTCTATGATTGATTTCAAAATTTGTATAATTTGATAGAATACAACTCCAGTAGCTTTGAATTAAGAAAAAGATCTTTGCATAAGCAAACAGCAGTTGCTATAAGAGTGGATTGTAGTGGACTGATCTAACTCATATAGTAATGTTGATGTAATACACCCAAGAAACAGTCTGAATTTTTGTACACTATTGTAGATGCCATTAAATTTTTTCATCCTTGTAATTTTATGTGCTTGTTGGAACACATTTTTCTTGGAGGATTTTAGTTTTTAAGACCAAAAGTAAATCAATCAGTCTGCTAGAGAGTATGAAGTGTGCATGTCTCTTGGTGTTTGAATCATAGTTTTCAAGTTGTTAAGTTGAAGCGAGTCGGTAGGCAACTGATTGGTCGACTAGTTATCGGTAAAGCGACAAATTATTTACAACATTCGTTTTATACATACATATATATAAAGTATCAAATTACAATTTCACAATCAAAACTATTAAATATCATTGATAATAAAAATTAAATCCCTATTAGGATCCTTGCTCATATCATAACTTTTGGCTCCCGAACTGTCCGCCATTTTTAGATATTTTTAATCGGGTGGGGTTACCGGGTTATGGGTCAATTGGAATTTGGAATTGAGTTGGATAAACTAAAATTTGGGTTTGTTCCCAAATTGTCCGACTAGATACCAAGTCGGGCAAAACTTAGCGACGGCAACCAAGTCGATTTGTCAACTTGCACTTCCAGCAACAATTGATAACTATGGTTTGAATATACTGTATGGCTCAGAAGGTAGCTGATAATTAGTCACCAGTATATTCAAGATAACTATTTTTGCACCATTTCTCCCAACCCCTTTGGATTACTGTAATTTCATTATAATTTTATTGTAGCATTTCATTCTTTAAAGAATGAGCAAGTTCAATTGTTGCATCGATTTAGTATGTTTCACATGATATTTTATTATACAGCATCTTACTTTCTTCTTTTCCAGAGAATTTACTCCTGACTGCAGACCACAAAACTGTTAAACTTGCGGATTTTGGTTTGGCAAGAGAAGAATCATTAACAGAGATGATGACTGCTGAAACAGGAACCTATCGGTGGATGGCTCCGGAGGTAGTCTTTTCATGATTCAGTCCATGCCTTTCCCCTTGTCACCACACCGCACCTTCAAATATTTTGTATTTTTGTGCTGGTTTTACCCAAAATATTTATCTACTACATTCTTTTTACTTGATTGCAGCTTTACAGCACGGTCACATTGAGGCATGGAGAGAAGAAACATTACAACCACAAGGTAGATGCCTACAGCTTTGCAATTGTCTTGTGGGAGCTCATACATAATAAGTTGCCATTTGAAGGCATGTCAAATCTGCAGGCTGCCTATGCAGCTGCTTTCAAGGTAATTCCTTTTCTTAAAGGAGAAAACATAAAATTTGGCGTTTCTTGTGCTAAATCTAGAGAAGTAACATCTTTTGCCACCACGACTAGTATCCAAGTAATTGACAGAATCTTGGGTCAGGGATGCTTGTATCAATAAATTTCTGTAGAAATGAGTAAACATTGCAATTATATGTAGAATGCATAATGGTCAATGTTGTGTTTAGCGGGGCCCTTGTACTGTTTTAGTGCTTTCTCTTTTTGTTAGATTTGACATTATTGGACAAATTTCATTCCACGATGTTTGCAAAGAAGAATCTGACACAGTTGGAGAAGGACCTCGTTTTATGGGGTTCCACATTCCAAATCTTAGGTCCATGGTTTGAAATTGTGTTTTCTTTTCCAGAATACTAGGCCGAGTGCTGAAGATCTTCGGGAGGATTTGGCTTTAATAGTTACATCATGTTGGAAGGAAGATCCAAATGATCGGCCCAACTTCAGTCAGATAATACAGATGCTTCTGCATTATCTTTCCACAATTTCACCTCTGCAGCCTGCCATACCACCCCGAATTTTCAAGTCTGAGAATGCCGTCTTGCCACCAGAGTCACCAGGAACAAGCACGTTAATGGGAGTTCGGGATGACCCCTGCGACACTCCAAAAATTCCGATGACAAACGAGCCAAGTGGTTTCTTCTTCTGCTTTAGGCAGTGCTGTTGATCACCCGAAGGAGTACCATTATTCATAAACTGAAAATACCAAGAGGGGAAGCTCAGAGCACTATAATCTCGAATTTCAGAGACATACACATCTTGATATAAAAAGCACATGAATTTTCATAGTATTAGGTGTTCCTGTAAAAGTAGCAGATGCTAGTTGTTGGGTTAAGTTTTTAACATGGTGCGACTGAGATGCCAAGGGCTCTTTAGGGTAATTGGAGTCAAGGTGGCTGTGATGTTTGGTAGTTGTAAAATAAGGTCCATCCAAAGGCCTTTACTCCATCACAATGTAAGAATTTCCATAACTAATGTCATTCAGCTACTCAAGCTTTTTAAATTAATGGAGACATGAGAATGAAGCAACCATGTAGTGGTATTATTTTTTTTGGAAACTAATATTTTCACATGAGTCTCTCTCACATAGAAGTAAAATTCCAGTCACTATTCATATGAGAAGGATTATGTGAAAATATCAATTTTTTATGTAAAAATATCAGATGCATTATTTGATCATGTCCATAGCATGTGAGAGTTGCAATAGCCAGATGCATTGTTTTTATTGATTCTTAAATAATAAAGGGCACATGTTAAGAAATTCCATTATTAAGTAAGAGTTGATGCAAGAATTCAAGATACTAAAGCTAAGAAGGAAATATATCAATTAATTATTTATAAAAACTATAAATATACTTTGAAAGAAGAATAAAAGGTATGGCAATTGCCATATCAGGCTCTACATTCGCCCCTGTATCATCCCCCACTCGAATAAAAGCACCAGATTTTCCCAGCATCTGTTCAAAAAGTGATCCTACATTTCACTGGGTAATGAGGTATACTAGTATGTTAGTGTTGCACAACAGTCATCAAAATACCCGAAGATCAATAGACCGACTCTACACCTCCAAAATTAACCACTTTCTCTTAAGCAACTCCCGGGTAAAAGATATCTGTAAGTATCAGCGTTTTCCAGTACATAAGAAGGTAGATGAACCGCTGAATAAGAATGAGGAATCGGCCCCATCCTCCCAATAATATCCTTGAATGAGTACTCTTCAGGAAGCATGTCATAAAGATCAGCTCCATTGCAAATGACTTCTTGAATTCTTTCGGGGTTCAGGAAATGAGAAAACCTTACTCGATCATTGTGGCTGTACGCTTTCATTTTATATATAAAATCACTTAAATGTCGGAAGCAAAAGCTACAATGCCAACCTGAATCTGCCAAGAGGAGGTCAGTTTGACGATAATGTGCATACCTTGTCTTACCCCTTTCGTACTTATGAACTGAAGCTCTCCAACTTTTGTGCTCAAGTTCAAACTCGAATGAGTACAAGTAGTTCCTCAGTTGAAGGTGGATAACAGGAGGAATTTTATCACACCACCTCAAGAGATTAATTGTATGACTGCTGGGGATCTCGTCAACATCAGACATTATCAATAAATCATCATCCTCTATTCCTGCTATTTTGAGAAGCTGATCGAGTGCTAATCTCTGATACGCCTCTTCAACAAATGGGTTTTCACCTTTCTTAAATCTTCCCCCAACTGTCGCATAAGTCAACCGTGGCTCCACAGATTTGAACTGGTCGCGATGAATTGAGAAATAGTGGAGCTTGGGCAATCCTGTGAATGTTGAATTTGATTCAAGAAGAACAAATCGTGTAATATAAGGATATAATTCATTCCATCGAATTTTAAGCATGTCCACTTCATTGCTAAATAGAACTGCATCATATACTCGCCTTGGATATTCACGTATACCCCAACCATGAAGGTTACATAGAGTTTCCATAGACACATTCTCGTGATAATAATGAGGTATATCAACGAAGGGTTTTGGAGGAGACTGCCAGAGAGGCCGTAGAAAGTAGGTAAGCTTCTGGCCATGAAAATATATTGCAACTATACTCGATGGCAAAATTATAGTCAACAATATAAGGACCCTTAAGTCCACCCCTTGCAGCATGCACCGAAGTCTCATCACCAATGCAGCATGAGATGAATTCTGCAGATTAAAACCAATAACATTGTAAGATTCCCTGATTGAACATTAAAGCAACCATCAAAATGGGAGTAAAACTTTAATGTTGCCATAGCACCACTTTGCACGCTCCATACATCATATACAATCAAAACATTCAGTAAACATTCACTATCCAAGAAAATCACATATGTTCGAAATAAAGACCCTAAATACTCGGGCTAATTTTGGCCACCTCAAACTAGGTCTAATTCGATCTTTTTTTTAGTTCTTTAAAAAATACCTCAACAAAACATAAGACCCCAAAAAAACTACTACCTAATCACTTATTAGTCCCTAATCCACACAATTTCATTTCTCCTTCAAAGTTCAAACATCAAACACAGTGTTCAATATAAAGTTATAAACTCAAACACTGGAAGGAAAGCCTCAAAAAGGCATAAATCTGACCAAACAAAAACACAGAAACCCCATGAATTTGCTGCCTTGGTAGAGTCAACACAATTTGTACAGATATGAACTGCCTCGTACCATAAAACAAGGATTCAGGGTTGAGGATTCTAGGGTTTACATGGCATACAAGTATATCTTTAACAAACAATGATTTTTAGATACATGAAGATAAACCCAATTGAACTCAATGTACACAAACTCATAATCAATCACACCCAATTCCAACCATTTGAACTAAACTCAGTTCACTTAACACAAATCAAATCATACCCAATTCCAATTTAACTTTAAAAGGAAAAACTTTTAAAAAAAAAATCCAACACACATAAGAATTACAACAGTGACACTTTAACCCCAAAAAAAGAGAGGACATACCTGGCCACAAACATCTTCACAAAAATCATCAGTCTTTTTGGAACTGTAATAACCTTCAGGCATCATGAGGACCCAGATAATTCAAAGACCCCCAGAATGCCGATTAAAACCCCCTTTTCAAAACCTCTACGTTCACTATTTCCTTCCTTTTCTGCTTCAGGTAAATTAAAGTTCCACCCCTCTGTGGATATTTGTATATATATATATATATATATATATATGAAAAATATGTGTATAGATCTTCAAAAACCCCCAAATTAGAGTAATGCAAAGAGTCTATAATCAAACCAACCTGAGAGGAATTTATTAGCTTTTCTTCTGAGGTGTTTATAGCCGTTTGGAGGTTTCTCTCCGTTTCCACAGAGAAATATAAGTCTCTCTCTACTAATACTAATAATAAATGGAATTCCAAAAATCGGAGGAGAGATAAAATTAGACTTTTATTAGGAGATAGATCAATAAAAGGGATACTATTTAAAGATTATCCCTTAAATTTCAAAATTTACCAATAAATGGAAGGAAAATAAGAAAAGAAGCACAAAATCCATCCCAACAAATAATCCAAAAATAATGTACAAAAACATACTTATATAGTTATATTGGGACTTGGGAGTGGTTAGTATGAAAATAATTTTGGTCAATTGATCAGTCGACACGTAGGTTGAAAGGTGACTTGCGTGTTAGTGCTGTATTGATCAATTAACCAACTTACCTTCATGATAACTAGATCCAGTTATATTGTTCTATCCAATAACACTTGCAATCCCACTAAAATCCCTTAATTGTGCTTGTGTTCATGTTTCCTGTTTGGTCCCCAAATAAGAGTTTATTTAATAAGAGATTTTTTTGTCAAAAAATATAATTTTAATAATCAATGATTGAGAATTAGTAATGTAATGAGATAAAACACATTAATTTAAAATTTTAATTGTATTTAGAGCTGAGGGAGTATTTGATCAAAACTGGAGATCAGGAATCAACACAAATATTAGCCATGAGATTATATGTATATACTACAAGTTTGTAATTTTAAATCTAAAAAATTTAAAATTATGTATTTTTTTCCGCAACGGAAAAAATTATATGTAATCAATGGAAGTTTTAAGTGCAAATATATTTTAGATACCCATTTAATTTTATTACATGTCCCACATAGTAAATCTCTAATTTTCATATTATTAATTTCTACACTTTAATAATAATCTTCATACTATTAATCTCTACTAATTAAACCTCTACATTATCTTTTAAATTAATTATAATGAAATTAATTTATAATATTAGCATTTATAAATTTGCCACTTTAGTCACCTTAATGTGAACAGTATACTAATCCTAGAGTTTTATCTATTTTAAAACAAAAAAAAAACATTTTACTATCTTCTTGTGGGATTATTACATATGAAAGTGTTGTTTTACGAATCTACACAAAAAAATACTGTGGTCCTAATGCACAACACTACACTAGACTTTCTATATGTGAATAAGGGAAATTATTGCGATTTTATATATCGATTTGTTTATCATAAGTTATGTGAATAATTATATTTAATATATTATAATGATGTTTTAAATATAGTGGAATAACCTTATAATGCTATCCAAATTTATCTATTGATATATGTTACGATCGTAATTTGCAGAAAACTTTGGTAATACATAACATTTACTTGTCAATAAATTTAGCACAAAATTTGGAGTGGGAGAAAAAGTTAATCACTTTAGTAGCCCAATCTCAAACAATACATACATATATATATAGAGAGAGGCTGGATCAGGTCCGGACTCCCGGACCTTGCTAAAATCCGACCTTTTTTTTTTTTTTTACTTTTTTTTTAAACAATTAATAAAAAATGTATAATATTTTATGGAACTGGAATTTTTTCATAATACAGTGTTTTAGGGTGTGATTTGGATACATATAACAAAACAGGTATTTTTTATTAATTGTTTTAAAAAAAGCAAAAAAAAAATATTTAAAGTCTGGATTTTGCTCCGTCCGGGAGTCCGGACCTGATCAAATTTATATATATATATATATATATATATATATATATATGTATTCTAAAATATAACAAGCTCTCCAACTTCATGCGAAACACTGGAAATAATAAATATTTAATTATAATTTTGAAAAGATAGTGTAGTTATTAAATAATTTATTTATTTAAATAATAAATTATTGAATTATATATTATATGTTCCGTTGATCGATTATTAGGCAAAACATTTAAATAGAATGTATGTTTATTTATTTATGATTATTCAAAAATAATTATTTTAATTTTATTTAAGTTAGTAATTGAATTTTATATTAGTGTTTACATTGATAAAATTTGCTTGTAATTTTAATCCAAATAGAACTATAAAACCTAAGTTTTAATAATTTAGTTTTGACAATTAGTTAGTAATGAAATTCACTATAACTTTTCAACTAATTTATAGTTATTAAGTTTCAAAAAAAATCACATATATTATAAATTCTACTAACCATGTGAATTGATAAAATTCAAGTTTTAATGAATTTAATTTAGTTAACGAAATTCATAACTAATATTAATATAATTAAATTACGTGATTGGTTAAGAGATTTTTTCGATCGATATCTTAATATCTTAATAAATTTGTAATAATAATATTATTCTTCATAAATTTGTTGAAGATATATTATCTTACATATAATTATGATAAAAAAATGTTTGTGATAAAATTAGTAGAGCCAAAATAAATAAATAAATTGAAGTTCATTTTCCTATTAGAGATGTAAAAACAAAAGACACCTTTTTATCTCCTAACAGATACTTTTGAGTATTTTACAAATTTAGATAATACAATAAAAAGGGCTAAATAAAAAATTTGTACTTCTAATTATATAGTTTATGTGTGCTTGGTTTAAAAATTATTTCATTATATTTGAGGACATTATATCATTTACTATCATCAATTTTTTGTAAAATAAATATTTTTTTAAAAATAAAACTATTTTAATGGAATAGAAGGAGTATATTAATATCTCTAACTTATAGCCAAGTCAGTCAAATGTTAATGTTGGTAAAAAAAAATTTAATATGTAGAATGAAGTTAGAAAAGTGTTAAATATTTTAGGACATTTTTAAATGAAAAGTATAATACCCATTTTGGAACCGAAGTAGCATGATTTTACTTATTTAATTAAGTTTAAAAATATATTTAAATACTGCTTTTCTTGGTTGTCTTTAATTCAGTCTTCTCGAGTCTACGCCCATCAGAGAGCAGATCTTCTGTCCTCAAATTTTCTGTCCTCTTGTATTCTACCACTTAAATATTGACACATGTATGTTTTTTTAATTTTAAAACTAATTAGTGTTAAAAAAAAAAAGAATATGTGTCAACATTTAAGTGGTGGGACACAAAGGGACAGAGGATCTGCTCTCCGCCCATCATTACTCAAATATCAACGGATAAAGCACACATTGTTAAAACAAAAAGTCTAAGCAGACAGGAATATAGGACATGAATATTGGACAGGAGTGTATTGGACTTTTAATTATTTATGTTTTGACCCTCAATGGGGTAAAAAAACAAATAAATTAAAGTTCAATGTGACGCCCCTAGAATAGGTCCAGTCAACCCAACCCATTCTGAGTCGCTCAAATACATGGTACAGAATTCAAATACAAACTTTATATCATACGGTCGTGCAAAATACGACCACACAACTGTGAGTGTCAATACAAATATGTAGAAAATATAAATATTCAAACTAAGTCCTCATTACAACTATTATCACACTATTTATCAGAAATAGTGAGGACTACTACTGCTCTAACTCGAACCATCACTCTGTCCCCCGACTAGTCCCTGCGACATTCTCATTTCCTGAAGAGGACAACAGATGAAAAGGGTGAGCTCAACTAGCTCAGTAAAGAATATTATGACTAAGATAATGGAAAATAAATTATCGTTAGTCTTCAACAATTCAGATAAAATATTATTGACAATAAGTTTTAGATCAATATTCGCAGCGGAAATAACCGTTCATCATCAATATTTTATCCCTGTAACATCAATCAATATACATCTCAAATCAAATATTCATCTTTGCACTACAGGCCAAAGATATTCATTTGTATCATCAGTGGTCATGTTCATCTCAACACCCGTCATCTTTGCACTACGGCCAAAGATATTCATCAGGTAATCATTCATCTTTGCTCTACAGGCCAAAGATATTTAGTTATATCACCTTTTAGGACTGAGGATGATGAAAACTATTTTAAATAACGAATCCAGTGAAATAAAGGATAAGATTAAGAATTCGTATTTTAGTTTATTCAAATTCAAAAATATCTCATAATAATACTTTGTGGAGCAAAATTCAAGAATAGAGCTCAAAACTTAGATCCAATCAAAGATAGTAACCATAACAGACAATTTGGACAAATAGAAAAAAATTTAATTTTTTCGTGAATAGTGCCGTATACGTGAATAGTGCCGTATACGCGAATAGTAACCCCGACGGAAAAAAGTAAGAATTTCATAATAAAATCCATGCCAATATTTTGGTATAATGATATTGAAAAGAATAACATCATTTACGAAAAAAAATAATATTCCTTACCTCAAAAGAATAGTACCTCTGACTGGAATATCGGATATAATATCGAAGGAAACTTGCGCTGAATACTAATACTCAAGGTATCGAAATACTCACAAAAATACACTCGATATTATAGAGAGAGAAAACTTCTAATTCTGGTGTGATTTTCAATTCTAACCTAAGCACCCTATTTATAGAAAAAACTTAGGATACCAAAGGAGACTAAATTAATAAAATAATATTATTATGTTTTTAAAAATTCCGCTGCCTGGCGTCTTTCCAAAAAAATCAGATTTTCAACAAAAGTGGGGCCCACCCATAAAAAAATATTTATTTTCCGAAACTTCAATAATTCATAATAAATAGCCCCTTTGTCAGAAAAATACAAATTCTATGTTCTTCTATAGAAAATTTAATTCTCTACAACTTTGTAGAAGGAAGTTTTTCCAAATTCCAAACATAAATTATCCGAAATTCATAAACATATGATTTTTCCCATCAAAATACTGATAAAAAATACATCAGCACTAATTCCTTCTTTTATATCCACAAAATAAATATTTCCTTATCATATAAATCAATAATTAATTATTCACAAATAATATCACAGAACTACAATATTGACAACCAGGTCGTTCCAAGGAAAGAGGGGGCCTTCCGATAAGGACTTCTCCTTACTGGCGCGCAATTAAATAACCCCTCCTAGACAGAACTTCCTTAGACATTGTCAATAATGCTATCTAATAATATTATTCAAATAATATGAATTATTGAGTTGATAATGTAAAATACTGTGCAGTGACAATTATTGAATCAATAATACCAAAATATCAACTGTAGCCATTATTGAATCAATCATATAAAATGGCAACGTAGCAATTATTGAGTCAATAAAATATCAATGTAACAATTATTGAGTCAATAATATAAAATATCAACGTAGCAATTATTGAGTCAATAATATAAACTATTGAACAGTAATTACTGTAACAATAATTGAGTAAGTGCCTTCTCACGTAAGACTCAATAATTCAAAATACTGTGCAATACCGTGTGCTACTGTGCAATACCGCATATCACTGTATTTTAACCACCGGATATTTCAACAGTACTAACGGTAACAACTACTCCGTTATTTTAAAAAAAAGTTATTTTTGTCGCTTTCTATATCCGACAATTATTCCGTTGTGGGGTTCACAAATAGCTGCGCCGTCGTACGAATATTCCCCGACAATAAGAATATTCCACGACCAAACGAATATTTCCCGACAACCAGAATATTTTATAACCACTTGCTCATTTTAAAAATATTTGCACATTTCACCCATAACTTTCATATTTATCAAATCAACACCTTACTATTTCGAAATAATATATAAAAAAAATTAAATCTTTATTCATAAAGGTTGGGGTCTTACATTCAATACGCCTCTTGTCCAATATTCATGTCTCATATTCCTGTCTGTGTAGAAGAACTCTTGTTAAAAAGTCCTAAATTATTATACCTTGCACGACTAAAATTTAAAAGTGATCATTGTACTATATGAATATTTAGATATTACGCACTTTTTTTTAGTCAATGTAAAACGAATTTTTTATTATTTGAACATTTGGATTGTGAATTTTAATGTGCCATATGGCGTTAACTCATACATATGATATGTCAATTTAACATATTTGAGCTAAAAATATTTATTCTCTCAAGATTTGAACCCAAAACCTCATACTCCAAAAACTAACAAAACATTTGATTACCAACTAAATTAAGATTATTAATGTTATCGTTTAGAAAATTATTATTAACAGTAATAGTATTAATACAACTTATTAGTTATTAGTAATATTATTAATAAGTTGTTATTAATTACTTATTAGTTATTAGTAATTCTCTTTAACATGATTTTGCTTCTTAACTAAATACAAAATATATTATCTTAATAATATTACTTATTCGATATTAGGATATTTTAATGTTATTAATAATATTAATATATACTTACAATATTATGGTTATTAATATACATCAATGTTGATGAAAAAATAAGATAATTTTGATAAAAGGAAGAGATCAATTCAATTTTTCTTTCTCTGTCTAGCTTCTCATGTGGGAACGGGTGAGAAGAGTCAAGATCGTGAATAAGAGTCATTTTAGGGTTTTTATTATTTATTTATTTGTTATTCTATTAATTCTATTTCTCCAACTTCGTTACTTATTCCAAAAGATGAAATCTAAAAAATCATTAAAATATATTGAATAAATAAAGTATCTATTATTTTTACAAAATATGTGGTCACAAGATTAAATTCTTTATTTATTATAACTATTGTATTATTGTTATTATCATAAATTATTCTTATTAGCATACATTACTTCAATTATTATTTTTGTTAAAAAAATTATAAAATAAAAATAAGTTTCATTTTTTTAACATTAATGTAGACTATAACAGTAATGCTATTAGAATATTAATGTTACTAATACCATTAATATATACTAATATCCAATAAGTAATGTTATATATTAAGATAATATATAATAAGTATTTATCTAAGTAAACAAAATCATGTTAAAGAAAATTATTAATAACTAATAAATAATTACTAAACAACTTATTAATAATATTACTAATAGCTAATAAAGTTGTACTAATACAATTAGTGTTAGTAATAATTTTCTAAAAAATAATATTAATTCTTAGTTTAGTTGGCAATCAATGTTTTGTTAGTGTTGAAAGTATAAGGTGTTAAGTTTAAATCTTGAGAAAATATATTTTTTTAGTTCAAAGGTGTTAAATTGACATGTCAACGTGACATGTGTACAAGTCAACGCCACATGAATAGGGTTCACAATCCAAATTTTCAGATAGTAAGTGGTTCATTTTGCATTTACTAAAAAAAGGATGCAATATCCAAACACCCATATAGTACTAGGGTCATTTTTGCATTTTACTCCTTTGCGGTCTACCGATTTAATTTTTATTAATTTATGCTACTATTTCTTTGCATAGATTGTCAAAATCACGTGCAATTATATGTTTACTGAATATTCTTCTTAGAATGAACACTCATATTTTCGATTGATATGGTTAGACATTTGAACTATCCTGTATGTAGGTCTGACAAAATATAATTATGAGTTAATTTTAATTTACAAAACTTTTCTTGTTGCTTCAACAATGGCCTTCTCCTCCCCATCTTTGGTCGAATTTTTTTGTTGTTGTTGTTGTTTGTTTTTGATTTTATTTCTTCTGAACTTTGCACTGTAGGTCATTCATCTTCCTAGTTTCTCTCTAGGGTTTCTAAGTTTAGATCAATAAAATATTCTCTCTCTCTCTTCTCTCTCTCTATCTCTCTCTATATATATATATATATATACATATGTTTAGGAAAAATAAATTATGGTATGTAGGTACTACTACATCCAAATCGGGAGTGGTTAGCATGAAGTTAAAAAATTGGTAAGTTGGTCAATTGGCCAATAGAGTGCTGACACGCAGGCAGAGAGATGTCCTCTATCCCCAGGGGCGAAGGGCGGGGGCCCTCGGATTTCCCCTGTCGCCGGAAAAAATTTTATGTACTAGGTATGTAGAAGGATCCAGCCTGAAATTCAGTAATGGCGGGGGGTCCGGGGTGCGTTGGGAAGAAGAAGAAGATCAGTGATAATTTTTATGTACACGTTGGGGTTCACACTACAAAACAATTGTTCGTCTTCTATCTATGTGGTCACCAGTGGTTGAAGTTCTTCATAATATATTTGAAGATGGACAGGAATCCAAAAGTAAAGGCATTGTTGTGGGCTTGATTGATAAGATGAAAACATATGAGTTTGTATTCATTGCTCACTTGATGAAGATAGTGTTGGGATTGACAAATATTTTGTCACAGTTTTTGCAACAAAAAGATCAGAATATTGTAGAGGCCATGAATTTGATTGTTACTACCAAGAGACAATTGCAAAATCTCAGGGAGAATGGATGGGATGATCTATTAGGAGATGTGAACAGTTTTTGTTTTGAACATAATATTAGCATCCCTAATATGGAAGATAATGTTCCAGGTCGCCTTCGTTGCAAACACACATACTTTCACCGCTTTCGAGTTGAGATATTTTGTCAGGTACTCAATTGTTTCTCTATTTATACTTCTAATTATGTATTTTGTCAGGTATTTTGTCAGGTACTCAATTGTTTCTCAACAGTCAACAAATCTTAGTTATATTTGTCAATATTTCTATTAAATTTGAACATAATATATTTCAAATTTTCTTCGGTATGTTTATATATATTTTGTGTTTCAATTTGTAATTGATTTTTTTTTCAATTGAATTTGAGGAACTAATTGAAATGTTGAATTGCTTGTGATTTAGGATTATGATTTTGTTGAATGTTGAATTACTTGTAATTTAGGAAGATGAAAAAAAAAATTCAACTGAACTAAGAGGCCGTCGAAAAAATTTACATGAATAATCCGGACCCCCCGCTGAAAATCTCTGGCTCCGCCACTGTCTATCCCTGCGTGTCAGCACTCTATTGGCCAATTGACCAACTTACCAATTTTTGAACTTCATACTAACTGGATCCATCCAAATCTTAACGGAATGGTTAGTATGAAATTAATTTTGGTCAATTGATCAAACAGTATCGACATACAGACCGGGAGGAGATTTCTCTCCCTACGTATCAGCACTATATTAGTCAATTGACCAACTTACCGTGAAGTTAACTTCATAAATAATAACTGGATCAAAATCCTAATATCAATGATTTTTACTCTTATATATATAGGCTATAGCATACATAAAAGGTTTGTTCCGAGCAATTTCCTGTGAACTTACACCGCGGAAACATAATGTTAGTGTATAGGTTGGTACTATAGTATTAGACGAGAGAGAAAACAACATGACAGCATATTCTCTCATTGAGTCTCATAAAATGATTGAGTGATGTTAGAGATCCAACAGATGTCATGTGATTGATTATGTCATATATTATTATTAAAATATTCAATATCATATTATTTGATATCAAAATTTTAAAATCCCTTTTACTCAAAAATTATTTTTTGAGTAATGCGAGAGAGATGAAATTTTTAGTCTCAAATAATATGATATCGAATATTTTAATAATAATTTATAACATAGTCAATCGCATGAGATTTACTCAATCAATATTATGGTGACATACCATTTGAGACACTTTTTAATATCAGAAATTTGAAAACCCTCTTCAGTACCCTATTGATAAACAGCACAATGCATGCTAGAATGTGCATAATTCATGTCAAACCTCCTAATGAAATAAATCTCATCTCCAACTCTGTCTGTCTGTCACTGGGATTCAAATAGATAAAAGACAAAATACAGCAATTAATGAAGTTTTTGGCCAAAATTAGTCGAATATTTTTCAGTTTTAGTAAGGACAGCAATTTATATACTATCTGCTCTGGTGGTGCTTTTTAGCCAAATAAAAATTTGGTTTCCAGCTTGCAAATTAGATTAATCGACTAACTCTTCTATATATCGATCATCGTATAAAGGAAAAAGGTAGTAGTTGTTTGGTTAATTACTGAACCAACCAAACTATTAATTTGGTAATCACCATTGTTTAGATGGGTGTTTTTGGAATTTAGCGAGTGAGTCCACCAATTTAGATTAAATTCGTTCATCTAATTTACTTACACATTTTTCTCACCAAAAATAGCCTGCTAATTTAATTACTATTTTTTGGGGGGTGTTTTATAGGCTTAAGGTCATTCCTTCCATCTCCTACCAAATTGGAAGAGCTCCATTGTCGTCTATAGCTTTTGGAGCTTTATTAGGTACTGTGACTCTGGGCAGCATGATATTATTTTATTAGGAGTGGTAGCCATGCCATGCACACAACCATTTGCCTTGCCTTTTCCTGCAAAATTTTCAGTCCCTTTGTCCCAACCCCAACCCCAACCCCAACCCCAACCCCAAAACCAAATTTTAAAAAAAATCTAATTGTTTTTATAGTACTCTTTTTGTTACATATTATTTGATTATTGTTGACTTTTTAAAATCAACTTAATAAATTTTTTAATTCAAAATTAACATAAATTCTTTTTAATTGTAATCAGAACGGAAAGAGTATCAAACTTGACGGCTTGGCTAACAATGGAGGCGTAATACTCTAGTGCTGGAAAGTAATAATAATATGTACCTTAAAAAAGTAATAATAATGTGTACCTTAAAATCAGGTAAATACTTTATAGTGTTATCACCAATTCCCTAGAATCCTTCCCCATATTGGATTAGAGTTCTCTCATATACTATTCCTATAACATGATTGCACCCAATCTCCTAGAAATAAGGAAGTTGGTTCAAACCTCAACTCCTCTCTCCATATTCAGAGTCCTCATCGATATAGTAACCCCCCAAACATTCCTTCAATCGGACCCAAGCTCACCCAATTAGACCCCGACCCAACACATGATCCGGACGCGATTATTCATGGCCCAACAACACCCTTAAGCATAAAATTATCTTCAACCATAAATATTCATTGACTAATGGAGTATACAACTTAGTCATGCCAAACAAATTAAGGACAAAAAAGATCGAAAAAGTCATGGCATGTTTTAGAATGAGTTTTTATTTATTTATTTTGTTTACATTCGAGTGGAATTGTATACAACCTATAAGTCACGGTACTAGCAAAAGGAAAAACGACTCGTGGAAAAATTAAAGAATTTTATTATTATATATTTCCAAATTTTTCTATCAGATTAGAAAGATATCGTGATAAATGAAATTAGTTTCGATTATTAAATATCTCTTAAAAAATTATCACTTATATTTTATTCACATGATAATAATATGACTGTCTATTCAAGAGTTCAATCTCTCTCTATATATATATACATATATATATATATATATATATATATATTTATATAGACTGAAAAACAATGATCTTCATAATAATATAACTACTTTTTGCAATGCAATAGAAGAAGATGCATGAGATCAGGAGAAGATTTAGACTGGTGTCATATTGACATCAAGCTACAATAAGATAGCAGCTAGTAGCATAGTTGTATTTGGATTAAGAAAATGATATATACATATATTACTAATTTATTTATTTATATTTTAAGTATCAATTACGTAAATTAATATTAGTAATAATTCTTTTAAATAATATATATAATATAGTGCATCACTTTTATAAACATACTCAATTTTGTGTATCCATTTGCAATTGTAATTATTCGCGACACGTGGTAGTGAGAATTTTAGAGTGAATTAAAAACATTTATAAATTAAAAATAAAAATATTTCAGTATTTAGTAACTCTCCAAAATTATTTTTAAAGAGCGGAGATTAACAAAAAATTCTGACATTTGACTAAACCACTTTTAACAAAAACACAAAATACAAAATTATCCTTAAATTGTTAAAAATAATAATAATACTAATAATCTCATAAATTTGTCATCATTACCTTAAAAATGTACATTTATATGGGACAAACAAATGTAATGGCTCCTGCCTACACCCTGGACTCCAGGGGTTGATATTTGTCGCATTAGACCCAAGTGAAGTAGTTGGACTTTTATGAATAAAACTGGAGGCCCATTACTGCTTATTCGTTATCCTGGAAAAATTTGTATTAAGCCCAGAATAACAACAGATAAAATAGTTCTTTCATATTGCAAAAATAATTGTTATATTTTTCTCTCTTTCTTTCTTATGAAGAATAGGTTATATATAAGAACTGCGATTAGTTTTACAAAATTAAATGAAAAATTTTCAATCTCTTATATTAAGAGAAAATTGAGAAGTTTTAGGTATATTTGTACAATTCAATTTCTTTGATATCTCATAAAATATAAAGTTGACAAATTTTTATTAAATATTGTAAAACTACTTATTTACCGTCTCTTAAGATTTTACTTTTTACTTGTATTGATATATTTTTTTATTAAAATATCTAAAGAATAAATTGTGCTCTATATTTAAGAAAAATTATATCAAAGTGCATTCTTCGCAAACCTTAATATATAATTATTTTAAATAAAAAAAGAGTCTCCGTAATATATATAGAACTTCGATTTATATATAGAATTTCTCAAAAGCAATTTGTAACCCAAATTTATACTTGTTAAAACTGTTTGTAGAGTATTTAAGAGAGTCACCAAACAAAAATAAATTTTGATGGGTGTAGTCAAAGGATCCAGTCCATCTCGTAAGCCCGATTTGGAATATAGGTCCAAGTTCAAGAAGTCTGGCGAGCCCAACAAATTTGATTCATCACGGTTGGGTTAATTGAGCTCATCAGTTTAACAAGCTATCCACACCCACATCATGAAGAAAATGGTCCAGCCTCGTCCCCGGATCTCACGGAGAGCACGTCAACCACCTTGCACATTAGGAAGAGGTTGGGAGCTTAGTGATTTAGTGGCTACGTGTTCACCCCAAAACTGTCACGGGGTCGCTATAAATTGTACGTCTCCCCATCACTTGAGGCAACTCATTCTGTACTTGAGAATTACTCTCTGTATTCTCCGTTCCCAACACTCTTGACATAATATAAAGTGCCGGCAACTAAAGCTGTTCGAAAGTGGACTAGGTCACCTTGACCGAACCACTCTATTTATTGTCTTCTTTCCTTACTTTAATTATCGCATTTATTATTATTTGACAGGTGTGTGTACAAAGTTCATTTTGTGCATCATCAAATTTTATTTTTTAATTTAAGAATATTTATAGTCCACCGAACTGTCTTTCCAAAATATTATATGCATGGTTCACTTGCAACATTTTTATTTTTAATTTCATCCAAAATTTGGGTTATAAATCCACAAATAAGGTCATCAAACTACGTTGTGTTATGTCTAGTTTGAATTGAAATAATGGAATGACAAAAGTAATTAAAAGACTTTATAACACTTAAGTGTATATTTGATCGGTGAAAATGGGCGATGTAACAGGATGACAAAAAAATTGTCACATTCATTTATTTTACTATCTCTTACATTGAATAAAAATCAAGGGGATAAAATAAATTTTTATTTCATAAGAATATTTTATTTGTTATAAAATTGGAAATGAGTAATCAAATACATTTTTTTTCATTTTGACTTTGATTTATTCAGTCTAAACATAGTAGTTTAGGCTTACAAGCAATTGCAGATGTCAATAAATATTTTGATTATACTTTTTGTTTTATTATATCTTTAATATGAAGATAATGTATTATTTTGTACTAATAAACAAATTTGGCCATGTTCATATGTCGGCGGGAGTAGATAACAGCAAAGACGTGGTACAACGAAAATATTCCATGCCTTTATCAATCAATTGGGGGCGTTTGTTACATAATATAATATTAATTATTTATATTATTTTTATATTAAAAAAATGTTATTTATTAGTCAAAAAATAATGAGAGAGCCAAAGTTGTATTTAATATTTTGGATAATATTGAAAACTAAACAATTAATGCTTACTTGAACTTATCAAACGACTTATATTAAGGGACAAAAATACTTTTCTAAAAAAACTTATATTAAGGGACGGAAGGAGTATAGATTATCTGAAATAGTCATCTTAAATATCCGATAATGTGAGTCATTTATTTTAATAAATTATGTTTATTATATGGATAATCTTATATTCCCAGCAATTCCTATACCCACTAAAATGCAAAGATTCATACCTGAACTTCAAGTTGGTATCTAAATGACCAAAAAAATAGGTGATAATCATATATTATCATATTTTAATCATCTTGAGATATTTTTATAAACAAAAATATTCATTATATTTTAATAAATTGGACATAAATATCCTTATTTACACATAATTATAAAAACGTTCACTAAACAAATATCCATATATCAAACACACTCTTTTTTATTGGAATATTTTGGACATAAATGTTTTAATGTCCACTAGTAGAGGACGTAAATTTTCAATTTTAATTTCAACCGTTGATTTTTATATTAAATAATAGAGATGGTGTTTATCCATTTTTAAACTATAACAAATATTTAATATGAATTATTATATATATATTATCATAAACGTACAAAATGGGTCGCCAATTATCCATGATGACGGCAATAATGCATATGCCGATTAAGTGGAGCCCATATACATCACGAAGAGATAGGAACAAAACTTGAGTTAAAATCAAATCATAAAATATAAAAATCTATTATATTATCTCAATAATGTCTTTTTAAGATATTTTAACTCACTACAAGTTTATCCAAAGCGTCAAATACTAAAAGTACGGTTGATTGACACTTTTGTTCCTCTAAATTATCATCTATTTTTAAAGTCGTTCCTAAAGTACTATTTTCGTCAGTTAGGTCCTTAAAGTGACATTTTATTGGCGTTTCCGTTCTTTCAACCCATTTTAACCTAAACCCGACCTATTTTCACCAAGTTTAACCCAACCCAGTTTGACCCAACCCAAATTTTTAATATTTTAAAATATAATAATATTTTTAAAATAAGTTTAAAATAATAATTATATTTAATATTTTTTAAAAATAATATTTAATTATTTAAAATAAATTAGTATTATTAAAATAATAATTATTTTAATATTTTAAAATAAAATAATTATTTTATAAATAGTTATTTTTAATATTTAAAAATAAAATATTAGTTTTTAAAAAAATAAAAATAATAATTATATTTATTATTCTAAAATAAATATTTTTTTAAATAATTTTTATTTTTAATATTTTAAAAGTAAAAAATAATTTTGTAAATATTATTTTTAAAAATAATACTTACTTTTAAAATATTAAAAATAATATTTATTTTAGAATATTAAAAATAATAATTATTTTAGAATATTAAAAATAATATTTATTTTAGAATATTAAAAATAATATTTATTTTAGAATAGTAAAAATAATAATTAATTTAAATTTTTTTTGAATAATTATTATATTTATATTTATATTTATTTTAATTTTAATTTTAATTTTTTAATATTTACTTTTAATATTATAAAATAATTATTATTTTTAATATTCTAAAATAAATATTTTTAATAATTATTGTTTTTGAAGGAAAAATAATATTTAATATTCTGAAATACTTATTAAAAAAATAAAAATAATTATTATTTAATAATAATAATTGTGACGCCCCGGAATAGGTGCAGTAAATCCAACCCATTCTGAGCCGTCAAATACATGGTACAGAATTTAAATACAAACTTTTATATTATACGGCCGTGCAAAATACGACCACACAACTGTGAGTGTCAATACAAATCGTATATAATACGAAATATCAACATTCAAATTCATTCTTTATTTATTACAATTATTATCTCACTATTTCACAAAAATAGCGAAGACTACTACTGCTCTAACTCGGACCATCACTATGTCCCTCGACTAATTCTCGCAACATTCTCATTTCCTGAAGAGGACAATAGATGAAAAGGGTGAGCTCAACTAGCTCAGTAAATAATATTATGACTAAGATAATGGAAAATAAATTATCGTTAGTCTTCAACAATTCAAATAAAATATTATGGACAACAAGTTTTAGATTAATATTCGCAGCGAAAATAACAATTCATTAGAAGAGTTAAGTAGAGAATGAAGTATACTATCTTCTATGATTTAAAAGTCTATCATCAATATTTTATCCCTGTAACATCAATCAATATACATCTCAAATCAAATATTCATCTTTGCGCTACGGGCCAAAGATATTCATTTGTATCACCAGTAGTCATGTTCATCTCAACACCTGTCCATCTTTGCACTACGGCCAAAGAATATTCATCAGGTAATCATTCATCTTTGCTCTATAGGCCAAAGATATTCAGTTATATCACCTTTTAATACTGAAGATGATGAAAAATATTTTAAAGAACGAATCTAGTGAGATAAAGGACAAAGACTAAAGGATTCGTATTTTAGTTTATCAAATTCAAAAATACTTCGTAATAATCACCTTGTGGAGCAAAATTCAAGAATAAAGCTCAAAACTTAGATCTAATCAAATATAGTAACCATAACAAACAATTTGGACAAATAGAAAAAAATTTAATTTTTCCGTGAATAGTGCCGTATACGTGAATAGTAATCCCGACGAAAAAAGTAAGAATTTCATAATAAAATCCATGACAATATTTTGGTATAATGATATTAAAAAAATAACATCATTTACGAAAGAAAATAACATCCCTTACCTCAAAAGAATAGTACTTCTGGCTGAAATATCGGATATAATACCGAAGGAAACTTGCACTGAATAGTAATACTCAAAGTATTTAAATACTCACAAAAATACGCTCGATATTATAGAGAGAGAAAACTTCTAATTCTGGTGTGATTTTCAATTCTAACCAAAGCACCTTATTTATAGAAAAAACTTAGGATGCCAAAGTAGATTTTTGAATAAAATAATATTAAAAAAAAATATTTTCAACCGCCTCCCAAAAAAAGCGATCAGCCACCAGCCATCGGTGGGACCCGCCTCCCATTAAAAAAATATTTATTTTTCGAAACTTCAATAATTCATAATAAATAGCCCCTTTATCAGAAAAATACAAATTCTATGTTTTTTTCATAGGAAATTTAATTCTCTACAACTTTGTAGAAGAAATTTTTCCAAATTCCAAACATAAATTATCCGAAATTCATAAACGGATGATTTTTCACACCAAAATACTGATAAAAACACATCAGCACTAATTCATTCTTTTATATCCATAAAATAAATATTTTCTTATCATATAAATTAGCACTAATTCCTTCTTTTATATCCATAAAATAAATATTTCCTTATCATATAAATTAATAATTAATTATTCACAAATAATATTACTGAATTATAATATTGACAACCAGGTCGTTCCCAAGAAAGAGGGGGCATTCCGATAAGGACTTCTCCTTACTGGCGCGCAATTAAATAACCCCTCCTAGACAGAACTTTCTTAGACATTGTCAATAATGCTATCTAATAATATTATTCAAATAATATGAATTATTGAGTTGATAATGTGAAATACTGTGCAGTGACAATTATTGAATCAATAATACAAAATATCAACGGTAGCAATTATTGAATCAATCATATAAAATAGCAACGTAACAATTATTTATATAAAATATCAATGTAGCAATTATTGAATCAATAAAATATCATGCAATTATTGAATCAACAATATAAAATATTGAACAGTAATTACTGTAACAATAATTGAGTAAGTGTCTTCTTATGTAAGAATCAATAATTCAAAATACTGTGCAATACCGTGTGCTACTGTATTTTAACCATCAGGTATTTCAACAGTACTAACGGTAACAACTACACCGTTATTATATAAAAAGATTATTTCTGTAGCTTTCTATATCTGACAATTATTCCGTTGTGGGGCCCACAAATAGCTGCTCCGTCGTACGAATATTCCCCGACAACAAGAATATTCCACGACCAAACGAATATTCTCCGACAACAATGAATATTTTATAACCATTTGCTCATTTTGAAATATTTGCATATTTCACCCATAACTTTTCACATTTATCAAATCAACACCTTACTATTTCGAAATAATATATAAAGAAAATTAAATCTTTATTCATAAAAGTTGGGGTCTTACAATAATTATTAAGATTATTTTAATTTTTAAAATAATAATTATTAAGCTTATTTTAGTTTTTAAAATAATAATTATTAAGATTATTTTAATTTTTAAAATAATAATTATTAAGTTTATATTAATTTTTTTTATAATTATTAAATAATTATTATTTTAATTTTGTTGATAATTATTTCAGAATAATAAATATTATTCTTCCTTCAAAAACAGTAATTATTAAAAATAATTATTTTATATATTAAAAGTAAATATTAAAAAATTAAAATAAATATAATAATTATTCAAAAATTTTTATAAAAAAACTAAAATAATTATTATTTTCAATATTTAAAAATAAAATATTATTTTTTTCTAAAAAAATAATTATTATATTTAATATTCTAAAATAAATATTTTTTAAATATTTTTTATTTTCAATATTTTAAAAGTAAATATTATTTTTAAAAATAATATTTAAAAAAATATTTTTTACTTTTAAAATATTAAAAATAAAAATTATTTAAAAAATATTTATTTTAGAATATTAAATATATTTATTAATTTTTTTATAAAAAAACTAATATTTTATTTTTAAATATTAAAAATAACTATTTTTAAAATAATTATTTTATTTTAAAATATTAAAATTATTATTATTTTAATAATAATAATTTATTTTAAATAATTAAATATTATTTTTTAAAAATGTTAAATATAATTCTTATTTTAAACTTATTTTAAAAATACTATTATATTTTAAAATATTAAAAATTTTAGTTGGGTCAAACTCGGTCGGGTTGGGTTAAACTTGGTCAAAATGGGTCAGGTTTACGTTAAAATGGGTTGAAGGAACAGAAACGCCAATAAAATGCCACTTTAAGAATCTAATGGACGAAAATGGTATTTTAGGGACGACTTTGAATGTAGGGTGACAACTTGAAGGGACAGAAATGCTAATCAGCCCTAAAAGTACTATTAGTAGTAGTTTATATATATCAAACTATCTTATATATTTTAACGTGAAACTAAAGTATTACCAGACAAATAATAAACAAATCTATAAGCATATATAATAAGACAAATTTAATTTAACTATTATTATAACATTTTTTAAAGTCACCTAATTTATTTTATTAACTGCTATTAAAACACTTTTCAAACTTAATATTTAACTAGAATTAAAATACTATTTATGTTTCTGAAAAAGTTTAGAGTAACTTATTATTTTATAACAATTTTATTTCTTATATAAATTCTTTATTAATATTGATTCTTATGAGCCTAAATTAAAACACCTACGGAGTATTGTTAATATATTTAAAAATCATATATCATATAGTAACAAATTATTTTATTATTATATCATAATTATCCAAAAACTAAAATATTGAAACAAAAGTATGCTATATTAAGCTGGAGCAATTTGAATTAGTATTTACAACATAAACGACCTAATTATTATAATATAGCTATACTAAAATATACAATCGCAATAATTAAATTGGATTAACTTATAAAAACACATAATGATAGTATTTTACGAGTGCTTAGTATTTTATTTTTTTTAAAGAATGCAAAACACAAGTTTATTTTATAAATAACATTATTTTTAATGTTTTATTTGTTTTATATGTGATGTTTTTAAAAAAAATTGAATTTCACTAAATTAACCTACAATTGGTATCAGAATGATTACAACATTTGTTTAAAATAAATACAAACTACATTCAATTAACTACTATAATTAATATTATATTATTTGATGAATCTCTTTCAGATATGAATCTATTTGATTCAAAAGGGATAATTGTCTTCCAACCCCATCAAAATATGATCATAACGTAACATTATAAGATTTTAATAATAAACAATGAAATAATAAAATTAAACTAAGTTATATGCAATTAGTAAGTTAAGTTGTGAAATTACTCACTAATAAAAAAAATTAATAGTCAATGTTAGTGAACAAAAATTCTTTTTATGGCCTTATCAATTTTAATGTTAACTTATTATTCTACAATAATTTTATTATATAATTCTTTAATTATTTAGTCATAAAATAAATTTTAACTTAAAAAATATGTTAAGAATTTTACTTTACTCAATTCTAGACTCTAAATAACTATATGTTAAAAATATAGGAAAAATATTATGAAAAAATAATAATTAATATTAAAAAGTGTAATATATATTACAAAATATATTAATGATTAAACTTTAATAATCTTTACTTAATCAATGTTAGAAATAAATCTCACTTATATATAGTTATTAAAACTTAAGTTATCATTAAAAACAAAAATTCATGATGGTAACGTATTAATTTACAATAATTTTATGTCATATAAAATTATTTAAACACCAAGTTTAGACTTTTAGATTTCAATAATTTAATTTCAGAACTCTAAATAACTTTGTCTAAATTCAAAAGATTGAAAATAAAAACAAATTATTAAATTTTAAAACTATATAAGCTGAATATTAAATTAAAAACAACTAAAAATATAAATATATTACTAACATTCAATTACAAGTCTTTGATAATTGTGTGTTTGAACAAAGTTTGTAGTTATTTTATAATAAATTAAATTAAAATTTGGAAAAATATTTTATAATAATTATATATATATATAATAAATAAGGAATTAAAAATATTTTTTTGTAGACCGCTAATATAAAATTACTACTATAACATAACAAAATTTTTGAAATTTATTATATACTCAGAGAGCACCGGCGGATCTACATATAGGGCAAATTGGGCATTGCCTATGCTCAATTTTTTTTTTACAAGTATAGTGAGGAGTAAAAATAAAATTTAATAAATTTAAAGGGGTAAATTTATAAAAAAGTTAAACTTAGAGGGGCAAAAAAAACTTAAACTACTACTATAAAAAAATTAAACACGCTAAATTTCAGTCAAAAAAAATCAACCCCGACTGAGAATAGATCCTGGATCCGCTCCTACTCGAGAGTTTATAATGGTGACAACATTATTATAGGGACTGATATTTTGAGATAAAAAATTGATATTTTGACATGATATTTCTTATATAATAGTGAGTAAGTCTCATATCTATACGAGACACATTCATGTAAAAGAGACTCGTGTAAAATTATTATTTTATTATATAAAAATATTAGTTTTCTATTATTATTTGGGGGCGGGGTAGGGATAAAATGCAAAAGAAGTGAGGTGGATCCTACACGAATCTAAACAGATACAAAAATATATATATATATATATATATATATATATATATTGTTGGGAGGGGGAAGGGGAGGGGGAGGAGGAAGAGGAGAAGAGAGTCTGAGGAAAAAGACGGCCTAAAAGCTCAGAAAACATAAGGCAATCATCATATTCATATTGATGGTGATGGATGAAAATGGGGCGGCGATCGAACACAAGGGTTATGCGAGGGTTGGGCTCCTCGGAAATCCAAGCGATGTCTATTACGGCAAAACCATCTCCTTCAGTCTCGCCAACTTTTGGGCCTCCGTCCGTTTGCAGCCTTCCGATCACCTCGTCATCGTCCCTCACCCTACCCACGATCTCGTCCAATTCAATTCCCTTTCCCACCTGGTAATACTAATACTAATCATCCATCCTAATCAAACCTTGAGACTTTAATTCTGAAGTTCCCAAAGGAAAAGGATTCTGAAATTGTCTGTCAGAGGTAGAATTGATATTTATTAGATTTGAAAATACTAGACATGAATATTCCTTATGATGTACTAATTCACATACTTTTATGAAAATATAGTAGTTCGGGGTTGCTATGCTGCCTTTTCTTTTGATCACATCCTAGCAAATTTCATAGTTAAACCGTTTGTGTCATGAAGTGAGATACCATTTATTAGGTATGGATTCTTAGTTCCTCTGGCCTCTAATGTTTATTGCATAAACTTGGAAAGCCATACCAAATGCTGGTTTATGTTTTATGTGATTGCCATTGCAAAACAGAGATATGGCTGGATTTTGCATTTACTTCCAAATGTGAAAGGCTGTGACTGTACCATAGTTTTGTACACCATTTTTTCTCATTGTGGTTGAGAAAATTTGTTGTTCAAAGACAATAACTCAGTTTCCTTTTCAATCACTATTTAAATATATATATATATATATATATATAGACGCACACATCAATGCTAATTATTCCGATTTTTATTATATCATAAATTCTTCTCATACTCCTTACAGGTGAACCGGTTACAGAATGAAGGTTATTATGGAGGTGTGCGGCTGCTTATGGCAATTTGTAAGGTTTTTAAGAATTACTGCAAAGAGAACAGCATCGCTCTTCATGAAGGAAATTTCACTCTCTCATATGATACTAATATTCCTCGTCAGGTAAGGCTAACAGAACTACATAGGAATGTTTCCATTTTTTTAGGCAAGCATTATATTAAAATATCGGTCCAAACACATATTTTTCCATTGTGGTAAAGACATTAAGTTATGGCATGGCATTTAGAGAGAGGGTATCGGTTCAAGGATTAAATTATTGATTAACATAAAAAAGCTGTGTATATTGAGATCTATGTACATTATTTTTCAAGGTGGACACAATTGTTGTTTTTCATCTGACAGCATGGCTTTAAGTTAACATTTTTTGATGGCTCAGACTGGGCTATCAGGTTCTAGTGCTATTGTATGTGCTGCCCTTAGCTGCCTTCTTGACTTTTACAAAGTGAGGCATCTAATTAAGGTGGAGGTCAGACCTAAACTTATCCTCAATGCAGAGAAGGAACTTGGAATTGTTGCTGGTCTACAGGACAGGGTAGCACAGGTCTATGGAGGTCTTGTATACATGGTATGTCATTTAAAATTTCATGTTTTATTTGATGAGTATAAAATGTGACATTATCTATACATCCTTCGAAACTTCTTTTGCAGGACTTTAACAAGAAAATCATGGATGACTTGGGGCATGGATTATATGCACCCATGGATATTGGTCTTCTACCCCCTCTTCATCTCATCTATGCCGAGAACCCTAGTGACTCTGGCAAGGTTAGCACCCCATGATGGCTCTTACTCCTATAATAATATCCATTTATCCTTATTCCTGCGGACCTTAATAAATGGCCATTCTTTCAGGTAAGTTCAGGATTTATTTGTTTATGATAACCTAAGTTTTAGGGAATAGACTAGATCTGGTGAACTTACTATAACAAAAATTTGAAAATATTGTACTTCTAGAGGAAATCAAGTGAAATTAAGTCTCTAGACTCTCTATCATTTAGTTTCATACTCTTTTGTCTATATAAATGTGGGATTGCTTTAAATTCCAACAAAGTTTGATTTACTTCATGACCCATAGTTTTGATTATTTTGGGAGCTAGGAAAGAAATATAGTATTTGTATGGATGTCAAAAATCAATTCATTTAAAGTTTTATTACAAATCTAATGATGATTCAGCGAATTGTGTTGAGAAATCAGGCTCACACAAATATACTAAGATAAATACAAACACACTACTGTATGAGATATAAAATAATAACACAAGAATTTTACGTGGAAACCCAATTGGGAAAAACCACGGGGAGAGATCTCAGAAACTCACTATGAAAAATAATCTGAAGATTACAAACTCTTCACTGACAAATAAACTAACTGTTTATTTCTCTACACCCACACTAGCTCTCTAGCTAATGCTCAAACTGAGCTTTATTTCTCTCCTGCTCTCTTGCTCTCTTGCTCTCAAGCTCTCAAATGAGATTGGTGTATATTTTCCATTCCGTTGGCCTTCCTTTTATAGCCACAAAAATGGGGTTGGAGCAATAAATGGAGGAGACAAACTTTAGAGGCTTGGGGGGACAAGTTTAGCACCATTCCTTCCTTAACTTTGTCTCCTCTATTAAATGGGTGAGGACCAATTCCTTTGACCAATTGAGTCAATATTCAACAATCTCCACCTTGGCTCATATTTTCCAAAATGCTGTGAACTTCTTTGTGTCTGTGAATGTATTCCTCTCCCTAGATACTCCACCACAAACTTAGTATTCGACGAAGTGAATTAAGTCCAAACAATGCTTGAATTTTTCTGCTGTAACTGACTTTGTGAGCATATCTGCGACATTCTCCTTTGTTTGAACTTTGCGAACTGCAATGTCACCATTGTTCAGCCACTCACGAATCTTGTGATACCGAACATCTATATGTTTGGTCCTGGCATGAAACACCTGGTTCTTTGCTAAATGAATAGCACTTTGACTATCACACTGAATCTGGATACTGCCTTGCTTGAAACCTAGTTCTTCAACTAGTCCCTTAAGCCACAAAGCCTCCTTGCTTGCCTCTGTCAATGCCAAATACTCAGCCTCTGTTGTTGATAATGCTACCGTAGACTGCAACACTGACCTCCAACATATACATCCTCCATAAAAGGTGTATACAAACCCTGTCGTAGATCTCCTTGCATCTAGGTTTCCAGCATAATCCGAATCAACAAACCCTGTAACCTCACTTCTTGCGGTATCACGATCAAACATAAGACCGTAATTGGTTGTACCTGCTAGATAACGAAAAATCCATTTGACAGCATTCCAATGCTCTTTTCCTGGATTTGCCATATACCTGTTAACCACACTGACTGCATGTGAGATATCTGGCCTTGTACATACCATGGCATACATGAGGCAACCCACCGCATTTACATACGGTACTTTGGACATATACTCCACCTCATCCTCTGTCTGTGGGCTCAATTGTGAAGACAATCTAAAATGTGCTGCCAACGGAGTGCTAACTGGTTTAGCATTGTTCATGTTAAACCTCTCCAAGACCTTCTGCACATATCCTTTTTGAGTTAGCCACAACTTTCCTGCCTGACGATCCCTGTGAATTTCTATACCTAGGATCTTCTTAGCTGACCCAAGATCCTTCATGTCAAATTCACTGCTCAACAAATTCTTCAGCTGAAGAATATCTGACTTCCTCTTTGCTGCTATCAACATGTCATCGACATATAATGTCAGCAATACTAGAGAACCATCATTAAGGGATCTGAAATACACACATGGATCATACTCCGAACGAGAGTAACCATGAGCCACCATGAAGTTGTCAAACTTCATGTACCACTGTCTCGGGGATTGCTTCAAACCATAAAGAGACTTCTTCAAACTGCAAACTAAGCCCTCTTTTCCTGGTTCAATAAACCCCTCAGGCTGCTTCATGTAGATCTTTTCTTCTAAATCACCATGGAGAAAAGCTGTTTTCACATCAAGCTGCTCTAACTCCATATACTGTGATGCTACGATAGATAAGATCAACCGAATCGATGTGTGTTTCACAACTGGCGAGAAGATCTCATTGTAGTCGATTTCCTCTCTCTGAGAGAATCCCTTTGCTACTAACCTGGCCTTGAATCTTTCACCTTCTTTATCAGACTGAACTTCCTTTTTCTTGAACACCCACTTGCATCCTATAGCCTTTGATCCTTTTGGAAGTTGAACTAACTCCCAAGTCTAGTTCTTCTGTAAAGACTCCATCTCTTCTGCCATCGCTATTGCCCATTTATCATTATCCTCGGACTGAATAGCATCCTGATAGCTAGTTGGATCTCCACTACCAGCAATCAAGGCAAAGACAACCATGTCATCAAACCCATATCTCTGCACTGGTTTGCTGACTCGCCTTTCCCGATCTCTAACAAGATTATAGGACATCTCTTGGGGATCTGAAGGATGATCATCTTCAATTTCTTCAGATTCTTTTGTATCTTCAGGAAGCTCCACCTCAACTGGGTGTTTCTGCAACTCACTTGCTGCAGATTCTTCATTCTCAGATTTGTTCAACATGTGTTTCTCATTGAACACCATATCTCTGCTGACAACCTTCTTCTTGGATACTGGATCCCATAACATGTATCCCTTGACTCTGTCTTCATATCTAAGGAAAATACATTCCTTTGACCTTGGATCAAGCTTGGACTGTCGCTCCTCGACTGGCAGATGAATATAAGATGAACAACCAAAGATTTTCATCACAGAAAAATCAACTGGTTTCCCACTCCATACCTCTTCGGGGATTTGGTAATCAATTCCAGCTGAAGGAGATCGATTTATCAGATAACAGGCTGTGTTGATTGTCTCAGCCCAGAAATTCTTAGGCAGACCTGCATTCAACCTCATACATCTGGCACGTTCCAATAGAGTTCTGTTCATCCTCTCGGCAACCCCGTTTTGCTCTGGAGTTCTTTTAACTGAGAAGTGCCTGGTGATTCCTTCATCTTGGCAGAACTGTAGGAATGACCTTTCCTTGTATTCCATGCCATTATCTGATCTGAAATACTTCAACTTCTTTCCGATCTGGTTTTCTACTTTAGCTTTCCACTGCTTGAAGATTCTGAAAATCTCGGATTTCTGCTTCATAAAATACACCTACACCTTTCTGGAGTAGTCATCTATGAAGCTGACAAAATAATGGGCTCCACCCATTGATGTATGCTTGATTAGCCCCCAAACATCTGAATGTACATAATCAAGTACATTCTTACTGGTATGTGCTCCTGCTTTGAAGCTGACCTTCCGTTGTTTGCCGTACACGCAAAACTTGCAAAATTTCAAACTGCACGTTTTGACACCTTTCAGCAACTGCCTTTTGTGAAGTTCTTTCATTCCTCTTTCACTCAAATGACCAAGTCGCATGTGCCATAATTCTGTTCTATCACTGTTGGAATTATTCTGCACAGAAATTGCTGCTCCACCAGCAACTGTGTCCCCTATCAACTTGTAGAGGGTGCCTTTCTTCTGACCCTTCATAATTACCATTGAACCCTTGGTAATTTTCATGACACCATCTCTGACTGAGATACTGCAGCCTATAGAGTCAAGTACTCCAACCGATAGCAAGCTCTTCTTCAATTCTGGAATATACCTTACATCACCCAATGTTCTGACAATTCTGTCAAATATTTGAACTTTGATGGTGCCTATCCCTGTTGAGCCAATACATCTTTGACTGTACACTGCCAAATACTGAAATTTGACTTACCGTCAAATGGTTCAACTTCATACCTCGCACTTGTGCTTGTCATCTTCGTATTTGTGACCTACCTAATTTCTTTTTAAACTGATCGTTGGCGTGAACCGAGGCTTTGATACCAATTGTTGAGAAATCAGGCTTACACAAATATACTAAGATAAATACAAACACACTACTGTATGAGATATAAAATAATAACACAAGAATTTTACGTGAAAACCCAATTGGAAAAAACCACGGGAAGAGATCTCAGAAACTCACTATGAAAAATAATCTGAAGATTACAAACTCTTCACTGAGAAATAAACTAACTGTTTATTTCTCTTCATCCTCACTAGCTCTCTAGCTAATGCTCAAACTGAGCTTTATTTCTCTATTGCTCTTAAGCTCTCAAATGAGATTGGTGTATATTTTCCATTCCGTTGGCCTTCCTTTTATAGCCACAAAAATGGGGTTGGAGCAATAAATGGAGGAGACAAACTTTAGAGGCTTGCAGGGACAAGTTTAGCACGAGGACCAATTCCTTTGACCTATTGAGCCAATATTCAACAATTGGTATCAGAGCTAAACTTCTCCCCCCAAGCCTCTAAAGTTTGTCTCCATTTATTGCTCTAACCCCATTTTTGTGGCTATAAAAGGAAGGCCAACGAAATGGAAAATATACACCAATCTCATTTGAGAGCTTGAGAGCAAGAGAGAAATAAACTCAGTTTGAGCATTAGCTAGAGAGCTAGTGGGGGTGTAGAGAAATAAACAGTTAGTTTATTTCTCAGTGAAGAGTTTGTAATCTTCAGATTATTTTTCATAGTGAGTTTCTGAGATCTCTCCCCGTGGTTTTTCCCAATTGGGTTTCCACGTAAAATTCTTGTGTTATTATTTATATCTCATACAGTAGTGTGTTTGTATTTATCTTAGTATATTTGTGTGAGCCTGATTTCTCAACAAATTGTGTCCTTTTTCCCTAGAGGGTGTTAATAGATAAACCAATTGTATCTTCATGCCTTTCCCAGACCTGGTGAACTGTGAGCTTCTATTGAATTCTCCCTCACCCTTAATTAGCATCCTCTTTGCTAACATTCATTAGTTTCCCCTTTCCCTAGTTGTTATAGGGTGTTCAACGTGGTAGCATTAGTTCATCACATTGATAAAAAGGAGTAAATTTAAGCAGGTAATAGTGATAAATGTAGTCAAAGTGAATAATCTTTTTGGGGCATCCCAAAAAAAGATGATGACAAAAGTTTAGGGACAGGGTGTTTGTTAGTCCTGTTTGACTTCCAATTTAGATGGTTTCACTTGTATACAGACGTGTAAAGCTAACTTTTTTCCTTGAGAAACAGAAAAGATAATGCAATTGTGAAATTTATATATTTACACATGTGTCAACTTATGCACGTGTATGCATGTGTATCATTTACTTGAACAAGGCTTTGCAAGCACAACACCACCGCATTAGACATGGAACATGGTTATTATGCTTTGGCAATTTCTGGAAGAATTTTGGTAGAAAGTCTTTGACTTCTTCACTTGTATGTTAGCCCATATTTTGAATCTGCAATATTAAGTCTGTACAAGAGTAAAATAAACCAACATGGTTCATTTTAGCAACTGAGGCCGGTAATAAATAGGCATTTCTAACACAAAATTTGTTGGTTCAGGTACACAGCACAGTTCGACAAAAGTGGCTTAATGGAGATGAGTTTATAAAATCATCAATTGAGGAAGTTGCAAACATAGCTTTAGAAGGACAGGCGGCATTGACTGAAAAGGACCACAGTAAACTTGCAAGCCTCATGAATCGTAATTTTGATCTAAGGAGGTAAAAGATATGTACTTGGCAGTTTATTATATCTGGGAAACTATTTTACTAATCTTCACTTTAGTCTCCCCAACTCTGGGTTAGGATTTTTTGATTAAAATCTTGAGATGCACCCTACCAACTACCATGCATGCAACTGATAAACAATAGACTTTGAAATAAGGTTTTATAATATACATCCCAACTATATTATTATTTGAATGTTCGGCATTTGGATATTATTTAGTTAACACGTAAAATGTTAATTTTTGAAAAGAATAGAGAAAATTTCTTCACTTTACAGAATCTAATATTGAGCCTAATATTATAAAGCCTTGTTAACAGCACTGTGTTGTTTGTGTATTATTGACCTTGGTGATTGGATCTCTTTCAGGGGCATGTTCGGAGACGATGTACTCGGTGCTCTAAATATAGAGATGGTGGAAGTGGCTCGTCGGGTTGGTGCTGCATCAAAATTTACAGGTAGTGGAGGTGCTGTAGTTGTATTCTGCCCTGACGGACCCTCCCAAGTAAAGCTTCTGGAGGATTCCTGTCATGAAGCTGGTTTTGTCATTCAACCCATTCAAGTTGTTCCATCCTGTCTAAATGACCTTGATCTTAAGACCATCTCTCTAAATTAAAATTTTTAGAAACAAGGTTTTCTTCTTTTTGGAAGAAGAAAACTGTTAATGTCACTGGTTGTACAGCAGCAGAAGCTGTTAATTTCTTCTCTTTTGGAAGTTTCATCTTTTTAGTATTAGACAAAATGTTTAAAATGAACTCTCTTCCTTTGCCATATACTCCTAACTCCATGTTTTTGGAACAGCATCCAATAATCACACTAAAATGTTTGCCAAATCTTTTTCATTACAAACTTCCCCAAATGATAACTATACTATACACTGTCAAAGGAAATTGTGTGTGTGTGTGTGTATATATATTGTTGAGAAAACCGAAAAGTGAGAATATCAATTAAATCAGAAATATTAATTAATTCAAATCACAATCTCTTCTTCCAATCCAGCTTAAACAGAGTTAGTATTATTGGACTGCTTCCTGCTCTAGCATAATTTCTTTGCTAACATTCACTATCTATCCCTACATGGTACAGAGACAAATATACATACTAACAACGAATCACGGCAAGATTCTTCTTTGTACACTAAACACATCATTTTCAGCTTTGCTATTCGCATAGGGAGTTCATGAGCTCACGCGGTGATGAAGCCCAAATTGGAAGATCCATAAAGGATTGTTTTGATCGCTCTTCCTGTGCATTGCACAGTGCTTCTGCAGCCCCGCATAATTTGGAAACGTCACTAATCATGGCTTCTTGAGCTTCTACCTGCAAATAGACCAACAGAATTATGAATATTCCACATTCACAATTTCATATGAACTAAATTATATACTTTGTAGACTTGGATGTTATCAATTAAAACCCAAAACACCATACAGATGATAAAATTTAGTACTTTCAGAGCAGCCCAAATGCACCATCTTTTCTTACTCTTTTTATTTGGCTTCTTGTTTGTTGCTTCCCTAACCCAATATACTAAGCAGGAGGAAAATATGGCAGTAGACATCAATTATACTTTACTTTTCCCAGATTTCTCCAAAAATTCAAACACCGAAACCATAAAGAAGAAAGTAAAATACAAGGATTACCTGAGCAAGGAGGTCGTCAAGGAGTTGGCTGCAGGTGGAATCCGACGGCTGAACCGGCGATTCAACGGGAACCTGCTGATTAATTTCAAGTTGAAGCGGTTGTTGCTGTTGGATTTGGGCTTTAAGGTTCAAGTCCTTCAAGGTGTTCGATAGAAGTTCCCACTGGTGAATCTCATCTTGATACCTTTCTTTGAGCTTTAGGAGAACCCTCTTCTTTCTTTTCCTGCTGTTCTTTTCTTCGGCGGCGGGATCTGGCGGTGTGGCGGAGGCGGAGGTGGTGGGGTCAAGGCGGAGGCGTTTCTTGCGCTTGTAGACGAAGCCGTCGTCGTTGATGAGCTCCCAGTTGTCTTCTTCTCCCCAACCCGCCGTGGCCATGGCGCTCTCTCTTCTAATTTCCTAGCGGGAAATGAAAATTGAAAATAAACTGGCGCACTCCTGAAAGGGCACCATATATCCCTCCCTGCCGCGCTCCAAAATGAAAAAATTCGGCGGAAAAATGGGTACACAAAAAAGTAGAAATATACCAGAAAAAAAGTGATGAAGTATTGACACTGTTGATAATAAAATGCATTTTTTTAAAGTATTGATTATATGTAATATTTTGGTATATATTATAAAGAACACAATAAAATAAGTGACATATATTTGTATCATAAAGCTGGATTTTCAACCTTATCCCCTAAGTTTTAAAATTCTTCATATTTTATCCTACAATTTTAAAAATATTATTATTTTACTCTTAAAATTAATATTTCTTCTAGTTCTCTAAAAGATGATTTAAAGTACATTTTTTTTGTACTTAAAAGGATGACAGTAAGTACATAATGTTAAAGATAATATATGTCATTTAATAAGATTCACTAATATAAAAAAATTCATCACGTTATGTAATTTTGTATGGTCACTAAAGATAAACATATAACTTTTTAAATTTTTTTTCTCTACTTTAATTTTTTTAATTTGTGTAAAAAATATACTTTGCACATCATTAAAATTTTGGCTAAATAACACTTTTGTCCCTCCAAATTGTCATCAACCTTTGAAGTCGTTCATAAAGTTTATTCTTTTGTCAATTAAGTCCTTAAAGTGTCATTTCATGTTAATTTCGTTCATTTTTCTCAATTTCACTTAAACATGTCCAAATTTTATCTCGACCCGACCCATTTGACATGACCCCAATTTCAATAATTCATTTTTTTAAAAAAAAACTATGAAGTTTTTAAAAAATTATTATTTTCAAAAGAAAAACATTAGAATTATTTTAAAAAAAAAATAAAGTTTCATAAAATATAGATTCAAAAAAATAAAACATAGTTTTCAGGAAAAAAACTTGAAATATTTTATTTTTTAAATATGAGTAAAGATTCATAAAATATATATTTCAAAACTAAATAAAAAATTTATTTACAGAAAATAAAAATAAAATTAGAATTTATTATTTATTTTTTAAAGAATGAGTAAATTTTTATAAAATATAGATTCAACAGAATTAAAGTTTAATTTTTTTTTAATTTTTTTGGATATATATCTTATGAAACTTCACTCATTTTTAAAAATAAAAAAATTATATATTTTTAAAATAATAATTATTTTTAAAAAATAAGTAAATTTTCATAAAATATAGATTCAAAATATTTTAAAAAATTTAAACTTTATTAAAAAATTAAACTTAAAATTTTAAACATTATTTGTTTTGAATCTATATTTTATGAAACTTTACTCATTTTTTTAAAAATAAAAAATTTATAATCTTTTTCCTAAAAATGATAATTATTTTTAAAAAAATTTGTTTTATTTATCTTTTACTATTTTTTGTATTTTACTTTTTGTTTTTAGTTTTTGTCTTCAAAATTTCTAATATTAAGAATACATATAATAATGGTAAAAACATTAGTGCCCTTAATAAAATGGGTTGGGTCAAAATGGTCAAGTTTGATTAAAATTTGGGCGATTTTAGTAAAATTGAGAAAAATTAACAAAATTGACACAACATGTCACTTTAAGGACTCAATTGATGAAAACTAAACTTTATTGACAATTTTAAAAGTGAGTGAAAACTTAAAGTGACAAAAGTGTCATTCAGCCTTCGAATTTTGGAGAATGGAGGGGATTGAAATGCAAAACTGACCCTCCTATTTGCCCAGCATCGGGCTTCACAATGGAAATCAACTGTAGTCAAATCGTATTTCTGAGCATAAATTGATCGAAACGATCAATGAGGTCCTTTTTTTAGTACTAATGCAAGTTCGAAGGTGATCTGTGCTAAAAAAAATGTTGAAAGAAGGGGTTTGTTAAAAAGCTACAAATAGGAGGGTAAGCTTGCATTTCATATATAGTACAAATTACACTTGCGAACCTCCTATTATACAATAAATAAGGAGACTTTTCCTTTCCTTCATGCTTTCATAATTTTCGACCCGCAGTATTCTAGTCTAGTGTATATGGTCAGTTCGTTATAAACTGAACTTAATAGTGAAATACCCAGCCAATGCTTAAATTAAGCGAACAAATCAATGGCGAAATCAATACACCTAACTCGCATCTCTCTCCCATTCCTCCGCCCCAATCCCATCTTCTTTCGCTTCACAAGAACTGCAACTAAACCCTCTATCTTCCTCCCCTCAATATTCCCAAAACCTTCCTCCATCTCCACCAATTCCGGTGCTTCTTCCCACTCATTTTCCACCACTGCAACCCCATACCCACTTCAATACGAAATGATCATCTCCCGCCCAGATAACTCTCCTCCGCCCAAAACTCGCCGTGGGCCGCCGCATACCCAGCTGGTCAAATCCCAACCAACCGACTCAGAACCTAATTCTGAATTAGGGTTTGACGATTGGGTCGATAAGAAGTTAACTGCAAACCAATCACCCAATTCAAATGATCCGGATATGGACAAGTCTAAGAGAAAGTATTACAATAAGAGGATGAAGAGAATGTATGGGTCTGATTCAGAAGACGATAGCAATAAAAAACATAACGATTTTTTTGTGGAATTAAAGCCTGAAGTAGTTGAGCTTCGTACGTTGCATAAAAAAGAAGAGGAATTGTATTTCTACGACACATTTGCGTATCCATGGGAGAAAGAGAAGCATTATAAAATGGTGTATCAATTGGAGAAAAAATACTTTCCTGACCAATGTTTTGATAAGGCGTTTCTTGAACCCGGTGAATCCAATAGAAATGCCAAGAATAAAAGGGTAAAGGAGAGTGTAGACGAAAAAGACAAAGGATTGGTGTTTTTTGAGGAGAAGAATAGTGGGAAAGAGAGTGATAATGGAGTGCAGAAGGATGCGAAAACGGATGTTCCGGAGAAGAAAGTGGAAGAATTCTTTAAGTGTTTGAAGAAAGTCCCCAATAAAGATAGTGAAATTGCTGGTGCTGAACCATTTGTTGCTACGAGGAGTAATGGCCTTCCTCCTAAATGGGATAGCCCCGCTGGAACTGTGGTTTTGGTGAATAAACCAAAAGGTGAGTTAATGTTGTATTTGTTTAATGGTTAACATTAAATTTTGACATCTTTATGTATCAAATTCTGTAAATTACGCCAGTTTGTCAAGGTAGACAAAATTTTAACTAGTGAACTTCTAGTTTTGGTTGTGTTCCATTGTTAAGGGTGATCATAGGCCTACTAGCGATAATTGAAAGTGTCAAAATATAGAATTGAAAGGATCAAGCAATAATCTGGTGCGGAATGGCCCTCAGTATTCCTTGCAAAAGGAACCTAAGTTTATATCTTTTTTAAAAAGGAGAAAACACAGCTTAAGCCTTTCTGATCTCCTGATAGTGCTTAATAATAGTATTATATAGATTTTCATTACATACGCAACAATTTTTTTTTTCAAATTGTTAGACAAATTAAAATTCAGCTACTAATTATTATAAGTCCGTTAACAAGTGTACTCAGTTCAAAAGCTTTTTTGTATACTTGCGCTGGTAATTTTCTTATAAGCTTGCTGCATGTCGAGCGTTCCCATATTCAGTTCTGTTAGTTTTTTTTCTACTCTTTGAATAATAAAGGGAAAAAGGGTTGTTTACAAAGCATAATAAATGTTAGAATACAGTGTCACAGGGTCTTTACACAGTGTCTATATACAGTGTCCTTATATTGAGGAAAACTTTCCTAGAATTAGGTTTCACCTTTGTATAAATGTAGTATTCAATATACTGAAAATATAAGAGAGTATCATTTTCTACATGGTATCAAAGCCACATCCGTACAGGACTGTTCTTGTTTTTCCTTTTCCATTTCACTGCCGATCACAAAAGTCCATACAAATCTGCCAAAATCAGTTTGTTTCAAGAAATTAAGGCTATATTAGGATCGTACACATTTAGGCGACCACCACCGGAGAAACAACTCGGTGACCCACTAACCCACGCGCTCCCACGCGCCACCCACGGCCTCAGCCCCGACGCCACGCGCCATCGTCGACCGGCGCGTGAGCCGTTCTCCGGCGCCTTTTTCCGGCTCAATTTCTTTCCAGGAGGCTCGGTTTTCTCTCCTCTTTCCAGCTATAGTGGTCGTCTAGTTCGAAAATCAGTTGTGATTTCGAGGGAACATCAGTTGTGGTTTTGGTCATTTTCGTGCTGCTACTTTCTCTTTTGGTTTGGCTGCTTGTGCTTTGGTTGTTGCTGGGTGCTGCTGCATGTGCATCAGTTGTGGTTTTGGTTTTGGTTTGGCTGCTTGTTCGAAAATTGATGTTTTGGCAGCGTGTTTGTGCTGTTGCTGCACTTCTGCATCTTCTGCTACTACTTGTTGTCACTGGCCCTCCTTACTGCTATTTGAAGTAATATTTCTACGTAATATTGCATATTGTTTGCTTTGCTCTATCCCGTTAGCTTTATTTTTTTCTGTTTAGCTAGTTTGGCCTTGTGATACACACTGGTGCTTACTCTTAATAGCATGAATTCTAAAAGAACAAATTAAATTGCACTAATTTGTTTGTTTTGGAAAAATTCTCTAATTTTTTAAGCCTGTAAATTATCTGTTAGCATCATGCTCACAATTGGTATTCTTCATTTCTTGGAACAATCTCTTGACTTGCTCTAAACTACTCTCCCTACATGAGGTTGCTATCAATGTATTGTAGTCTAATAAGTTAGGACTCAGATTAAGTGTTCTCATTCGACTGAAAATACCTTTTGCAATATTGTTCATTTTTCAGTTTGCAAAATCCATTGATTATACTGCTTGTTGCTAATTGAAGTGATTCACTTAGGAGTGTCTCTTTTAAGTGTAGTACAATCAATTGTACTCCTTTGGTTTCCTAGAATCACTCCCTGCCAAAATTTTTTTTGAGCTTTATATTATCCTTGTTGATATTTCCTTGGATATTTTTTGTTGCTCCATCATGGCAGAATCCAGTTCCATTAATAGTGTTGGTATTTTTTCTCATTTTGCACAATCAGGTGTAAACTCTAGTGTTTTTAATGTTTCATCTACTTGCCCTAGTTGGATTATAGACACAGGTGTCTTTGAGCATATGACTAGGGTCTTCCAAACTCTTTAGTTCATACACGCCCCACTCTGAAAAAGACAAGGTTCGAGTAGCTGATGGTTTCCTGTCTTCTATCTCCGGGAGTGGTTCTGTCGTTTGTACCCCTTCATTAAAATTATCATCTGTTCTCCATATCTCTTCCTTTACTGCAAATTTATTATCTATTCAACGTCTTTCTGAATCTCTACACTGTTCTGTAACCTTTTTTCCAGATCATTGTGTTTTTCAAGACTTGGTGACAGGACAGAGGATTGGCAGTGGTAGTGCAGTTGACGGTCTCTACTATTTAGATGTTCCCTCGTCTAACATGCCCTCTACTCAGGCTCTTCACTCTACTTCTCACCCATGTCTGACCTCTCTCCATCAATGGCATCGACGTTTGGGACATCCTTCTTTTTCAGTATTAGAATCTTTATTTCCCTCTTTAGTTAAGCATTGCAACAGAACTCAGTTTTTGTGTGAACCATATAAATTGAGTAAACACAAACGTTCTACTTATTCTGCTACTAATAGTCGACATTCTGAACCTTTTGCCATTATCCATACTGATGTGTAGGGACCCTCTCGAGTTGTCTCTCGTTCTGATCATAGATGGTTTGTTAGTTTTATTGATTGTCATTCTCGCGTACTTGGATTTACCTTCTGCGGTCCAAAAATGAGGTGTTTGGTTGTTTTCAAGACTTTCATAGCATGATTCAAACCAATGCGACGCTAAAGTCAGAATTCTCCATAGTGACAATGGTCGTGAATATAGTAATAATAATGTCTTTGCATCTTATCTCTCTCAGCATGACATTATTCTTCAAACCTCCTGTGTCAAAACCCCAGAACAAAATGGAGTAGCGGAAAGAAAAAATCGACACTTACTAGAGGTTGTCTGCACTCTTATGTTCACTATGTCGACCCCTAAATTTCTTTGGGGCGATGCTGTTCTGACTGCTGCATTTCTTATAAACCGCCTTCCTTCTAGAGTTCTTGGGAACAAAAGCCCCGTTTCCTTTCTCCAACACACGACCAGTCCTTCTCCTTTACCTCGAGTTTTTGGTTGTCTGTGCTTTGTTCATGATAAATCTCTCACTCGAAAAAAATTAGATCCCAAAGCAATTAGGTGTGTTGTCATTGGTTATTCTCCAACTCAAAAAGGTTATAAATGTTAACATCCTCCTTCTAAAAAAGTCTTTGTCACTCGGGATGTCATTTTTTGGGAATTGAAACCTTTTTATTCTTCTTCTCCTTCTCCTTCTCCTCAGGGGGAGAATGTTATGAATGAGGAGAAGCTTCCTGACGCTAGTATTACAAGCTCTACTTTCCCTGTTACTCTTTCTGTTCCTGTTGTTGTTTCTGATAATTTTACATAGGGGGAGTTACAGTGTACTAGACAGAATGAGCCTCCTGAGCCTGAGTTGAGGACCTATGCTCGAAAAGGCAAGAATAAGGTTACCGTTTCTGCACCACTACACCAACCTTGCTCAGAACTTAGTCTTGATAATGCTAATGGTGAGAATCTTAATCCTACATGTTCTTCTGATAATACTGATATTCCTGTTTGTTCTTCTGATAATATTGTCGTTCCCATTGCCCTTAGAAAAGTGGTTAGAGCTTGTACTCAACATCTTATTTTTAATTTCGTAGCCTATAATAAATTATCTGCATCCTACCTCTCTTTTGTTTCCTCCTTGTCTTCAATATCTGTTCCTCAGGGGTGGAAAGAAGCAATGAGCAATGAGAATTAGAAATAGGCTATGATTGAGGAGATGAATACCTTGAAAAAGAATGATACATGGGAATTAGTTACTCTTCCTTACAGGGAAAAAACCAGTTGGTTACAAATGGGTATATACAGTCAAACAGAAGTCAGATGGGACAGTTGAACGACTCAAAGCCAGGCTAGTTGCAAAAGGGTATACTCAAACTCATGGAATTGATTACCAGGAGACATTTGCTCCTGTGGCAAAGATGAATTCTGTTCGTACCATAATTTCATGTGCATCAAACTTCGGTTGGGATATTCAACAACTGGATGTAAAAAATACGTTCCTTCATGGTGACTTGGAAGAAGAAGTATACATAGAAATATCCTCTGGTTTCGCTTCATCTGTCACTGAGGGTAAGGTTTACAGGCTACGAAAGGCGTTATATGGTTTGAAGCAATCTCCCAGAGCCTGGTTTGGTAGATTCCACAAGGCAATGATAAGATTTGGGTACAAACAAAGTCGAGCAGATCACACTCTATTTGTCAAACAGATAAATGGTAAAACTACCATTCTTATTGTTTATGTTGATGACATACAGTGTTCTAAAAGTCGCTAGTCGGTCCCAGGTCGGTTACCGACTAGCGACTAGGGGATTAATTGGCTAGTCGGATTTTTAATTTTTTTAAAAATATATATCTCAGTTTCTCATAAAGAGACTGAGATGTTACACAAATAAATAATGTTTGTGTCTACTCAATTTTTCTTTACAAAAGATAGATATTATTTTTATATGAATATCCCACATAAATGTGATTAATACATACTATTAGAGAGATTATATAAAAATATTAGTTTTATTTCTTCCGCCTTAAAAGTGTTTTCTTTATAGTTTTATTTTTAAATAAAAAAATATCATAAATATATAAGCTAAAGTAAATAACTAAATATTATATAAGCACGGTAGATTAAAGTTCTCCATTGACTTTGATAATCAAATTAATTATTTTTAAAATTAATAATTAAATATATATGATTTGATATTCAAAAAGATAAACATTAAGATCAGTGATAAATTTTATGTAGTTTATTATGTTTATATTTTTTTTGCATAGATAAAAAAAATATATATATATATATATATATTAATTTAAAAAATAATTAATTTAATTATAAAAATTAAAAAAAGACCTTTATTCGGAGATTAAGGAAAGTATAATTTAAGTGTGGGAAAGATATTTCAATCACAACACAAATATCATCATTATTATAATATAAAGCATACAGTGAAAAGGCTAATTCGGTAGCTAGAGGCCTTGTGAGAAGAGCGAGTAACCACACTTTTATCTACTACACATTCGAGTAACATCTCGTCGGCGGCGGCAGCACGCAGCAGCAGGACTCGTCGGCGGCAGAGGACTCGTCGGCGCAACAGCAGTTGTCGACCCTTCTGGAAGCAGTCGGCAGCAGTGGAAGAGAAGGAGAAGCAGTCGCGGAAGAGAAGGAGAAGCAGTCGCGGAAGAGAAGAGAAGAAGTGGTCGCGACTTTTTCGATCCAACAGAGGTAAGTATTTTAGGGCTTAAAATTAAACTTGACAAGTCCCGACTAGTCCCGACTAGGACCGACTAGGCGCCGGCTAAGTCGGCAAGCGACTAATTCAAGGGACTCAGCCCTAGGCGAATCGGCAGGCCTCCGACCTCGACCTAGTCGCCGACTAGGTCGACTTTTAGAATACTGATGACATAGTGGTGACAGGGGATAATAAATAAGAGATAATTAACTCCAAAGCGAATCTGGCCAAAGAATTTGAGATCAAAGATCTTGGTCCTTTGAAATATTTTCTTGGTATTGAAGTTGCAAGATCTTCTAGTGGGATTTTTTTAGCTCAACGGAAGTATGTCCTTGATCTCTTATCAGAAACTGACATGCTAGAATGTAAGCCTACTAATTTTCCTATTGAAGTTAATCATCATCTAGTAGGCGGCACAGGACATACGGTTGATAAAGAAAGATATCAACGTTTGGTGGGACAATTGATATACCTTTCTCATACTAGACCCGATATCTCTTTTGCTGTGAGTATAGTGAGCCAGTATATGCATGATCCTCGATATTGTCACATGGAAACTGTTTACAGAATTCTGAGGTATCTCAAGTCTGCTCCTGGATAAGGTTTACTGTTTGCATCAAATGGTCATATGAGAGTCGAAGCTTTTTCTGACTCAGATTGGGCTGGTTCTAAAGAGGATCGCCGGTCTACATCAGGCTACTGTTCATTTGTTGGAGGTAATCTTGTTACGTGGCTTAGTAAGAAACAGTTCATGGTGGCAAGATCCGGTGCTGAGGCTGAATATCGAGCTATCGCCTTGGGTATATGTGAACTAATGTGGCTTCGAACCTTGTTAGAAGATTTGGGTGTTACATCTAAAGGGCTTATGCAGTTATTTTGCGATAACAAAGCAGACATTAGTATTGTAAACGACCCAGTTCAACATGATATAACGAAGCACATTGAGATTGACAGACACTTCATTAAAGAAAAGTTAACTAGTGGCCTTATTTGCTTACCCTTTGTAAAATCAGAACACCAACTTGCTGATATTCTAACTAAGGGTCTTAGTAGTAATATGTTTCATCCACTGTGTGTCAAGTTGGGTATGCGTGACATCTACACACCAACTTGAGGGAGAGTGTTAGAATACAGCGTCACAGTGTCCATATACAGTGTCCTTATATTGAGAAAAACTTTCCTTGTTTTCCTCCTAGAATTAGGTTTCATCTTTGTATAAATGTAGTATTCAATATACTGAAAATATAAGAGTATCATTTTCTACAATAAATAAGTTGAAAAAAGAAGCAGTGTTCTAAAAGTCGCTAGTCGGTCCTAGGTCGGTTGGCTACCGACTAGCGACTAGGGGATTAATCGGTTAGTCGGATTTTTAATTTTTTAAAAACAATATATATTCTCCTTCCTCTTTCATAAGTTTTGAGTAAGGAGAATAACATAAGTAACACAAATCATCAATTTAAATTTAAAAATATGTAACTAAGTAGGATAAAATCAATAGTAAAACCACTCTGAAGATGCAATTCACGTGAAACAGTAAATCTATATTTTATACCTTTGGATGCACACGTGAAATAATATTGCCATATTTGTGTTTCATGTGGGTCCCCCAAAGGGGTTGCGTTGTTTTCACGTGAATTACTCTTTTCGTCCCATAAAAGGATGTTTAAAAATAAGTACGAAATACTTTACTTCTTTTGTCAATAGTAATCCTTATATCTCAAGCCCACGACACTTTTCACTTTTTGGTTTTCACTTTTCATACAACTTAAGAAAAAGGGAAAAAAAAAAACAGAAGCAGAGAAAAGAAGAGAAGAAGAACAGCGGAAGAAGAGAATAAGAAGAAGAGAAGAAAAGAAGCGTACCTTTGCTCTGCTCGCGAGTCCGTCGCCGGCGTCGCCTGTTTTCAGTCGCCAGAGTGCCGAAGTCAGTCGCCTCTTTCAGTCGCCTCTGTTCTGCTCGCGAGTTTCTCCCTCTGCTCTGTGATCGATTAGGGCTTCTCTTTTTTTAACCCAGATCAGCCGACCGACTTCCCCGACTTGCGCCGACTAAGTCGGCCGGCGATTAATTGAAGTGACTAGGCTCTAGTCGACTCGGCTGCCTTCCGACCTCGACCTAGTCGTCGACTAGTCGGCCGACTAGGCCGACTTTTAGAACACTGAAAAGAAGGATCACTACTTACCTAAGCTACAGGTATAAAACAGAAGCTAGATGTAATTTACTGCTACCAAGGATATAAATGAAGGTAAAAGCTTATGTATAGGTTGTGCTTTCTGATCTCTTAACTGTTTTGAGCTTAATTTAGGATTTAGTGCTCCATCCATAAAATCTTTTTGATCATCATACAATTCTGTTATTCATATTACAGGGTAAGGTAAAATTAAAACCATTAGACTCTTAAATGTTTTTCTTTTCTTTTACTTATCTAATTTATTATTCAAAATAACAATGGTAAACAATATTCCACAGGATGGACTTCATTTACAGTTTGTGGAAAGCTGCGTCGCCTAGTCAAAGTTAAAAAGGTACTTGGTCGCAGTGTTGTTTTGCACATTTTAGATGTCCTTATTTAGACTTGACAATTTAGGTTGAGAACCATCTAGTTAACTAAAACTACTTGGGTCTTATTGGTTGGTTAACTAGTTTTTATGTTATGAGTTAGTTTAGTTTTAGGCCTATATTATGAATTAAAAATATGGGATGAAACTAGCCTAACTAATTTTAACCCATATTAGTCAACACATCCCAAATTATTTAGTTTTGATCCATATGAACTCCAAATCAATTTTGTCCCACGCCCTAGATTTTGCCATGTGTCCTATGTGCCCTATTATTGTTTATAGAACTTGAACAAAGTTTAGATCGGTTAAAAAAAATCTTCCTTTTTCTTCGGAAAAATTGGTTTCCTTTAATTTTCTTTTCTTCCATATTCTTCGGAAAAACTGGCTTCCTCCTTTTTCTTTTTATGCCGCAAAAATTAATAAAGAACTTTCAAAATAATTAATTGAAAAAATGTAATAAAAATATTAATAATTTTTTCCATTTTAATTAATATAAAAATTATTAATTTAAATTATTTTTAAAGTGCTTCTAATAAAAAAATGTAATACTTAATTTAGTTACATAAAAGTTAAATTTTTTATTTTCAAACTTGGCTTTAAAAATTTAAATGAGATTCTTTTTGGGTAACAGAGAGACTAATATTTTTACAAGTTTTTTATTTTTTATTTTCACAATTCTATCTTATATGAACTTGAAAACTCTTTTGTTCCATTAAAAAAGTCTATTATAAATACAATATTTGTCATAATTATATTTTTAAGATAGACTTTAATATTCATAATTATATTAATAAAACTTTAAAATATATATTCTAAATTAATATTTAAAAATAGTATTAAGTTTAATATTGAAACAGAGATTATTACTATTTCAAGAAGTCTGGTTCCGGTCCTTCCGGACCAGGTCAGGCTTTTTACATCCAATTTATAATCCAATGGCTCGTTAACAGAAAATTGGTATGTGGGTTTAACTGTGAATGTAGAAGAACTTTTACAGAAAGCGAAGTGTGCAAAATTTTTAGAGAGAATGTGTATTAAAAAAATTTAGAGAGAGGAAGAATGTATAAAACATTAGAGATAGAAGGGGAAGCAATATAGAAATTAAATATCATAAATTATTTTTTTAATTGGACCATAATAATGGTAAGTTTGAAAATTGAAATATGAGTTGATCTATATTTGGCTCATAACTATATGGTTCCAACCTACTCGTTGAAAATAAGTAATGTGGTTTTAGTTCTTAAATGGAACCATAACCAAATTTTGTAAACCAAAACCAACCTATAACCATATTTTGTCAGGCCTACCCTTATTAGATGAATCACCCATCAATTTTATCCGTACAGGTAGGTCATGCTGGGACCCTCGATCCTATGGCAACTGGTTTACTTATCGTATGTGTTGGTAAAGCTACGAAGGTTGTCGACAGGTATAACTTGAAATCTGTCATTTACATTTAAGCAGTTGTGGTGTAGTTCAGCCCCTGACCCCACCACATTTTCCCCAGAACTAGAGCTACAATTTTTTGATAGCTAGATATCAGGTGGATTTTCTGCTTTAAGTTTGTAATTTATTGCAGATATCAAGGTATGATTAAAGGTTATAGTGGAGTGTTCCGTTTAGGGGAAGCTACCTCAACATTGGACTGCTGATTCACCGGTTTGTTTAATTTCTTGAGAATAAAGTTATCAACTCGAATTATTAATAAGCATTTAAAACAGAATGAGGACTCAAATGTTACTGTGTATGCTATTCTTTTACGCTGCTTTTTCAGTCAGAGGTGCATTATTTTATCGTCTATTTGCATGAGGCACCTTTTCTTGTGGAGCTGCTCATATGTAAGTACACGTTATATTTATGTAGGTTATCCAGCGTGAGTCATGGGAGCACATCAAGGATGAGGACCTAAAGAAAACTGCTGCATCCGTCTGTGGGGAGATATGGCAAGTCCCTCCAATGTTCTCTGCCATCAAAGTAAGGCTTCCTTCTGTATTTTATGAACATTATGCAGAACAATGTGTAAGGTTCCATGCAAAGAGATTACTATATTTTCAGAAAACACTAACAGTTCAGACCCGAATAGTTCTCTATTAGTGATCATAACACTGACAGCATTAGCTGATGTCTTGCTAGTTTCTACATCTTTTGATAGGTTGGAGGGGAGAAGATGTATGATAAAGCAAGAAGAGGAGAAAGCATTGAACTTTCACCACGACGAATTTCAATCTTCCAGTTTGATGTCGAGCGAAAGTTTAGATGACAGGTTGTGCGGAAATTAGTTGGAGTTTCAATAATATTTGCCTATACGTCAGATTTCTGTCTTAAGTTTCAATAATGTTTAACCATGTTATCATTCATGGTATAGTTTAGATGCTCACTAATTGAATATGTAGAATATCTGCCGTCTCCATGCAAACTTCCCAAAGAACTGCTCCAAAACATATTTTATGCCCCCCTCTGTGTTGTATTTTCCACACGGGTACCACACATTGAGATAGGAATGTTAAAGCTGTTATTGAACTTGATCTTGTGTTTGCAGACAGAATGTAATTTTTAGAGTGACATGCTCAAAAGGAACATATGTTCGATCCCTTTGTGCGGATTTTGGGAAGACTCTGACCAGGTTTTGTAACGTATTCATTTATCTTTAGTTGCCTTTTACATCTTACATGTGGCTTAAAGAACAAGAAGATAATAATGAATGATAAAATATCTATTAGCTTCTTGTTTCTATTGATGATTTTTTGAAGTATACTAAAGTATATTATGACTTGATCTATCACATGCAGTTGTGCTCATTTAACTGCTTTGCGAAGGGATTCAATCGGTAAGGCCTTCTATTCAATGCATATTCTTAAATTTTACTCTTGCCAGTCCATTGTTTTCCTTATTACATTAAATTGTTTTGGTCTTTGTATCTTGTCCTGTCTTTGTTTTGGTCATAAATTTTATAAGCTGGTATATCTTTTTCAGGCCAATACTCAGCTGATGATGCTTGGGAATTCAAAGATTTGGAAGAAGCTATCACAAGGGAATATCTGTAATCATTCGTTTTCTGCTACTGCCCCCAGAACATATTTAAGCAACACATCTAAAGAAACTTGGAGCTCTCCATTGATGAACCAAGTAAATCCCTTTCTTGCTTCGACCTTATGAAGCTTGTCCTTCCTTCCAAAATGGAATTATTTTCTGTACGTCTTAGGAAACCAACCTTTGTATTTTCCATTTACAGTTGTGAATACAAGAATGAGTGGTGCTTTACGAGGCATGTACAAGGAATTTATAAAGTGCACTGCCAAGCTCTAACATACACAACTGTAGAATATGGTTATGCAGTTTACTTGATGTCAATGATTCTTTTTCAAAAAAGTTGCCCTACCGGTGCAATTTCTACGTATCGTTCATTGCTGGTGCAATTTGTACAACACTTGTTTCACAGTGGAAAAATAACAGGGAAACAAAAAATTAAACGAAGATGGAACTCCAAAGAGAAATTAACTTGAGCGGCTACAAGAAGCACGCTGCTCTCAAATTCTTAAATCTTAATTAAGCCTTTGCAAAAGCATGGATAACATATAAGAAACAAAGGGACAGACCAAAAGAAAAAGTAAGTACACTACCGTATTCAAAGAAAACTGCTTCTATAAATGATAGCTAAATTCTATAAATGATTGGTTTGTACATAGCTTTTGCTGGCATGAATGTGCCCTCCTCCTATTGTGCTTGTAAAATTAGTCGTATCAACTCCCATGGACTTAAAATAGGATTTCTCTGCAGTGAAGAAGCGGTCCTGAAACATTGCCCATTCGTTTTGACACCTATCCCTCACCTGAGAGAGAATCATCAAAACTTTTAGCTCTCTGTTTACATCGAAAGTGTTTGCTATTTGCACATAACCAATAACTTCCTACATACCCCTTCCCATGGTGCCTTTCCATTCTCTGCTTGGCCCTGCCAAAAGGAAAAAATCAGTGACAGCATTATACTCACACAAACACACACACATATACAAATAATAGATTTACTATTGTGAGCCAAAACAAGAGTTACCTGATTTCCAAGAGTAGGTACAGAGGCATGAACAATCCACTGAGCATCCACAACTCCTATTTTCTCATGAGCTGGCTATTTTCATATGAAGAAAAAACACAGATACAAGTAAATTGCTTATATATTTATAAGCAGGAGCAAGAAATGTTTAAATCTTAATCAGAAGGTCATCTCATTAAGGCCAGATCTCACCTCTACACATTTCCTAAGGGCAAAATCAAGACCCCACCCGTGCACCAAGTCATTCTGCAATGAGCAACATCAAACTACATAAAATCAACACGATAATCTACTGTGATGTGTCGACGATTGTTCTTTCTTAAAAAGAGTAAATATTAGAGAGACAGACACACACACACACACACACACACAGAGAGAGAGAAGGAAAAGGAATAAGAAAAGATAGTGCTTTGACCTGAAGCATATGCCAAACACAACGCCATGCGTTTCGAGAAAATACAGGGGCCATGATTTCAATAAATCTACAGTGCAAAAGGTGTTGGTGAGAATTATCTACTCCTGTGCAAGGATTCTGATGACAATCATATACTATCTTAGGCAAGTTATATGAATACTGCGTACATACGCTGCGCAAGGTGGCAAATGTGGATCATCACACCAACCAGGTCTTTCCTCTGTTTCTCTAGAGGGGAAAACAAAGAAAACTTTAGTAGAGTCCTTTTTATAATGAACATCAAAAATAAGGCAAGAAAAGAATGGATGTTGGAAATTGAAATAAAGAGATCTTTATTGTCCACACTTATGAACTTCACTATGATCTTTCTTCTTGGTCATCTGCCATGTTGTTACACTATCTGGAGACAAACCAGGCTGTGAAATTTCTAATCCATGCTTCTTTACCAGTCTGATGTATCTGTGAATACATGAGCATAAAAATTCTCAAAAATCTTAGCTTCTTCAAATAGCTATTTAATTCAGATAAGGATACTAGAGTTTTGCTACTTACTCCTCCGGATCAAAATGGTCCACCTCAAGGTCCTCATCCCAGATAAATATGTAGTCATATGGAGCGACAATGTCAGGATGCAGAAAGCGTTTGGCATACCACCTTGAGCCAATTCCATTTTTTTATAAATAATTTAAATACAAAAGCAAAAACTCAGTTTCAATCAATCAGGATGAAGTTAGAAACATTAACGCATCATTGTAATAATTACCATTTAGTTTGCTTCAGAGCACTGAGGTGAATAGCCTTCTTAGACCACTCAAATTCATCCCATTCACTTGCCCGACCATCATAGTGAAACAGCAGAATAGCGAAGTTCTTGGAGAGCTGTAAAGATTTGTTACTTAATGCTAAGCCAAACACATAAATGAAAACACACGTATGCACAGTAATAAGGCCCAACCTTTTTCACTGCTTTGTTAATATTCTGTCTCTGCTCATAACCAACCGTAAAGGTTACAAGATACTTCGGTCTGACAGTTAGGTCCTGCATGTTCTCTTATCAGTCAATAATTTATTGAACCGTTGAATAGAGAATACATAATTAATTTTCACAGGAATTCCAGGTATCTTAAACTTTTCATGCTAAGTGTCTAAAAGATGAAGAGGAAGTACTGGTCAACCATTCACAGATGGAGGGGAACTATCACAAGTAGAATTTAGTATTTGCCATGCACTCTTAAGAATATTCATAACAATGTAGTAATAATTTTTTGGGTTGCTTAAATGCAGCCTACACAATTGTTCAATTCCCCCCCCCCCCTCCCCACCCCCCAAAAAAAAGAAAAAGAAAAAAAAAGAAAAGAAGAAGATAATTTTAGTATCTTCAATATAAACCAAAGCCTAAAGAGAAGATCATACAGTAAGAGCAACTTTTCTTTTAGGGTTACGTTTACAATAAAAGATATATGAAACCGAAAAGGAGAAAACCACACTATCTATCTGTTAATAGGTTTCTTTTCCTTAGTTTATTGCATAAAAGTACTGCTGATGCCTCGATCTAATCTGAAATTGCAAATCATCTTTTCTTTGCAAATGCTTGTGGATTGGTTAAAAGTACTCTGATTACTTTTCTGAGGATGCTTATCCTCTTCCCTATCAAGTAGACTGCTGACGTGATTATGCTTTCTCTTCGATAAATTTAGTATGTTTACTTGTAAAAAGAGAGAGAGAGAGAGAGAAGAAAAAGTATGTCCACACCATATTAAGCTACAAACATTTTTAACATGCATGACATCAGTTATATACCTTGAGTAAATTTTATGCAGGTACAATAGACTAATCATCTACCACCAAAAAAGAAATCACAAGTTTAAGGTGTCTTGGATATCAGGGTTATTGCAGAAAACACACCTCACTAGGCCAGCCCGACAATCTACGGATGTATAAATCAGACTCCGATGCGACAATACCTGCAGGTAGCCTTTCAGCACCTCGCGGATTTGTTGGAACCCAAATCTACATCACAAACACTTGGATGAAATTACTTAACATGAAAATAAGGAAGGTTCAAGTTTAAACACCCTCAATCTCTGAAAACAATATCAGAAACAGAGAATCAAGAGTCATTCAATTAAAACTCAACCAAAAAAGAATAGTTTCAGTAATTACACATTCAGAATACGTTGCTACAGTAATTTTCCTTGTACCATGAACTAGTCAAAATTAGGGACATATGACTGAAAATAGTTACAGACATCCAGAAGGAGGGACAGAGAGAGGGGGAAGAGAACTGATAAATGTGGATCGGCTTAAGAGGTAAGATCATACTCATCGTTATACTAACGTACCAACATTCAATTATTTTAAGAAGTTTTTTCTCATTAAACTGGGTGACCACTCTAACAGCAATTTATTGCGATCTCAAGATGACATCCCTTGACACCTGTAGGCTGCAAGAAGCATATTGTTCGCTACTATGAACTTGAGCTAAAGTACAACATTCCCCACTTGTTTTTCAGACAAGCTCAATGATGATTATTTTGTACTTCATTCTCAAACTCACTCGCCACAAGTGTTCCACCCAGATTCGTACTATGAACTGTCTCTAGATATCGGATCTATCATCAGGGGGGTTAAAGTGAAAATTTAGGTAAGCTCCAAAAATTTTGCACAAGTGTCTACTGTTTTGGGTTCTTTTATCATGACAACCTGTTTACGGAAAGGGATTTGGCCAATGTAAGACACTTTTTCATTTGAAACGGATCTGGTTTTGAATTAATTGTGATTTCGGTAGGCACTATAGGGTTGGAGTACTTATTTGAGTGCTAAGCTTTGATCGCCTTACAAGTTGGGGATACAAGTTCGGCATTTAGGGGTGGCAAGTAATGAAAAAAGCTAAGAAAGGTCATTTTATTGCTTTAATGGAAATAAGAAACATCCCTCCAAATACTTTGGGGCAGGGTATCTATGCCAACCACATTACTAAATCAATAGAAAAGAAATACCGTTGAACTGTTTGATTTGAGCACTGAGGAGTCACTATTCTTAAGAGTAGCCCACACGTTCAACAGTGCTTGGGTTGAGAGCCCGGAGTACTTGTCCTCAATGTACGCAACATCAAAGGATGGTAAGAGACTTGATCGCAGGTTCGTCTACAAAAGGTAAACAAAGAAGATGATCAGCATCATTTTTTATTCTTCCAGTGCCAGTAATCCAATATATATCATAAAAAACAAATATATCAGAGATAATTAGAAACTAAAGGAATCAGCGTGCCTTAGTTAATGAAAGTCTTGGAAAGGATGCTCCAAAAAAGAAGCCGAACAAAATACCAACAAAAGTTGTCACAAATAGCCTCATTGCCTCATTTGGTCTTCTTATGTTTGCGCTGCAATCAACGTAACTGATCTCATTATTTTCAATGCTCTAATAACCACAATATATTTCAGAAAATACCAAGCATATATACACACAACAAGCTAAGGATAAAGTAAATCACAAAAAGATATTTCATAGTTTATAATTAATTAATCCAAGGTTCAAAACCTGCGCTGAGTTGGTCCCATATTACTTCTAAACATCTATTCTTGAATATGGAAGCTGCAAATATCTGCTCCACATGCCAATTAACTTCTTAGTTTCCGGTGCTTCGGGAAATAAGAAGCAACCCTCGTTACAGTAGAAGCAATCCTCAAAATCCAACTGAAACAACAGGCAAGATTAAATTTAAAATTCTCCAAATTATGTGTGAAGAACATCGGTATTATGAACTCCCACACATACATTTGTGCTACGTTTGGATTGTAGTAATCTAGGTGGTAATGGAATGACTCATTCATATGAAATGAAAATTAGAGAATACTATTCATTCTATAGCAACAATGATTCGATGACCACCTAAAATACTGACCCACATATTTTCGGACAAGCCTAAGTTTGATTCACCAGAAAGGAGAGGAAAAGGAAATATATAACCATTTTGTTATCCCACAATGTGCGTTTGCTTGGGGAACATGCAAGTGTCGTCTTAACTATTTTTTTCAATGGAAAAAAAGAAAAGAAAAAGGAAACACTTTCTCTCAAACCTTTTCCTGCATTTTTAACTGGAGTTTTCATGACATGATTCTTACTTTCCTATAAGTTCTCATGTCAACCGAATACTTGCAATAAAGTATTCTTTTAGAAAAACTTCTTTCACTTCTCTTTGCTTTACTTCACCTTTCCCAATAATCATCCTCCTGTTATAAGATCCAAAACATCCTACCGGAATTTGATCATCATAGACATGCACCATGAAAATCAGGATGCATTCTAAAACTTGCTAATCAAAATACAACAAAACTGATCCATAAATTATTTACAATAACCAATTCACCTTCAGTAAATCAATAAAGATTCATTTTTTATAATAACGACCTAATTTAGACATGATTCCAACTTATTCCCATACCACCATTTTTTCTGTTATTAAAAGAATCTGGAAATATTCAACGGGTCCAAAACCGAATTAAATAAGGAAGAAATTGGTAATAAATTCAACTTACGGATAGGATGAATTAAGGCTGAGCGGAAGAACCAACCCTATAATTGAAACAAAAACATGATGAGTGAAAATCTGTTGTGATCAAAGTTTCAAATTGGGCGGGGCTTGGGTTTCATTTGGTCGGACATGACAAATAATTGAAGATGGAGAGAGAAAGGAAACAAATTTAGCGGTGGATTTCCCGAAGAAAAACAGGATTCCCTTCCCTTCCTACTGAAACAAACAAATTTGGTATGTTTTACAGGAATTTTGAGTCTGCAGCTTCGAGCGTAAATTACTTAACTGAAATAAGGTTTGTGTGGGCTCGACGAGAAATACTCACTTCATCTAACCACAAATATTCTGTTCGTAAATGGAAAAGGATTTATAGATATATTTTACTGCAAAAAGAGAGGTGATAACAAAGTATATAATAATTATTTGAATTACTCGTTCCGTCCTAAATTAATTGTTCAGTTTTGATTTTTTTTAATTAAATTAATTATTTTTAAAATTAATAATTAAGTATATATAACTATATTTTTAACATTATAAAAATTAGTATTAGTAGTAAATTGTATATACTTTTTTTGTTATAACCACTTCACCTATATTTTGACAAAAATAATACACAAAATAATTTTAAAAAATAATTAATTTGACTAAAAATAATCAAAACTGAACAATTAATTTAGAACAGAGGAAGTATTATACAAAAACAACGTTATTTTGTATAATTGAATATATATTTATTTATATGTTATAAATAAAATAATTTTTGGTATTATATGGGATGTCTCACGCACCTTTTCAAATTGATACTCTGGGTTGGCCGGCACATTATGGTTGGAGCTTTAGGCTTGGCTTCGGCCAGTTGGCCTTCGAATATTATGTTTTGGGACATTTACATTTCCTAATACATTTTTAAAAAAAATTACAACAAAAGTATATCCAGAAAATATTTATAAAATTAATATATTTTTAATATTTTATTTATAAAATTAGTGCATTTGATATCCTTTAATCGTGGCATTTGGTATTCTTTTAATCGTGGCATCCAGGGATGACTTCGTCAACCCATTTGCAATGGTGGAGAGATTCGTATCGTTCCGATTCAGGTCATGACAGTTTTGCCTTTGAATTTGTGGGTGATCTCGTCGTTGCAGCATCCGACGAGCAAGTAGGTGTTTGGAAAGGATTTTTTGGCTTGCTCGAGGGATTCGGCGTGGCTGAAATGGAAGAGATCGTAGATCCCGTCGGCATAGACGCGGACTGGACGGTCAGTTGGGGAAGGATTGAGAGGAGGGTGGCCGTTCTGATGAACTTTGGCGCCACCGCCTCCTCCGTCGGACCTTTCTTCTTCATTGTTCTTGGGTTTTCGAACTTTCTCTCTCTTCTCCAAACTATGCGTCTCCACCGCTCTCTTCAACATTGTGTATTTATTAGGAGGAGGAGGAGGAGAAGTAGAGTTATACAGTAGGATCAATTATAAAGAATTGTAATGGATAAACCATTTTAGCGGGGTAATATGATTAATGGGTTTGCGTTGCCTTTACAGAATTAATACATTTTTTTTATAGTGAAGTTGGTAGTTAAACCTTCATACAAAGGTAACCAATTCAGTTTTATTGGATTGCCAATTAATTTAAGAACAGTTTTCAAGTGTAATCTGGATTTGTTTTCTTCAACATGTACAACCATGAACAGTTTTATTGGTTTTTGCAATGGTCGTTGTCGGTATATATTTTTTTTATAGTGCAGTTGGAAGTCAAACCTTCATACAAAGATAACCAATTCAATTTTATTATGTTACCAATTAATTATAAAAAATTTAAGAACAAAAGGCAATGTATGTATGATCAATTTTATAGTGATGGTAATGTTTGTATAATTAATTTATTTTTTTTAACAGAAGGTGCAAATGGTATCCGAAATGTCATGTAAGAGTTCCAATTTATGTAGTTGTTGGTTACTTATAAATAACCTTTTAAAAATAAATTTATTTTGAATATGATGCAGTTGGTAGCCAAACCTTCATATAAAAGTAACAATTTTATTTTTTGTGAATAACCCAATAGTCATAAAAAAATTTAAGAACAGTAAGTGTTACATGTATTTATTTTCAAAATTATGTTTGTGGGGCGAATATTCTCATTTTTCTCATTGGCGTTTTGGACAATAGTTTCGAGTTATTGAAGGGTAACGGCGGCGCAATCAAGGACGAGGGCGATGTAACTCAGGTACTTCCGGAGATTTGCGGCGGAGGAGGATGATAAAGGGGAGGAGAGAGGAGGCGGTGAAGGAGATGAAGATTAGGATGAGTCAGGTTCTAAGGAGAGAGAATATAATTTTTGGTTTTTCCCTCTTTTGATTTGAATTATGGATTTGTTTTGGTTGTTAGATCACAAAGATTTGGTAACTGTCGTATATGGCGGTTACTTCTCCTTGATTTCAGGTTTTCTTATTTATGTGAAATTGAATGATCTGATTTTGTTGCCCTCTTTTTGAAAATATTTTATGAATGCACTAATATTGTAAATATTTTATAAATGTTGTATAGTAGTGTAAAGAACCCTTTTATTTTTTGTTGGTCATAATATAACCTTCAAGTCTATTCCATGCCTAAATTTTCATATAATACACATGCGTAGGTCTAAAATCTAAATAAATAAATAAATAATAATTTTACTTGTTTGACTAATTATAAATTTAACTAAAAAAAGTACTCATTCAACTTATCTCTATTATTATTAATAGGCTTAATTACGAATCACTATCCTCAACTATCTGACATATTCCACTTTCGTGATCCACCTTTTTCTTCAATTAGGTTGTAAGACCTCAAATTTTATGAATAAGATTTAATTTTCTTTATATATTATTTTGAAATAGTAAGGTGTTGATTTGATAAATGTGATAAGTTATGGGTGAAATGTGCAAAATTTACAAAGTAAGCAAGTGGTTATAAAATATTCGTTGTGTCGAAGAATATTCGTTTGGTCGAGGAATATTATTTTTGTCGGAGAATATTCGTACGACGGCGCAGTCATTGGTGGGCCCCACAACGTAATGAATGTCGAATATAGAAAGCGACAGAAGTAACCTTTTTATAAAAATAACGGCAAAACTGTTACCGTTAGTACTGTTGAAATATCCGGTAGTTAAAATACAGTAATACGTGGTGTTGCACAATAGCACACGGAATTGCACAGTATTTCGAATTATTGATTCTTACGTAGAAAGGCACTTACTCAATTATTGTTACAGTAATTACTGTTCAATATTTTATATTATTGATTCAATAATCGCATAATATTTTATTGGTTCAATATTCGCTATGTTGATATTTTATATCAATAAGTGCTACTTTGCTATTTTATATTATTGATTCAATAATTATCATTGCACATTATTTCAAATTATCAAATCAATAATTTATATTATTTGAATAATATTATTAGATAAAATTATTGGCAATGTCTAAGGAAGTTCTGTCTAGAAAAGGGGTTGATTAATTGCGCGTTAGTAAGGAGAAATCCTTATCGGAAGGCCCCCTCTTTCTTTAGAACGACCAAATTATCAATATTGTAGTTCTGTAATATTATTTGTGAATAATTAATTTTTGATATATATGATAAAAAAATATTTATTCAATGTGGATTTAAACGGAGGAATTTTTAACATGTGACATTTGTTGAAAGTTGGTATTTTATCTTGTTCGATAAAATAATTCATTCAAATATATTATTATAATATTACATTATAGTAGTATGATGTGATTATATAATAGTATAATTTTTATAATTTGAATGGTAACATTATTATAGTAAATTCATGGTATAAAAGTTAAACGAGGTGGAAGAGTGCAAATTGAATTTGAACTCTTATGATGCAAACAATGATGTCATCGGAGCGATGAGGTAAACAATGATGTCATCGGAGCGATGATGTAAGCAATGATGTCATATAATCGATGATGTAAGTGATGATGTCATAAATTATGGTGAAAAGACTATTTTACCCTTACTCTGCCGAGCCTATAAATAGAAGCTCATTTCTTCATTATTTCTCACCAATTCACTAAAGCTATAGAGAGAAAAAGTATATAGAGAATAAGAGAGAAAGAAGAAGAGTATTCTGCTATTACACTAGCGCAGTCTCCAAATTTTTAAGGTAAGGGGTATTATTTCTTTCGTATTCATGAAGAGAGTTATTTTCTTTCAATATTCGTAAGGGTTGTTATTCCATTCTTTATTATTCTGTTGGAATAATCTGTCTACGCGGACTACCGCATGCATGGTGAAATCTTGTTGTTATTTCATTCTTTATTATTCTATGGGAATAACCTGTCTACGCGGACTACCGCATGCCTCGTGAATAACCCTTCGTATTCAGTTGTTATTAAATTGTGAAAATAATCTGTCTGAGCGGACTTCCGTCAGACGGGTGAAAATTCAATTGCAGTTTCGTATATTGTTTCATTTCAGATTCCTAACTCTAAACTTACTACGGTAAGTATTGCTTCTAGAATTCCTGAAATGATCAGAAATTTCTTGAGTTTTGCACTTCATCTAGTATCATTTCACCGGAATAATTTTTTAAACTTTCTCGTGAAATTCTTATATTTTCATGTTGAGTTACTATTCACGGTAAAAATTATTTTTTTTATTATATCCAAGTTTTGAACTTCATTCTTGAATTTTGTTCCATAATTGATTATTACGGAGTATTATTGAACTTAGATAAACTAAATTACGAATCCCTAATCCTTGTCCTTTGTCTCACTAGATTCGTTCCTTATATTGTATTTCATCATCCTCAGTCCTAAATGGTGATATAACTGAATATCTTTGGCCTGTAGTGTAAAGATGAAAAATTACTTGATGAATATCTTTGGCCTGTAGTGCAAAGATGAATGATTACTTGATAAATATATTTGGTCCGTAGTGTAAAGATGAACATGTGTTGAGATGAACATGACCAACTGGTGATACAAATGAATATCTTTGGCCGTAGTGCAAAGATGAATATTGATTTGAGATATATATTGATTGATATTACAGGGATAAAATATTGATGATGGACTTTTAAATCATAGAAGATAGTAGACTTCATTATCTACTTAACTCTTTTAATGAATTGTTATTTCCGCTGCGAATATTGATCTAAAACTTGTTGTCCATTATATTTTATCTGAGTTATTGAAGACTAACGATAATTTATTATTCATTATCTTACTCATAATATTCTTTACTGGGCTAGTTGAGCTCACCCTTTTCTTCCATTATTCTCTTCAGGAAATGGGAATATCGCGGGGACTAGTCGGGGATCAGAGTGATGGTCAGAGTTAGATCAGTAGAAGTCCTCACTATTCTATAAAATAGTGGGATAATGATTGTAATTAATAAGGAGTGAATTTGAATGTTTATATTTCGTATTATATACGATTTGTATTGAAATTCACAGTTTGTGTGGTCATAGTTTGCACGACCGTATATTATAAAAGATTGTATTTGAATTCTGTACCATGTATTTGGCGACTCAAAATGGGTTAGGTATTGAACCTATTTTGGGGGCGTTACAGTTGGTATCAGAGCCATAAGTAAAGAGCCCCGAGCCTCTATCTGGTGACTTCCTGTGTATGTGGGATGCACTGAAGCCAGATTCTCCGTAGGGGACGCCATTCTGCAGTGGCAAACTGATAGGTGCCATTGTGAGGTGCTATCTAATGTGGGGATACGAGTCACAGTTGGTATCAAAGCTTAGGGATATGATCTCTGGTGGAGATCTGGGAATAGAACTAGGAGGGAAGAGACGAGTAAAACCTTCGCTAATGTGTCTTACCTAAGCTTAATTGTTATTTAATTGGTCGGTTGGAATATAGGGTTAATATGTGATATGTTAATTTGTTTGATTAACCCTTGTTTTGTGGCAGTATTTGAGAATGACAGCTGAAAATCTAAACAACAGAGTGAATGAAACCGTTGAGATACCTTTAATCACCAACGAGGAGAATGTGCAACAGGAAGGCTATATTCCTCCTGTAAACAACCCTACCGAAGATATAATAAATGACGGGATGTTTAAAAGCTTTTTACAGTTCATGCAAAATCAGACGAGGGAGACTCGTGTTCATAATACAGGTGGAAATAACAACTCGCGGCTTGTCACTGCCAAGCAGTTTAAAGAGTTGGGACCACCAGAGTTTCAGGAAAAGCTAGATCTAATCAAGGCGGAAAATTGGATTAAGCAAATTACCAAGATATTTGATGGCTTGGGATGCACGGAGGAACAGAAAATTCCATTTGCCACCTTTATGTTCCGTGGAAAGGCAGATTACTGGTGGGAATCTGTGAAGCGTACCCAGCCTGCCGCACTCAAGATGTTTTGGGGGGCGTTCCATAAATTATTCAATAACAAGTACTTTTCAGAAAGTATTCGTCGCATGAAAGAGGTAGAGTTTATCAGACTGGAACAGAACAACATGATTGTGTCCCAGTACGAGGCTAAGTTCGCTGAGTTATCCCAGTTTGCACCTCATTTGGTGGAGAATAAGGAACGTATGACGCGGATGTTTCTGAGAGGTTTGAAACCCGAGATTCGTCAATACCTCATTTCTCATAAATTTTCTCTATATTCGAATGTAGTGAACATGCCCATTTATTAGAACGAGATAATGATTATGTTCAATCAAGGGACAATAACCAAGGTCGTACCGGTGGCAGCAGTCATCGGAACAATGACAACCAGCAGGGAGAAAAGTATCATGTCAGAAGCGATAACCACTCCGGTGGTAATCGTAGCCATGATAATAGAAGAAGTGAGTCGGGGGGAGATTTCAAGAAGAGAAGGTACAACAATAAGAACGTGAAAGCATCGACAGCAGCACCAACATCAACTGTTTCTAGGGGAAGAGAACGACCGTCGGTCGTATGCTATAAATGCGGGCAAGAGAGACACATCAGCCCCAACTGCACACAATAATCCAAGGTGTGTTATAACTGTAGAAAGGAATGGCATATAGCTCGAGTGTGTCCTGTAGCGAAACCAAGTCCAGCAGGGATGGTGACTCCAAAGGCTATCTCTGACAAGTCAAAGTCAGTGGTTCCTGGAAGAGCTTTTGTCGTGACTGCCCAACAAGCAAGGAACCCGAACTAGGTTATTACGGGTAAGCTGATAATAAACTCTTGCGAAGTTTACACTTTATTAGATACTGGTGCTACCCATTCTTTTATTTCACCTGCTTGTGCTCAACGTTTGAACTTGACACCTGAGAAATTAGACTTTGACTTATCTGTTGAAACTCCGTTAAGAGAAACCTTCGTTACATCTACAGTTTACAAATCTTGCTCGATTCAAATTGGTACCCTTACCCTACCTGTTGATCTTATATCGTTGAAAATACTTACATTTGATGTGATTTTAGGAATTGACTGGTTGACCACTTATCATGCCAAAATTGATTGTTTTCGTAAGGTTGTTAGTTTTCATATTCCTGACCAACCTATTGTGCGAATTCAAACAACCAAACCACTAAAATCAATCAATGTTATTTCAAGTCATAAAGCTATTCGTTTATTGAAAAACGGATGTCAAGATTTCTTAGCCCATGTCATTGATCTAAACCAAAATACGTCAGGTTTGAATGATATTTATGTTGTTAATGAGTTTCCTGATGTATTTCCTGAAGAACTTTCCTGGTCTATCCCCGGAACGTGAAGTTGAATTCTTTATTGACCTTGAACCCGGTACAAAACACATTTCTAAAATCCCATATCGAATGGCTCCTATTGAACTTCAGGAGTTAAAGGTCCAACTACAGGAGTTGTTAGACATCGGTTTTATACGTCCTAGTAAATCTCTTTGGGGTGCTCCTGTTTTATTCGTAAAGAAGAAAGACGGGAGTATGCGACTTTGTATTGACTATCGGGAGTTGAACCATGTCACCATCAAGAATAGGTATCCGTTACCTCGTATTGATGACCTATTCGACCAGTTGCAAGGTGCACAATTCTTTTCAAAGATCGATCTTCGTTCTGGATATCATCAGCTGAAGATTAAAACTGAGGATATTTCGAAGACTGCTTTCAGAACTCGATACGGGCATTATGAATTCTTAGTCATATCTTTTGGATTGACTAATGCTCCTGCTATTTTTATGGATATGATGAACCGTGTATTCAAAGTATATTTGGATCAGTTCGTGGTTGTCTTTATTGATGACATCCTCATCTATTCCAAAAGCCGTGAAGATCATGAGTACCACTTAAAGCTGGTACTTCAAAGGCTTCGTGAAAACTAAGCTATATGCCAAGCTGAAGAAATGCGAGTTCTGGCTTGAGGAGGTAGCATTCCTTGGGCACGTAGTATCAAAACGTGGAGTATCTGTGGACCCGGCGAAGATTGAAGCAATACAAAGTTGGGAGCAACCAAAGTCGGTGACCGAAGTACGTAGCTTTCTGGGCTTAGCTGGTTATTATCGGAGATTCGTGGAAGGATTTTCTCGAATCGCTACTCCATTAACTCAGTTGACTCGGAAAGATACAAAATTCGTATGGAACGAGGAATGCGAGAAGAGTTTTCAAGAGCTCAAGAGGAGACTCATTTCGGCACCTGTTCTGATGATACCATCTGATTCGGATGGATTTGTCATTTACAGCGATGCTTCGGGCAAAGGGTTAGAATGTGTTCTCATACAAAATGGAAAAGTCATAGCCTATGTCTCGCGACAACTTAAGGAATATAAGAAGAATTATCCTACTCATGATCTAGAGTTGGTAGCAGTCATTTTCGCGTTGAAGATCTGGAGACACTACCTGTATGGGGAGAAAGTGGAGATCTATACGGATCATAAGAGCCTCAAGTATTTCTTCACCCAGAAGGAACTTAACATGCGGCAACGACGTTGGCTTGAGCTGTTGAAAGATTACGACCATACCATCCAATACCATCCTGGTAAAGCGAATGTGGTAGCTGACGCATTGAGTAGAAGATTATATGCGGGAACGAATACGATACTTTCAAGGCCTATTTTGTGTGATTTACAAAAGATGGAGATAGAGTTCAACACTCCGGGGACCCATGCGATGATGTCAAGTATACGCGTAGAACCAGCTTTGATTGATAAAGTTAAAGCTGCTCAAGCTACAGACCCAAAGCTGATGAACATGAGGAAGAAGGTGCAAGAAGGTGCTATTTTAGAAGCAAGGATTGATGAAGAAGGAATACTTCGAGTCAACTCCAAACTTTGTGTTCCTGACGATTCTGATTTGAAGTATAGAATCATAATGGAGGCACACAACACACCGTTTACAATCCATCTTGGGAGTATCAAAATGTATCGTGATCTTCGACATACATTTTGGTGGAGCAATATGAAGAGAGAGATTGCGGAGTTTATCTCGAGGTGTTTAACGTGTCAACGTGTCAAGGCGGAGCATCAAGTGACAAAGGGTCCATTACAACCATTTGAGATTCTAAAGTGGAAGTGGGAACACATTATCATGGATTTCGTTACGGGTCTTCCCAAGGTTTCTCAAGGCATAAATGCGATTTGGGTTATTGTTGATAGATTAACCAAGTCTGCTCATTTCTTGCCGATACGAGAGACTTATTCCCTTGAACGTCTTGCTCGTATGTACGTGAATGAGATTGTGAGATTGCATGGCATGCCAGTATCCATAGTTTTGGATCGTGACCCAAGATTCACTTCACGATTTTGGGTCAGCTTGCAGAAAGCTATGGGCACGGATTTACGATTCAGTTCGGCATATCATCCACAAACGGTCGGGCAATCGGAAAGGACTATCCAAATTCTTGAAGATTTATAAAGACTTTGTGTTCTAGACTTCAAAGGGAGTTGGGATAAGTACCTACCATTGGTGGAATTCTCCTACAACAACAGTTATCAGGCAAGTATAGGCATGGCTTCATTCGAGGAGTTGTATGGACGAAAATGTCGTTCTCCAGTATGCTGGGACGAGGTGGGTGAAGCAACATTGTTGGGACCGGAGTTAGTACGTATAACTACGAAAAAGATTCAAATGATCCGGCAACGTATACAAACTGCATAAGATCGACAAAAGAGTTATGCTGATTTTCATCGAAGGGACGTGGAGTTTAATGTCGGAGATCATGTATTATTACGTGTTGCTCCATGGAAAAGAGTTACGAGATTTGAAAAAAGAGGAAAGCTCAACCCACGATTCATTGGTCCATTTGAAATCCTTGATCGAGTAGGAAATGTGGCCTATAGACTCGCCTTACCTCCAAGCATGTCTCGTGTTCATAACAGTTTTTCACATATCTGTGTTTCGTAAATATGTGAAAGATCCAAACCACATTATTGAGTTAGAACCAGACGAGATAGCCGAAAATTTGACATACGAGGAGGTACCTGTTAAGATCTTGGATAGGAAGGAACATGTCCTACGCTCAAGAGTTATACCTCAAGTTAAAGTTTTGTGGAGGAACCATGATATCGAGGAAATGACCTGGGAGTTAGAATCCGAAATGAAAACGAGGTATCCTCACTTTTTCGACATACCAGGTACGTACGTCAATTTCGAGGACGAAATTTCATAAGGAGGGGAGGTTGTAAGACCCCAAATTTTATGAATAAAATTTAATTTTCTTTACATATTATTTTGAAATTGTAAGGTGTTGATTTGATAAATGTGATAAGTTATGGGTGAAATGTGCAAAGTTTACAAAGTAAGCTAGTGGTTATAAAATATTCGTTGTGTCGGAGAATATTCGTTTGGTCGAGGAATATTCTTTTTGTCGGAGAATATTTGTACGACGGCGCAGTCATTGGTGGACCCCACAACGGAATGAATGTCGGATATAGAAAGCGACGGAAGTAATATTTTTATAAAAATAACGGCAAAACTGTTACCGTTAGTACTGTTGAAATACCCGGTGGTTAAGATACAGTAATACATGGTGTTGCACAGTAGCATAAGGTATTGCACAGTATTTCGAATTATTGATTCTTACGTAGGAAGACACTTACTCAATTATTGTTACAGTAATTACTGTTCAATATTTTATATTATTGATTCAATAATTGTATAATATTTCATTGGTTCAATATTTGCTACGTTGATATTTTATATCAATAAGTGCTACTTTGCTATTTTATATTATTGATTCAATAATTGTCATTGCACATTATTTCAAATTATCAAATCAATAATTCATATTATTTGAATAATATTATTAGATAGCATTATTGGAAATGTCTAAGAAAGTTCTGTCTAAGAAAGGGGTTGATTAATTGCGCACCAGTAAGGAGAAATCCTTATCGGAAGGCCCCCTCTTTCCTGGAACGATCTGGTTGTCAATATTGTAGTTCTGTAATATTATTTGTGAATAGTTAATTTTTGATATATATGATAAGGAAATATTTATTCAATGTGGATTTAAACGGAGGAATTTTTAACATGTGATATTTTTTAAAAGTTGGTATTTTATCTTGTCCGATAAAATAATTCATTCAAATATATTATTATAATATTACATTATAGTAGTATGATGTGATTATATAATAGTATGATTTTTATAATTTGAGTGGTAACATTATTATAGTAAATTAATGGTATAAAAGTTAAACGAGGTGGAAGAGTGCAAATTGAATTTGGACTCTTATGATGCAAACAATGATGTTATCGGAGCGATGAGATAAGCAAGGATGTCATCGGAGCGATGAGATAAGCAATGATGTCATAGGATCGATGATGTAAGCGATGATGTCATAAATTATGGCGAAAAGACTATTTTACCCTTACTTTGCCGAGCCTATATATAAAAGTTTATTTTTTCATTATTTCTCACCAATTCACTAAAGCTATAGAAAGAGAAAGAATAAGAGAGAAAGAAGAAGAGTATTCTGCTATTACACTAGTGAAGTCTCCAAATTTTAAGGTAAGGGGTATTATTTCTTTCGTATTCATGAAGAGAGTTATTTTCTTTCAATATTCGTAAGGGTTGTTATTCCATTCTTTATTATTCTGTTGAAATAACCTGTCTACGCGGACTACCGCATGCATGTTGAAATCCTGTTGTTATTTCATTTTTTATTATTATGTGGGAATAATCTGTCTACGCGGACTACCGCATGCCTGATGAATAACCCTTCGTATTCAGTTGTTATTAAATTGTGGAAATAATCTGTCTGAGCGGACTTCCGCCAGACGGGTGAAAATCCAATTGCAGTTTCGTATATTATTTCATTTCAGATTCCTAACTCTAAACTTACTACGGTAAGTATTGCTTCTAGAATTTCTGAAATGATCAGAAATTTCTTGACTTTTGGGCTTCATCTAGTATCATTTCACCGAAATAATTTTTTGAACTTTCTCGTGAAATTCTTATCTTTTCATGTCGAATTACTATTCACGAGTTACTTTTCACGATAAAAAATATTTTTTTTTATTGTATCCATGTTTTGAACTTCATTCTTGAATTTTGTTCCACAATTGATTATTACGGAGTATTATTGAACTTGGATAAACTAAATTACGAATCCCTAATCCTTGTCCTTTATCTCACTGGATTCGTTCCTTATATTGTATTTATCATCCTCAGTTCTAAATGGTGATATAACTGAATATCTTTGGCCTGTAGTGCAAAGATGAAAGATTACTTGATGAATATCTTTGGTCTGTAGTGCAAAGATGAATGATTACTTGATGAATATCTTTGGCCCGTAGTGCAAAGATGAACAGGTGTTGAGATGAACATGACCAACTGGTGATACAAATGAATATCTTTGGCCGTAGTGCAAAGATGAATATTGATTTGAGATATATATTGATTGATGTTACAGGGATAAAATATTGATGATGGGCTTTTAAATCATAGAAGATAGTAGACTTCATTCTCTACTTAACTCTTCTAATGAATTGTTATTTCCGCTGCGAATATTGATCTAAAACTTGTTGTCCATTATATTTTATCTGAGTTATTGAAGACTAACGATAATTTATTATTCCTTATCTTAGTCATAATATTCTTTACTGGGCTAGTTGAGCTCGCCCTCTTCTTCCATTGTTCTCTTCAGGAAATGGGAATATCGCTGGGACTAGTCGGGGATCAGAGTTAGATCAGTAGAAGTCCTCACTATTCTATAAAATAGTAGGATAATGATTGTAATTAATAGGAGTGAATTTGAATGTTTATATTTCATATTATATACAATTTGTATTGAAATTCACAGTTTGTGTGGTCGTAATTTTCACGACAGTATGTTATAAAAGATTGTATTTGAATTCTGTACCATGTATTTGACGACTCAGAATGGGTTGGTATTGAACCTATTTTGGGGGCGTCACATAGGTGATTAAACTTTTGATTTTTTTCAATTTGAGCCAATTGAGTGTGCCACGTCAGTAATTTCTAACGTGACAATTTCGGTGGGGCTTAAGGCAGCTTATGTGTCAAAATAAACATTTGTTTATTCAAACATTAAAAAATACTTAAATACAGAGGGGCAAAATAGGAACAAAAGTTACTCAGCTACATTTATTATATCAAATTCATTACAAGCCCTAACTTTATTTCCAAATCGATCGATCCATCTTGGTCCTCTCTATCTAAAGAACGAAAAAAGCCCTAGCTCTGTCTGAAGAACAAATTGATCGCGAAGATTCGTCCATTAGTTGCTGAGTCGGCGTTGATCATGTGCATTTGTCCCCATTCTCGAAGATTCGACCAAGTAAGTGTTGTTTCGAGGCTGATATTCTGTATGATGTTTTTATTGCTAAGATAATGTAGTCTCCCAACTTCTGTAGTATTTTCCCCCACAGTTCCCCATTGTTTGGTCTCCCCAACTCATGTGAGGTCTCCATTTGTTGACTTTATGTATAGTACTTGTCAAATATATATATATATATATATATATATATATATTATATGAATTCTTTTTAATGCATAAATGGATGTCATTACTTTAAGATTGCATCATGGTGGTAAACTAGTAAATAATGGCGATATAGTTGATTATGTTGGAGGCACTATTAGTGAGTTGTTTAAATATGATCCTGATTATATAACTGGGCCTGGGATTATTGATTATGTGTCAACAATACTTGGAAGCAAGAATGTGAAGAATGTATATTATCTTATCCCTGGACAAAGTTTGGCAGAAGGGCTTAGGGCAGTAGGTCATGATAAAGGTGTTATTGACATGTGTGAGTATGCTAAGAATAACCCTGTTGTTGAGATTTACTCAGACCATGAACAAATAGTTAGTCTTAATGAGAACATAATTGTGGTAGTAAGGGATTTGTTGACAATCTAATAGATGTTAACATTGAAGTACATGCAAATAATGAGAAAGATAATGATAATGATGTTGAGATTGATGTGGTTCAGACTGATAATGAGACTGATAATGACAAAGATACAGAGTATGAAGGAAAAGGAGATACAGATTCTGATACAATTAGTATTGTGACTGGTTAGTTGAGAGTGATGAAGAGTTAGTTGTTGTTAGGGAAAATGTGAGAGCAGCAAAAGAAAGGGAAAAAATTGAGATAGATGGCCAAAAGAAGTAAAAGAGATGAAGAAAATGAAGAAGGAAATGATGTTGATAAGGGTGGGCATAGGGCAGTTGATGAAGGTGGGCAGAAACATGTTAATGAAGGTGAGTAGACAGCACCAAATGAAGCATGGGAAGAAATTGACTTAAATTCTGATAAGCTGCACACACCTGAAACAAGTGAGAATGAACATGATGAGGTGAGACCAACCAAATTAAGAAAGAGAAAATATCTTGAGTTTAATCCAAAAACTGACATTACAAATGTTGAATTTGCTGTTAGAATGAAATTTACTAACCATAAAGAGTTTAAAGAGGCAGTGAAATAATATGCAATTGGCAAAAAATACAATGTATGGTTTCCAAAAAATGCAAGGGATAAGGTACAAGTGAAGTGTGCACAGGGTTGTCCTTGGAATTTATGGGCAAGTGTGTTGAAACATGAGAACAGTTTTACTGTTAAAAGGTATAACAATGTTCACAAGTGTAAGACCCCAACTTTTATGAATAAAGATTTAATTTTCTTTATATATTATTTCGAAATAGTAAGGTGTTGATTGATAAATGTGAAAAGTTATGGGTGAAATGTGCAAATATTTTAAAATGAGCAAGTGGTTATAAAATATTCTGGTTGTCGGGGAATATTCGTTTGGTCGTAGAATATTCTTGTTGTCGGGGAATATTCGTACGACGGCGCAGCTATTTGTGGGCCCCACAACGGAATAACTGTGGAATATAGAAAGCGACAGAAATAACTTTTTTTTATAAAATAACGGCATAGTTGTTACCGTTAGTACTATTGAAATACCCGGTGGTTAAAATACAGTACGCGGTGTTGCGCAGTAGCACACGGTATTGCACAGTATTTCGAATTATTGAGTCTTACGTGAGAAGGAACTTACTCAATTATTGTTACAGTAATTACTGTTCAATATTTTATATTATTGACTCAATAATTGCTACGTTGATATTTTATATTATTGACTCAATAATTGCTGCATTGATATTTTATTGACTCAATAATTGCTACGTTGCTATTTTTTATGATTGATTCAATAATGGCTACAGTTGATATTTTGTAGTATTGATTCAATAATTGTCATTGCACAGTATTTCACATTATCAACTCAATAACTCATATTATTTGAATAATATTATTAAGAATTATTGACAATGTCTAAGAAAGTTCTGTCTAGTAGGGGTTATTTAATTGCGCGCCAGTAAGGAGAAGTCCTTATCGGAAGGCCCCCTCTTTCCTTGGGAATGACTTGGTTGTCAATATTGTAGTTCTATAATATTATTTATGAATAATTAATTATTAATTTATATGATAAGGAAATATTTATTTTGTGGATATTAAAGAAGGAATTAGTGCTGATGTGTTTTTATCAGTATTTTGGTGTGGAAAATCATCTGTTTATGAATTTCGGATAATTTATGTTTGGAATTTGGAAAAACTTCCTTCTACAAAGTTGTAGAGAATTAAATTTCCTATAGAAGGACATAAAATTTGTATTTTTCTGACAAACGGGCTATTTATTATGAATTATTGAAGTTTCGGAAAATAAATATTTTTTAATAAAGGGTGGGACCCACTTTTGGTTGGAAAAAATTGCTGATGGCTTTTTGGTAGCAGCCGGCGGCTGGAGGTTTTTAAAAATAAATAATATTATTTTATTAATTTAGTCTCCTTTGGCATCCTAAGCTTTTCCTATAAATAGGGTGCTTAGGTTAGAATTGAAAATCACACCAGAATCAGAAGTTTTCTCTCTCTATAATATCGAGCGTATTTTTATGAGTATTTCAATACTTTGAGTATTACTATTCAGTACAAGCTTACGTCGGTATTATATCCGATATTCCAGTCAGAGATACTGTTCTTTTGAGGTAAGGGATGTTATTTTCTTTCATAAATGATGTTATTCTTTTCAATATCATTATACCAAAATATTGGCATGGATTTTATGTTGAAATTCTTACTTTTTCCGTCGGGGTTACTATTCACGTATGCGGCACTATTCACGGAAAAACTAAATTTTCTTCTATTTGTCCAAATTGATTGTTAAGGTTACTATCTTTGATTGTATCCAAGTTTTGAGCTCTATTCTTGAATTTTGCTCCATAATTGATTATTACGAGGTATTTTTGAATTGGATATACTAAAATACGAATCCTTAGTCTTTGTCTTTTATCTCACTGGATTCGTTTTTTTTAAAAATGTTTTTCATCATTCTCAGTCCTAAAAGGTGATGTAACTGAATATCTTTGGCCTGTAGAGCAAAGATGAATGATTACCTGATGAATATCTTTGGCCTGTAGTGCAAAGATGACAGGTGTTGAGATGAATATGACCACTGATGATACAAATGAATATCTTTGGCCTGTAGTGCAAAGATGAATATTTGATTCGAGATGTATATTGATTGATGTTACAGGGATAAAATATTGATGATGGACTTTTAAATCATAGAAGATAGTAGACTTCATTCTCTGTTTAACTCTTCTAATGATTTGTTATTTTCGCTGCGAATATTGATCTAAGATTGGTTGTCCATTATATTTTATATGATTTATTGAGGGCTAACGATAATTTATTTTTCATTATCTTAGTCATAATATTCTTTACTGAGCTAGTTGAGCTCACCCTTTTCATCTGTTGTCCTCTTCAGGAAATGAGAATGTTGCGGGAACTAGTCGGGGGACAGAGTGATGGTCCGAGTTAGAGCAGTAGTAGTCCTCACTATTTCTGATAAATAGTGTGATAATAATTGTAATGAGGACTTAGTTTGAATCTTAATATTTTTTACATATTTGTATTGAGACTCACAGTTGTGTGGTCGTATTTTGCACGACCGTATGATATAAAGTTGTATTTGAATTCTGTACCATGTATTTGGCGACTCAGAAGGGGTTGGGTTGACTGGACCTATTCTGGGGGCGTCACAGTTGGTATCAGAGCTTAGGGATATGATCTCTGGCGGAGATCGGGGAATAGAACTAGGAGGGGAGAGACGAGTAAATCCTTCGCTAGTATGTCCTACCTAAGCTTATGTGGTATTTAATTGGTCAGTCGGAGCATAGGGTGAATATGTGATATGTTAATTTGTTTAATTAACCCTTGTTTTATGACAGTATTTGAGAATGGCAGCTGAGAATGTTAACAACGAAGTGAATGAGACCGTGGAGACACCTTTAATTACTAACTAGGAGAACGTGCAACAAGAAGGCAATGTTCATCCTGAAAACAACGTTGGTCAGACGATAAACGATGAGATGTTTAGAAGTTTTTTGCAGTTTATGCAAAACCAGTCGAGGGAGACTCGTGTGCAACTTACAGGTGGCGATAATAACAGCACGCGAGTTGTCACTGCCAAGCAGTTCAAAGAATTGGGACCACCAGAGTTTCTGGGAAAGCCAGATCCGATCATGGCGGAGACATGGATTAAATAAATTACCAAGATATTTGATGTCTTGGGATGTACGGAGGAACAAAAGGTTCCATTCGCCACGTTTATGTTCCGTGGAGAGGCAGATTACTGGTGGGAGTCTGTGAAGCATACCCAGCCTGCCGCACTCAAGATGTCTTGGGAAGCGTTCCAGAAACTGTTTAATGACAAGTACTTTCCTGAAAGTATTCTTCATATGAAGGAAGTAGAGTTTATCAGACTCGAGCAAAACAACATGACGGTATCCCAATACGAGGCTAAGTTCGCGGAGCTGTCCAGGTTTGCACCTCAGTTGGTGGAGAATGAGGAACGTATGACGCGGATGTTTCTAAGAGGTTTGAAACCCGAAATACGTCAATACCTCATTTCTCATAAATTTTCTCTATATTCAGATGTAGTGAACAGGGCCCAGTTGTTAGAACGAGATAATGATTATGTTCAACCGAGGGACCACAACCAAGGTTGTACCGGTGGCAGCAGTCATCGGAGCAATGACAACCAGCGAGGAGGAAAGTATGACAGAAGCGGTAACCACTCCGATGGTAATCGTGGCCATGATAGTAGAAGAAGCGAGTCGGGGGGAGATTTCAAGAAGAGAAGGTACAATAATGAGAACGTAAAGACATCGACATCAGCACCAGCATCAACTATTTCGAGAGGAGGAGAACGACCACCGGTCGTATGCTATAAATGCGGTAAAGAGGGACATATCAGCCCAAACTGCCCACAACAATTCAAAGGATGCTATAACTGTGGAAAAGAAGGACATATAGCTCGAGATTGTCTTGTTGCGAAACCAAATTCAGCGGGGGTGGTGATTCCAAAGGCGGTTGCAGACAAGTCAAAGTCGGTGATTCCTGGAAGAGCGTTTGTCGTAACAGCCCAAAACGCGAGGAATTCACACGAGGTGATTACGGGTAAGCTGATCATAAACTCCTGCGAAGTTTACACCTTATTAGATACCGGTGCTACCCATTCTTTTATTTCACCTGTTTGTGCTCAACGTTTGAACTTGACTTTTGATAAATTAGACTTTGACTTATCTGTTGAAACTCCGTTAGGAGAAACTTTTGTTACATCCACAGTTTACAAATCTTGCTTGATTCAGATTGGTACCCTTACCTTACCTGTTGATCTTATATCTTTGAAAATACTTGCATTTGACGTGATTTTAGGAATTGACTGGTTAACCACTTACCATGCCAAAATTGATTGTTTTCGTAAGGTTGTTAGTTTTCATATTCCTAATCAACCTGTTGTGCGAATCCAAATCACCAAACCACTAAAATCAGTCAATATCATTTCAAGTCATAAAGCTATTCGTTTATTGAAAAACGGATGTCAAGCTTTCTTAGCTCATGTCACTGATCTAAATCAGAATACGTCAGGTTTGAATGATATTTCCGTTGTTAATGAGTTTCCTGATGTATTTCCCGAAGAACTTCCCGGTCTACCCCCAGAACGTGAAGTTGAATTCTTTATTGACCTTGAGCCCGATACAAAACCTATTTCTAAAACCGCATATCGAATGGCTCCTATTGAACTTCAGGAGTTAAAGGTTCAATTACAAGAGTTGTTAGACATCGATTTTATTCGTCCTAGTACGTCTCCTTGGGGTGCTCCTGTTTTATTCGTAAAGAAGAAAGACGGGAGTATGTTACTTTGTATTGACTATCGGGAGTTGAACCATGTTACCATTAAGAATAGGTATCCGCTACCTCGTATTGATGACCTGTTCGATCAGTTGCAAGGAGCACAATTCTTTTCAAAGATCGATCTTCGTTCTGGATATCATCAGCTGAAGATTAAAACTGAGGATATTCCAAAGACTGCTTTCAGAACACGGTACATGCATTATGAGTTCTTAGTCATGTCTTTTGGATTGACTAATGCTCCTGCTGCTTTCATGGATATGATGAACCGTGTATTTAAGGAGTATTTGGATCAATTCGTTGTTGTCTTTATTGATGACATCCTCATCTATTCTAAAAGTCGTGAAGATCATGAACACCATTTGAAGTTGGTACTTCAAAAGCTTCGTGAGAACAAGCTATATGCCAAGCTGAAGAAATGCGAGTTTTGGCTTGAGGAAGTAGCATTCCTTGGGCACGTGGTATCGAAACGTGGAGTATCTGTTGACCCGGTGAAGATTGAAGCAATACAAAGCTGGGAGCAACCTAAGTCGGTGACCGAGGTACGAAGCTTTCTGGGCTTAGCTGGTTATTATCGGAGGTTCGTAGAGGGATTTTCTCGAATCGCTACTCCATTAACTCAGTTGACTCGGAAAGATACGAAATTCGTTTGGAGAGAGGAATGCGAGAAGAGCTTCCAAGAGCTCAAGAGGAGACTTATTTCGGCACCTGTTCTGACAATACCATCTGGTTCGGATGGATTTGTTATCTACAGCGATGCTTCGGGCAAAGGGTTAGGATGTGTTCTCATGCAACATGGAAAAGTCATAGCCTATGCCTCGCGACAACTCAAAGAATATGAGAGAAATTATCCTACTCATGATCTAGAGTTGGCAGCTGTCGTTTTCGCGTTGAAGATCTGAAGACATTACTTGTACGGAGAGAAAGTGGAGATTTATACAGATCATAAGAGCCTTAAATATTTCTTCACTCAGAAGGAACTCAACATGCGGCAACGACGTTGGCTTGAGCTGTTGAAAGATTACGATCATACTATCCAATACCATCCTGGAAAAGCGAACGTGGTAGCTGCCGCGTTGAGTAGAAGATCATATGTGAAAACAAATGCGATGATGTCAAGTATACTCGTAGAACCAGCTTTGATTGATAAAGTTAAAACTGCTCAAGCTACGGATGCGGAGATGATGAAGATGAAGAAGAAGGTGCAAGAAGGTGCCATTCCAGAAGCAAGAATCGATGAAGAGGGAATACTTCGAGTCAATTCCAGACTTTGTGTTCCTAACGATTTTGACTTGAAACATAGAATTATGATGGAGGCACACAACACACCGTTTGCAATCCATCCTGGGAGTACTAAAATGTATCGTGATCTTCGACATACATTTTGGTGGAGCAATATGAAGAGAGAAATCGCGGAGTTTATTTCGAGATGTTTAACTTGTCAACGTGTAAAGGCGGAGCATCAAGTACCGAAGGGTCCATTGCAACCATTGGAGATTCCAAAATGGAAGTGGGAACATATTACGATGGATTTTGTTGCGGGTCTTCCCAAGGTTTCTCAAGGCATAGATGCGATTTGGGTTATTGTTGATAGATTAACCAAGTCTGCTCATTTCTTACCGATACGAGAGACTTATTCCCTTGAACGTCTTTCTCATATGTACGTGAATGAGATTGTGAGATTGCATGGCATGCCAGTATCCATAGTTTTGGATCGTGATCCCAGATTTACTTCACGATTTTGGATCAGTTTGCAGAAAGCTATGGGCACGGACTTACGCTTCAGTTCGGCTTATCATCCTCAAACGGACGGACAATCGGAAAGAACTATTCAAACTCTTGAAGATCTATTGAGACTCTGTGTTCTAGACTTCAAAGGGAGTTGGGATAAGTACTTACCATTGGTGGAATTCTCCTACAACAACAGTTATCAGGCAAGTATAGGCGTAGCTCCATTCGAAGCGTTGTATGGGAGAAAGTGTCGTTCTCCAGTATGTTGGGATGAGGTGGGTGAAGCAACATTGTTGGGACCAGAGTTAGTACGTATGACTACAGAAAAGATCCAAATAATCCGACAACGTATACAAACGGCACAGGATCGACAAAAGAGTTATGCGGATCTTCATCGAAAGGACGTGGAATTTAATGTTGGAGACCATGTGTTATTACGTGTCGCTCCATAGAAAGGAGTTACATGATTTGGGAAGAGAGGAAAGCTCAACCCACGATTCATTGGTCCATTTGAGATTCTTGACCGAGTAGGAAATGTGGCCTATAGACTTGCTTTACCTCCAAGCATGTCTCGTGTTCATAACGTGTTTCACATATCCGTGTTACGTAAATATGTGAAGGATCCAAACCGCATTATTGAGTTAGAACCAGACGAGATAGCTGAAGATTTAACGTACGAGGAGGTACCTGTCAAGATCTTGGATAGGAAGGAGCATGTCCTACGCTCGAAAATTATACCTCAAGTTAAAGTTTTGTGGAGAAACCATGCAATTGAGGAAATGACGTGGGAGTTAGAAACGGAAATGAAAGCGAGGTATCCTCACCTTTTCGACATACCAGGTACGTACGTCAATTTCGAGGACGAAATTTCATAAGGAGGGGAGGTTGTAAGACCCCAACTTTGATGAATAAAGATTTAATTTTCTTTATATATTATTTCGAAATAGTAAGGTGTTGATTGATAAATGTAAAAAGTTATGGGTGAAATGTGCAAATATTTTAAAATGAGCAAGTGGTTATAAAATATTCTGGTTGTCGGGGAATATTCGTTTGGTCGTAGAATATTCTTGTTGTCGGGGAATATTCTTACGACGGCGCAGCTATTTGTGGGCCCCACAACGGAATAACTGTCGGATATAGAAAGCGACAGAAATAACTTTTTTTATAAAATAACGGCATAGTTATTACCGTTAGTACTGTTGAAATACCCGGTGGTTAAAATACAGTATGCGGTGTTGCGCAGTAGCACACGGTATTGCACAGTATTTCGAATTATTGAGTCTTACGTGAGAAGGAACTTACTCAATTATTGTTACAGTAATTACTGTTCAATATTTTATATTATTGACTCAATAATTGCTACGTTGATATTTTATATTATTGACTCAATAATTGCTGCGTTGATATTTTATTGACTCAATAATTGCTACGTTGCTATTTTTTATGATTGATTCAATAATGGCTACAGTTGATATTTTGTAGTATTGATTCAATAATTGTCATTGCACAGTATTTCACATTATCAACTCAATAATTCATATTATTTGAATAATATTATTAAGCATTATTGACAATGTCTAAGGAAGTTCTGTCTAGGAGGGGTTATTTAATTGCGCGCCAGTAAGGAGAAGTCCTTATCGGAAGGCCCCCTCTTTCCTTGGGAATGACCTGGTTGTCAATATTGTAGTTCTATAATATTATTTGTGAATAATTAATTATTGATTTATATGATAAGAAAATATTTATTTTGTGGATATTAAAGAAGGAATTAGTGCTGATGTGTTTTTATCAGTATTTTGGTGTGGAAAATCATCTGTTTATGAATTTCGGATAATTTATGTTTGGAATTTGGAAAAACTTCCTTCTACAAAGTTGTAGAGAATTAAATTTCCTATAGAAGGACATAGAATTTGTATTTTTCTGACAAACGGGCTATTTATTATGAATTATTGAAGTTTCGGAAAATAAATATTTTTTAATAAAGGGTGGGACCCACTTTTGGTTGGAAAAAATTGCTGATGGCTTTTTGGTAGCAGCCGGCGGCTGGAGGTTTTTAAAAAGAAATAATATTATTTTATTAATTTAGTCTCCTTTGGCATCCTAAGCTTTTCCTATAAATAGGGTGCTTAGGTTAGAATTGAAAATCACACCAGAATCAGAAGTTTTCTCTCTCTATAATATCGAGCGTATTTTTGTGAGTATTTCAATACTTTGAGTATTACTATTCAGTACAAGCTTACGTCGGTATTATATCCGATATTCCAGTCAGAGATACTGTTCTTTTGAGGTAAGGGATGTTATTTTCTTTCATAAATGATGCTATTCTTTTCAATATCATTATACCAAAATATTGGCATGGATTTTATGTTGAAATTCTTACTTTTTCCGTCGGGGTTACTATTCACGTATACGGCACTATTCACGGAAAAACTAAATTTTCTTCTATTTGTCCAAATTGCTTGTTAAGGTTACTATCTTTGATTGTATCCAAGTTTTGAGCTCTATTCTTGAATTTTGCTCCATAATTGATTATTACGAGGTATTTTTGAATTGGATATACTAAAATACGAATCCTTAGTCTTTGTCTTTTATCTCACTGGATTCGTTTTTTTTTAAAAATGTTTTTCATCATTCTCAGTCCTAAAAGGTGATGTAACTGAATATCTTTGGCCTGTAGAGCAAAGATGAATGATTACCTGATGAATATCTTTGGCCTGTAGTGCAAAGATGACAAGTGTTGAGATGAATATGACCACTGATGATACAAATGAATATCTTTGGCCTGTAATGCAAAGATGAATATTTGATTCGAGATGTATATTGATTGATGTTACAGGGATAAAATATTGATGATGGACTTTTAAATCATAGAAGATAGTAGACTTCATTCTCTGTTTAACTCTTCTAATGATTTGTTATTTTCGCTGCGAATATTGATCTAAGATTGGTTGTCCATTATATTTTATCTGATTTATTGAGGGCTAACGATAATTTATTTTCCATTATCTTAGTCATAATATTCTTTACTGAGCTAGTTGAGCTCACCCTTTTCATCTGTTGTCCTCTTCAGAAAATGAGAATGTTGCGGGAACTAGTCGGGGGACAGAGTGATGGTCCGAGTTAGAGCAGTAGTAGTCCTCACTATTTTTGATAAATAGTGTGATAATAATTGTAATGAGGACTTAGTTTGAATCTTAATATTTTTTACATAGTTGTATTGAGACTCACAGTTGTGTGGTCGTATTTTGCACGACCGTATAATATAAAGTTGTATTTGAATTATGTACCATGTATTTGGCGACTCAGAAGGGGTTGGGTTAACTGGACCTATTCTGGGGGCGTCACAACAAGTGTACAAATAAACAGAAAAATAGACAAGTAAATGTAAGGTTTTTGGCCAATCACTATTATGATAAAATAAAATTGTGTCCAACTTGGAAATTAGCAGAATTCCAATGGGATGTGAAGAAGCAGTTAAAAGTTAGAGTGTCAATTAGCCAGTGCTACAAAGCCAAAGAAATAGCACTTAAGCGTGCTTATGCAAAAATGGATGATATTTATGCAAATTTATGGACTATGAGAAGGAATTGAACAGGGTTAACAAAGGTTCAACATTTGAAGTTAAAGTAGATAGGCAATCACTAAAAGAACCAGGGAGATTTCAGAGATGTTATATAGGATTTGATGCTTTGAAAAAAGGATGGTTGGCAGGTTGTAGGCCAATTATTGGGCTTGATGGATGTTTCCTCAAAGGAATATGCAAGTGAGAGTTGTTATGTGCAGTTGGGAGGGATGCAAATAATCAGATGTATCCCATTGCTTGGGCAGTAGTTGAGGTGGAGAACACAGACAGCTGGACTTGGTTTTTACATATTTTAATGGATGATCTAGGTTATCTTGGTGGAGGATATGGTCTCACAGTTATAACAGACCAACAAAAGGTATGAAATGTATGTTTTTTTTTTCATTTACTATATTTTAAATGTTTGTACTTTGAATTCATATATAGCTAATGAAAACATGTTTTTATGTAGGGTTTGGATAATGCAATCAAGACAATTATACCTCAAGCTGAACATAGATGTTGTTTTAAACACATCTACGCAAACTGGAAGAAAAAGAACAAAGGTTTTGAGTTGAAGACTACATTATGGAGAATAGCTAATTGCACTACTAGGAAGCATTTCATGGATGAAATGGAAGAACTGAAAAAATTATCTCCAGAGGCACATGAGCATTTGTCAAAACAAGATGCAAATCAGTGGTGCAAAGCTTTCTTCAGTGACATATGCAAGTGTGCTATCACCACTAACAATTTATCAGAAACCTTCAATGGTTGGATAGTTGGTGCAAGACAAAAGCCTTTAATTGAGATGCTTGAGGATATGAGAGAGCATATTATGGAGAGATTGGTCAAAAACAAGACAATGATGCTGAAAAGTGAAGATGTACTGCCTCCTAGAATTAGGAAAAAATTAGAGGATGCAAAGAATGATAGTTTTTTGTATGAAGCTAAGTGGGATGGATTTGAGGGGTATGAAGTGAAAAAGGATGGAGGACTTGAAGGTAGGATAGTAAGTTTAGTGGATAAGACTTGTGCTTGCAGAGCTTGGGATCTTGATGGTATCCCTTGTAGGCATGCAGTTGCTGCCATTTATGAACAAAGGGAGGAGCCAGAGGCATATATCTCTTCAATGTTTAAGAGAGAAAAACTCATACTTGGCATCTTACCAGTTTCCATTGAAAAGAATAAATGGACCAGATCTGTGGGAACCTTCAGGCAAGGAAAAATTACTTGCCCCAAAGCTAAAAGTTCTTCCTGGAAGGCCAAAGAAACAAAGAATTAGAGATCCACATGAGGAACATAAGTTAGGTGCAAGTGGAAGACTATCAAAAAAGGAATACTGATGACATGTCGGAGGTGCAAACAGATTGGTTATAACCAAAGAACATGCAAGAACACACCAGTTCACAGGCTTCAAAAGAAAATAGGTATTCAATTTTTACAGTTGCAAGATCTGCTATTTTACTTGAGTTGCAAAAAAAACTAACATAAGGTATTTATTTATTAACATAAGGTATTTAATTCTTACAGTTGCAAGATCTGCCCCAAATATAGGAGCATCAAGTAGTGCAGACAGAGGTGAAGATGGACACAACGAATCTGTTGGTAGAGGGAGAGGTTTAGGGAGAGGGAGAGGTAGGCCCCCAGGCACTGGAGGTCAAGGAAGAGGTAGGCCATCAGCGAGAGGGAGAAATGGGTTTGGTATCTATGTATCTGCAAGTGGGGATTCTTACATATCAAGTGGGGCACAACATACTAAGGTAAATTACTTATCTATGTTTACTTTATTAAAGCATACATTATCTTATATATCTCTGTTTTTGATTATTAAAGCATGCATCTTACTTATTTTTTAATTCTTCCCATATATCTCAGATTTCTACTAGAAGTCAAGGAAATAATCAAAGCCAAGGCAATACTCAAGGTCAAACAAGTACTCCAGTCACCATTAATCCTCAAAGCCAAGGGAATACTCAAGGTTCAACAACATCCATGTCAGCCATGAGGCCATCTACATTCCAATCTAGGGGAAGAAATTGGATTTATGCAAATCAACTCATTAATGGAAGGAATGCAAGGCAGGATACAAAGGCAAAAGAGAAAGTTGTGGATATCTAGTTCAACTATGGAATGATGGGCCTTATTAGTATATTTGGATTCTGTAGGAATTTAACTATGTTTTGATGTAGTATTTGTTGAACTACATAGTTAAAGTGATCACTGTTGGCAAATTAACTATGTTTTTGGTTTATGTTTTGGAAATTTGTTGGCAGACAATGACAGTTGGGTTACTTAATTAATGTCAGTGGTGCACATTATCTATGACTTTATGTTGTTTGGCTATATATGTTGAACAGAGTGCTTTATTGCAAAAGTTGTTTGTATGTCTGTTTGGTGGTTTTCATATTATGCATCTGTTGGTGTTTTGCATTGCCCCAAAAATCAGAATTTTGGCAATTATATTTTAGGTGGAATCTCAGGCTCCACTAACTAAAGGTGCTTTTGTGCTCAGTCCCTTGCAAACACCATCAATAACAGTTATGCTCCATTAACAGTCATGAGGCACAACAACTTAAAAAACAAATTCATATTACAATCATTCATTGCAAACTTGGACCATTCATTGCAAACTTGTTCCTTAATACATAATTCAAACTATAAATTTCAATCCTTCACCACTATCACTACCTCTCAGTTGTCCTAACATAAGGTATACAAATATAATGCCTAATAACAGGACTTTAATTGAAGCAGCACGCATTTTATCCTTCCTGCTCAGCAATGCAATCACCTCTCTCAGTCTTCCAACCTCTTCAATTTGCTTTGCAGATTCAATTTGAAGCTTTTCATTACTTTTTTCCAAATCAATTATTTTGTAGTTGCCTCTCTCAATTTCATCCTTCTTCCTTTCTATTTCCAAATTCATACCACTTATCATAATTTTCAACTCAGGTAAAACTTCTTTAGACCTTTTACAAATTTCTTGGTCATACCAGCAAAAGAATTTACAATGTTTGTTTGCCAAATTGCCCTGCATCAAAAAATCCAACACAAGTTTATTTCTCCAAATACACTTTGCTACAAGTGTATTAATATATAGTGGAGGATTAATACGCTTGTAGCAAAGTGTATACTACAGAATATATTAATACACTTTGTTTTCAATAAATAAGATAAAACTAGTACCTTACTCCACTGTGGACACCCAAAGAACGTTCTTCCTGGATTAGTCTTAGTCCAAGATATCTTCATTCGAGCTCTATACCCACAATAACACCTTGGAGACTCACCCATCGATTCAAGAGGCTCGCCCAACTCCAGTTCATCTTCCATACCAGTAAATTCCATTTTCAGTAAGCAAATCAGTCGATCGATACGACTTCTTCTTCCTTTCTAAGTAGCAACAGAAAGCTAGGGCTAGGACTTAGACCTCCTTCGCGATCAATTTGTTCTTCAGACAGAGCTAGGGCTTTTTTCGTTCTTCAGATACAGAGGACCAAGATGGATTGATCGATTTGGAAATAAAGTTAGGGCTTGTAATGAATTTGATATAATAAATGTAGTTGAGTAACTTTTGTTCTTATTTTGCCCATCTGTATTTAAGTATTGTTTAATGTTTGAATAAACAAATATATTTTTTTGACACATAAGCTGCCTTAAGCCCCACCGAAATTGCCACGTCAGCAATTGCTAACGTGACACACTCAATTGGCTCAAATTGAAAAAAATCAATAGTTTAATCACCTAATTGAAAAAAAAAGATGGATCACGAAAGTGGAATATGTTAGATAGTTGAGGGTAGTGATTCGTAATTAAGCCTTATTAATAAAGCCACCAACTTTTGTGACGGTATAAAGTCTCCAACTTTTACACCCGTTTTTAGTGATTTTGTGTCACAAAATGGCTAAACAACTATATTTGTTCTTGTACTTTACAATTGATTTCAATTTCATCTCTGTATACTCTTTTTTTTCATAATAGTCCTTGTATTCTAAAATAGAAAAATAATTTAGTCTGTTTTTGAACTTAAATATGACGTGGCTTTTCTTTTTTAAAAACAATTATGCCAACATTTATTCTAATAATCTAAGTGGACATTAGTAAGGGAAAAATTAGTAATTTGACAAATTGTGTAGAATTCTTTTTGCATACAAATTCATTTGGATATATATATATATATATATATATATATATATATTGTTAAATGTACTAATAGTGCAATAAGATAGTAATTCTTGCTAAATCTCAAGTTCTAAACTTAGCAAGTGGTATTTTTTAAAATATTTAGTACTAAGACTTTGAATTTATTTATTGGGATATTTAATGTAATAAATATAAATTTGAGTAGTCATTCTTACTGAATCAATATTTTTTTTTTTTTAGACTTACATTTATATTACTCTTTATTGAAAAAATTATGTTTCTTAATTTACTCTTGTGTATGTAATCTCATGTTTATTGTTTTATTTTTTGGATATGCATGTTTGTTGTTTATAATATCACTTTTTATGGGTGTTCATCATTTATAACGTTGTTATTTTACATTTTCGTTGGGTGTTAATAATGTTTATGATCACCAAACCATTAAAAGTAAAATAAATTGAAGTTTTATACTTAATGTTATGTATAAATACAAATTCTCAAGGAATCTAAAAGGTGTGGGAATGTAAAAAATAATTAGTCTCATATGTACATCTTAGAGAGTACGAATGTCATATAAGAATCTAAACAATGAAGAACAAATATATGGTTAAGTTGTGGAGAAAAATGAGTATCGAATTATAAATATTTCATTTTAAAAAAATAGAAGTTTGAAACATCACTTAATAATAATAATAAAAAAAAGTAATAAAAAGACTTGTTTATCCTTACTAAAAAAATTTATCAATGTTGACACTTATTTATATTTTTTAAAAAGCCACATCATTATTTTTTAAAGAAAAATGTCTAAATTGTTCCTCCATTTTAGAGTACAAGGATTATTATGGAAAAAAATTGTATATTGATAAAATTAAAACCAACAGTATAATACAAGGTTCAAAATTGTTGTTTAGCCCTAGTTATTGTGTCTTTTAACCGTTACACTTTATTCCCTCTTATTTTTTAATTTCCTCCTCTCTTTTACTCTCTATTATTTTCTAAATTATCTTACATAATTTCAAAATTCTTTGTGAAAAAAAACTACAAAATTCTTTATCCAAATATTATTAAATTTTCAATTATAATAATTGTAAAATCCAATAGCTAATTAGGATTGTAAATGGTAATCGAAAAAATTGTATTCGTCCGCATTTATATTCAAAAAAAATAGATATTATTCGCATTCGGAAAAAATAAATGTATCCGTATTTAGTTTAAAGATATCCACAAATAAACGGATACAAATACGGATATAGGCGTATTCATATTCGTTTAACATCCGACCGTAAATATATCCGGCAGATAACGAATATTCGGAATTTGATATTCGGGTTCGGATTCGGATTCGAATCTGTATCCGGAATTCGTATTCGAATAACTTTTATATATATATATATATATATATATATATTTATTAAATTAAATTATTAATAACTTACATATATGTATGTATATATTAATAACTTATTACTCCCTTCGTCCCGTATTAAATGTCTTAATTTTTTTTTAGCATGTTCTTAAATAAATGTCTTATTTATATATTAGTAACTATTTTATCTTCTTTTTTCACTTATACCCTTGTAATCTTTTTAGTCAACTTTTGTTGGAAACTTATAAGAAATGATAAAAAATTTACATCGGTAAATGATGTATTGTTATACTACATTCTCTCTCATATACTTATTGGAATGTGAGAATAACAACAAAAATGATACTCCCTCAATTCATAAATAAGTGACGTTTTAGAGTGTTTCACACTTATTAAGAAAGTCATTTATTGCTCCAATTCTGTTATTAAGATTTATATGAATTGTCACAATTATCCTTGCATGAATTAAAGAAATATGTATAAAGTTGTCTAGATAAATGAGAGATATAAATTATGTAAGAACATATTTGAGGGCAATAGAGGAAAAATAGTAATTAATGCTTCCTAAAAATTTGTAAACGTCAAATATATTGAAAAAGTTTGAACTTTCTAAAACGTCACTTATTTAGTAATGGAGGGAGTAGTAGATAGAAATTAATACCAACAAATGTGGAGTTTGCATTTATGGGCATATGCATGTAATTAGTAGGTGAGTTTGGAAAGAGAAATATACTTATTGAAATGTAAGAATAACAATAAAAATGATTTAAAGAATTCATTTGGAAACGAGTAAGTAATAATTAATGTTAGAGTCATAGAAAAGTGTATGGATACTTCAATTAATAAATAATTTAAAAAGGACAATTTAGGTAAAAATATATATATTATTAATTAGCGTGACGAAATCAATTAGAACGTTTAATACAAGATAGAGTGAGTAATATATATATATATATATATTAACTTACAAAACTATAGTTATTAACTTGTTATAATTTTTTTACTTTTAAAACTTATTTCCGATGCCGGGAGCCGGGAGCAATGGACAATATAATGTTAAGAACAAATAATTAAATATTCAATATAAACATTTGAATCTAATTATAGATTATAAACATTACAAATTTTAAAATATACATATGTATGTATGTGTGTGTATATATATATCCGAATAACTTACACACACACACACACACACACATATATATATATATAGGGAATTCATCAATGGCAACCGGTTGTCATGGGTACTATTTGAGCAACTAATGTTTTCACCGTTGATCAGTATAATAGATGGATTGGATTGAAATAATTAACCACCTTGCCGCTACAGGCTATAGCGGCAGTAATATGGGTTGTAACGGCACGAGAGATTACTCATTTACCTGTCGCTACTAGTTTTAGCGGCAATGTAATTAGTTAAAAAGTTAGAGTGGTGCAGCGGTAGCTTAATGGCTCAACAACCTATAGGTCCTTGTACTATGAATATTTAAACTCATTTCAATAGTTTTTGATTAGATACTTAATATATTTGGAGCATGGAATTTTCTTATTTTATGGGCTGAATCTGTGAAATGTTTATTTTTCTCTTTATCTTATACATAATATACATATACATGTGTGTAAATCTTGCTCAAAGACATGTATCGATAATATAAGTTAAGTGAGAGTTAAAGGGAATATTGAGTTAACTCAATAGGATAACTGAGTTAAACTCATGATATGTATGGTTTAAATGAATTTTTGATAAACGAATTCGGATATTGAATATTTGAATAATTTGTTTATTCGAATAAAATAAACTGAAAACAGATATTATTCGTATTCAGATTTATTTTGAATACCAGATACGGATAATATTTTTAAAATTCGTCGGATACCGGATACGAATACAGATAACGAATTAATTTTTCAGATACATATACTATTGTATCCGAATTCGTATATATCCGTTTACACCCTACATTTAATTACACACATCTTGTGTGTGTGAAGTACTACTAACTTATAATACACTTTTTTTATATATATAATATATTCCTTTCGTTTCAAAATATATATAATTTATTGATAAAAATCATTACTTCTAAGAAAATAAAATATTAAAATGAAAGAATTACGATACTTTTAAAGGTGCACGGGAGGAGAAAGACTCTTCGTATTTTTGCGTGAATTATTCCTTATAATAACACTGTTTTAAAATTTTTTAAAATTTATTTTTTGTACACAACATGAAAAGAAACATATTTTTTTATATATTTAATTACATAAATTGACCTTTTTTATGTCATAACTCATACAATTATATACGGTGTCATTTTGCACTTTTTAAAATACTCCAATTAGAAAATATTTTTTGTTACATATTAATTTACTAAAAGACATACAATAAACGTAGAATAACATTCATTTTAGAATTCCAAGCGTAAAATTATTAAAAATAAAAATTTCCTTTTCTTTTTATTTCATCATCACCGTCAGTATTCAGTAACGGGAGCAGAGGAGTAACAGATTAATCGAATGAATCTGATTCCCTTCTGTTCTGTTCGAAAAACCCAATGATCGTCGAACAATAATCGCAACTGTAATCGAAATTTCGACTAATTTTTTCCTGTTCATCATCCGAGAAAGATCCAACTTTTTGTCGGCACGATCTTCGAGGAAAAGGAAAAGGGAAAATGTCTTCGCCGGACGTTGCCGGAATCATAGACAACGCCAAGGAGCTCGATCGGTTAAGGAAAGAACAAGAGGAAATACTCCTCGAGATCAACAAGATGCACAAGAAGCTTCAATCCAGTGAGTTCCCATTTTTGGAAATGACGAAGACGCTCCATATTTTACAATTTGAGCTCCATTTTAGTGTAACAACTTACAATGGTGTAAATTTTGAGCTCAAATGGTAAAATTTGGACCGCATTTATCACTTCCATTTCCATTTTTATAATCTGTTGGTAGTCTTACTTATCTCATATTATATGCTTCTTTGATGGTTTTATTTAGGAATTTGAAATGTGTATGTTGATTTGTGTGTGTGTGTGTGTGTCTATATATATATATATATATATATATATATATGAGTTGGGTTTGTTTGATTACGTGGGTTTGTGTATCCAATTCCTTTGACGAGCCAAGAGTTTGTCTAGCTAAGAAATGAGCATAGAATGCTTTCTAAATGTGTTGTGTGGACCCCAGTTACTTGCTGTTATCCCAAGTTCTAATTTCTTGAAGTTCATATTGTAAATTTAAGATTGAATTTCTTGAAGTAGTTTTAGTGCTGTTTTCTGTTTTCATGAATCAATCGGTGCAAGTTATATGATGCTCTCCCTTAATGAGAGTTATCTTCTAAATGTCAAAATTTGTTAGAGAGCTTTATCTTTAACATAATCAATGGTCAATATACTACTTACTTGAATACAGTGTGATTTGGTACATTTATTTGTAAGTGGATTTTCATTTTGAAATGCCTCAAGAAATAAAAATGAACTCTGACCGCTTCTCTGTGCAGTTGCATTGATTAATTTCGTTTGTATGAGATTATTTAGTTTTTTTAATTAGTCTTTTCCTCTTCACTGTTTCAATGTTTCATTAATTATCTTAATCTGCATGCAAAAAATATTCTATAATATTTCTAATCTTAACTTCTGTTGGAGCGAGCTAAAACAACCCGGGTCAAATCCTGAGTCCGGAACAAATCTTGGGTCAAATTTCAAGTCCGAATCAAATCAAATCCATCCAAATAAGGCCTTAAACCACTAGCACAATAGTATCTTCTCGGATCATCTTAGCCGACTACAGGCTCACGCAAAAGGTTGTGATTGAATGTACTATTGTTAGTAACTTAATTCCTTATACAAATCTTTGGTCAAATTCCAAGTCCGAATCGAATCAAATTCCAACTCCGAATCGAATCAAATTCATCCAAATAAGACCCCTTAAACCACTAGCACAATAGTATCTTCTTAGGTCATCTTAGCCCATCACAAGCTCACTCAGAAGGTCATGATTGCAGATACTATTGTTAGTAACTTAATTCCTTATATACAGAAAAATTTATCCCATATCTTTCGATGTGGGACTGAGGTATTACACAAGCACTCTTGTAGCCACTCAAATGATTGGGATAAATGCTGGATTAAGTTTATTTTTTGATATCCTTGAAACAAGATGACTAATGTAAAGTACCGAGGATTATTAGTAGATTCTTTTGTATTATTATTATTTTAAATTTTTTTTGTAATTAGGTTTTTTAGTTAGGTAATAGTGAAATATCTGACTATAACAGTAGGTATTAATCATGAGCTTATTATCTTGTTAAATTATGTTTTGTAAGTTATAGTATAATTAGGGCATTATATTATAATTAGGGCATTATATGCTCAATATAAAGTTATGTAAAAACTAATCCCCGCAGTTGGAAAACTTGAAATACAGAGTTGAATTATTGATTTGGTAACTGAGGGTTTCTCCCATTGTTGCCCAAGGGCGTAGTTTTTCTTCCTCTTCCTCTTCCCCTTCCCCTTCCCCTTCCCCCTTCTGTCTTTCTCTTTTATCCATCCCTAATCCCTCCTGAATGTTGTCCTTTGTCAGTTTTCCATGATTTGCTTTTTGGTTCTGAGTAGTATAAATGTACATACCGCATAGGCTCATATTGATAAATAAGTGTAGTAATTAGTAAGTGGAAAACTTTAGAAACTATTTTATCTAGTTACTGAGGTTCATTCTTCCCTCCATCTCTCTCATTCATTCTAGAGCATATTCACATCAGATTACTTGCAAAGAAAATTTTCAATTAACTAAGCTCAAAATATGCATGCAATAGAATCAAGGGTGTGTTTAAATGTTGCTTCTGGGACATGTTGCATGATAAATTCTGAGATTGAAATTAGGTCCAACTGCTCTGGGTGCTACGTTTGCTCTTCCCCTCCTTTTGATGAATTCCATTTTTTTTCTTAACTTAATCTTAGGTAGTCAATATTTTTTTTACAAAGATAGGAAAATTTCCCTCTTTGATTTGTCTGTATGTGGTTTTAGTGGTAACTCTGATTTTTTATTTTTTATATTTTTATTTTATAGTTTTGAACAATGATTTGAACCATTGTGATGTTGTGCAAACTCCTCTTCTTCTTGAACAGAATATAAAGCTAACTTATCACGGGTATACAAGCTTTCACAAATTCTTTATTGTTGTTGTGTCATGCACTTCTGTTCTAGCTTATCTGTTTTATATTGCGTAGTTATGATTGTTAGCCTGTCAATGCAGCCCCTGAGGTGGTTGAGAAGCCTGGTGATAATTCACTATCGAGACTTAAGATGTTATACACTCAAGCAAAAGACCTTTCCGAAAGTGAAGTGAGGTATGCCTGTTCTATAAACAGTTACATAGATGAATTCTGTTTTTGTTTGTCGTTCAATGAATGTCTGCAAGAAAAATGATTTGAAGCTGGGTGTTATGGTCCTATACTCCTATGTAAATTTTATGTGTTTGAGATTTAACTCCAATCTTTCATTAATTATTTAAAGTGCTTGGTATCCTTTGTTTTTCGTCGAACTCTTTTATCATTAGATGTTTCCTAATCGCTATATACACACATGCACGCACACACACACACACACACACACACACACATATATATATATATATATTTATATAAGTGCCAATGGGAGGAGTCTATATCAGCTGACCTCATCAAATGGATGTTGCTTTACTTTACTGCAGTATTTCAACTCAATTGATTGGTCAATTGGATGCTTTGATGCCTTCTGGACCTCCAGGGCAACAACGAAGAAGAATAGGTGGGTGCTAGAATATATAAGATGTTATTAATTGAAAACGGTAGCTATCATACACTTAACATATGCAAACTTCATTTTACGGTGAAGTCATTGTTTTTACTTTTATTTATTTCCTCTTGAATTATATACAATTGAAATGATATGTGTAAGAATGATTAATTGGTGCAGTGCCAAATTGTTTTTGGTTGGTATTCTTCGTTTCATTTAAAACAATTAGACAACGAGTTTCTCAGACAACAATTTTGTGACCATGAGGTCATGAACTAATGGGAAAAATATTTTGGGAACTTAATATAACTTTTATTGACCCCCCTTTTTTCTACTCTACTTTCCTCTAGTATATATCTGTTTCGAACGAAAGGCAGATTATGTTTGTGGTCCATATTGCTCTTGTGACTAATTCTAGAATGAGTTTATTATGGTGTTGCTAATAAAATAAGATCAATTTCTGCATGAGTAGTATGGTACCTAGTTGTATTATTTGGCTGCAACATACTTGTTATGATTAACAATAAATTGAAAAGTAGTCACAATAAAATGGAGCTTGAAGTTGATGAAAAAAGTAACCTGATAAATTATGCAACATGTTGAAGTTTTGTGGATCTTATGTAAATTGCAGAAGGTAATGAACAGAAAAAGAAACGAATGAAGGGTGATTCAGATATCTCAAGGGTTTCTCCTTCAGTACGGAACCACCTGGACGCTCTTGCAAGTTTAAAGGGCGAACAAGTATGCGTTGACTTTTGTTACAATTACCTATGCAAATTTTGGTTCTAAGTAGCACGCTATTTATTTTTTCTCCGCTTATGTAAAACTTTTGTTTTCTTTGTTATATTAAAGGAAGTTCTTACGAAAATCTGGTGCTGGAATCACAACTATATTTATCTCTGTGTTATTCAATATTGTTTCAGGTAGCAGCTAGGGTCACACTAGAGGACGCTGATAAAGACGAGTGGTTCATTGTTAAAGTAATTCATTTTGATAGGGAATCAAGAGAGTAAGTTTACTTTTGCTTATGACTCTGTGCTTATCTTGTTGTATATCTCTTTCCCCAATGGAAGTATAGCTTAAGTTCGATTTGACAACTAATTTAGTATAAAATCCCTGTAGCATAATTTTTTTCAAAATTCAGCTAACTCACTCCCAGCACATAACTGTGGAATATTTATTTTTGGTTGAAGAAGCCAGTGAGCATTGCTATTATATATAAATTCTTGGAGGGGAAGCGATTGTTCTGATGAATTTGTATTGATTCAGTTTTTTGTTGTGGCTTAGAGGATGAGATGTGTCTTGTGCCTTACTTTGCCATATCTTTTTCATCTGGTAATTAACAGACCTTCATGCTAGCATGAATATGCTGTTTTGGAATGGACTAATTTTGAATCATTATATCCAGTGGAGGACATTTTGTGTCTTCTAGTGATGTTGGTTGGATCTGTTAATGCAAATCCTCTGTCCGTATGTAAACAACAAAGATTTTTGTTGGTCTACTTCAAATTTCAAAATACGATGTTTGTCTTTTCTCTATGTCTGGTTCTCTTAATTGACTGTGTTTGATTTCTTAGAAAGTAGGTCAGCAATCAAATTTTATGTTAGTAAATATTTAATGACAATCGGAACAAATGTTGGAGGGATGCATCAGTCTTTACAAATATTGTTTACTACTTGAATTCTCTTCTTCCAGATTTGAAGTACTTGATGAAGAACCAGGAGATGACGAAGATAGCAGTGGCCAGAGGTAGCCTCTTTACTTGGGTACCTTTCCTGTTTCATGGACTTTGACTGAAAATATTTCCCTTGTGTTATTGTTATCATTTTGCATAATTAACTTATAGTAGTCTTTGCCTTAAATATGCATGCTGGCACACAGGGACGAAACCAGGAATTTTTTTTGGGGGGGCCAAGAATTGATTTTTTTAACAACATAATATACATTTAGAAAAGGGTAATCGAAAAGAATGTATTGATATGGACCGTAATAGATGTAAGCTTGTCGAATTTCATCACATCACAAAATTTTCATATTTCGATACGTTTTTCAGGATCACGTTCCAAATAATTAATATCCCATTCTTTACCTTCAATTCTTGTTGATTTTAGAGAACGTTGTTCTTGTTCAGGGGTAGTCATAGATGTTTGAACATTAGGCTCAGGGGTAAGCAGAGATGTGTCAACATGATTTGATTACTTTCTCTTGAAAAATGAATCAATAGTATGTGATTTTTTCATAATTCTAAAATAAAAAATAAAAAATTCAATTAACTCCACTACAAGAATGAGTTAATTAATCAATATTATTGGACCATTTATTGAACTTTTTAATAATAAAATTTTCATAAATTTACAATCAAATAAGTAAGGTTTTAGTTGGTTACCGGAAAACAAATTGAATATACAATTGGAATTAACATATACAATATTATGATCACTCATTAAACTTTTAAAAATTAAAATATCAAGTTTAATAAAATAAACAAAGAATAAAAAAATTAAATAAGGGTTTAAGTTGGTTACCTGGATATAAATGTATCATTCAATTAGAATAACACATACAATATTATGCTCAAATTATATAAACTTACAATTATAATAAATTTAATAATGATATATTTTCAAACCCTTAGGGTGAACCTTGTAAATTTTTCAAACCTTGGGGGCGGCCGTGGCCCCCTCCAGTCCTACATTGGTTTCGTCCGTGCTGGCACATACCTCTTGGATCCAGACAATTGAAAAAACAAATAAATGTGTGTATGTGTGACATAAACATTCTTATTGTAGTATTGTTCAATAAACATTCTCATTTTATTATCGGTTTATTCTTGAATTTATGCAATTGATTTTAGGTTCTTATGCTTGTACATAATCAACTACGGTTATTAACTTGGTTTAAATTTTGTTTCACTATTATATTGCAATCTTCAGAAAGTACAAGTTGCCTATGTCGCATATCATACCTTTCCCCAAGCGAAACGATCCCTCAAGTGCTCAAGATTTCCCTCCTGGAAGACATGTTTTGGCAGTCTATCCAGGAACAACTGCATTGTATAAAGCAACTGTAGTCCAAGCTCGCAAAGTAAGTGTATACATGCTTTGTATTACCGTAATTTGTATTTTTCCTGATGTTGAATCGTTGATGACTACTTTCGTTGGACATGCTTGGTGATGCCTTTTGCTGCGGCCTACAACTTGCAGAGGAAGACTGATGAGTAAGTAGTAGCTTTCCCGCTGACTCACTCTGAATAGTTATCATTTTAAAGAAAACGAAATCCTAACTTCATAGTGCAGTTAGTGACCACAGAAAAGACAAATCAATTAGTAATTCAAATGAAGCATAAAATGAAATGAAATGTGGTAATCTTGTTAGAATGACATATGATTTTGGCTGGGGAGCAGGTATGTATTGGAATTTGACGACGATGAAGAAGATGGATCCTTGCCTCAAAGGTCCGTGCCCTTTCACAAAGTAGTTGCTCTCCCAGAAGGACATCGCCAGTGAATCTAATCCGGTTTATAGCTGTTCATATGTATGCATCTTTGAAACAGTGTAGCGACCTTCCCCTCCACGTAATGCAACATTTACTCTGTTTCTTTGTAATGTATAATTGTTTTAAGATCTCAAAGTAATTATATTTTCTTGTTTCTAGACTAGCCAAAGTTTGTTTATGGATAGCTTTATAGTACCTCAACAAAGTATTTTCTGTGCATTCTGGGAATTATTCTAGCCTAGCAATAGAATTTTTTTTATACTAATGCAAATTTAAACATCATAATGAAAAATGTAAAGAATCAATGTACATGGCTACGGATAAGTATAGGAAACTGATGTTTTCATATGTATTTTTGATATTTCTACACGATTCTGTCTCACATGAGTATACAGTGGGTTCTATCTTTACGTGAGAGAAGAATCACGTGAAAATATCAAAAAACACGTGTGGAAATAGTGTTCCTCGTAAGTATAATATACTATTATCGTAGCACAAAAGGTTTAATATTCTTCCTTAAGCTATATCGCTTGTAAATGCATAAAATAGGTAAAATTCTTTTGCTTTCGAGTTTAACTAGGTTTCCAATATTAAACAAACAAAAGTAGACACAAAAGAATACAAAAAACACTAGGTTTCCAATATCAAGAAAAGCAAAAGTTAAGGAAGAAGTTATCAGTGCCAATATCAAACAAGCAAAAGTAGGCATACAAAAACATAAAAAGTTAAAGTAGGCATTTAAACAAATAAAAACACTAATGGGGTGAGAGAGGCTCGAACTCTCGACCTCAGGATTACTCAGAAGCTATGAGACCTACGCGCTAGCCAACTGCGCCACCACCCCAATGTGAAATGGCACTAGATTGAGAAGCATAACAATTAATGAAATTGGCGAAAGAATGGAAATGAATAGTAATATATGGGAAAGATTTATCTGTATATAAAACTTAAGTGGCTAACAATAGTACTTTCAGTCATGACTTTTTGGGTGAGCTTGTGGTGGGGGTTAAGATGACTCAAAGAAAAAACTACTATTGGGTCAGTGTTTTTTAACGCAGAATGAAAATGATTCATTCGCAAGAACAAAACATAATTTTTTTTTCATTTTATAAAAATTATTTATTTCATTCATTCATTCTTGCAATGCAATCCAGAACTTTATTATATTCACCCCTCCAGAATCACAAGGTAGGGTTCTTTTTAACATGTTTTTTAGAGCACATGCTAAGTATACAGTTCAAGAGAATATACCTTTAAATTGTGTATATTCTCTTAATTTCTGCATTTGTACTAAGTTCAAGGGAATATAGACACAATTTGTGTGTTTAGTATATGCTAAGGACATTCCCTAGTTGTGTCAAAAAAGCTTGAAAAGGACTATGACGTCAAGGTCGCGAAATCCATTGACTTGAGACGATCTAGATTTGGTACGAAACTGGCTTCCGCTAGTAGAGGCTTTGTTATCTAATAACTCAAGTACGCTTTTTGTACAGCTAATACGCACAACTGGTAGCAATTTTCATGTTTAGGAATAATTCATTGGATTTATAAGCTTCATCATCATCATTAAGAAGGTGATCTTAAGCATTGATTATCAACGCATATAACAGCCAACCAACCGGTTTTTACAATAGAATGATCAGCCATAGAAGTAGTTAAAAATACTCCCTCCATCTTCAAGTTATATGTTTAATTACTAAATTTATAAATTATAAGCTGTTTTTTTACTGTTTTAGTGTTTTGGGATGACTTATTTTATAAGTCAAAAATAATAAGTATAACAATTTTTAATAAGTTATTTTGACTAAATATAATGTCTCTTTTGCCCTTCTTTTATCTTAATAAATTATATCACTACCCCTTTTAACCTAAAAACCCTCGTCTCGGCTAAAATTGAACATCTCTTCTGCTCGATCTGTCAATTTCTTGTTGGCTTCTCTCCCTCCTTTGCTACTCATCCTACTTATTTGTTCATTTAAATTGTTTTAAGGGGTAAATTTGGTAAAGCAACATTTATTCTACATTGAAACAAAACAAAACAAATTGTCAGACAAATCTCTTCCAATCCATCGATCGACAGAAATTCCCACACTTCGCAAAAATCCCGAAACTTCGATCGATCAATAAACCGTAGGTCTCAAAAAATCAAAATTTCTCAACGATGATAACGAAGAAGGATTGTGTAAAGAACCCACTTCCAAGAATTTCAGATCTGAGTTTGATAAACCATTTAATTTTAGAATCAATCAAGCCATGAACAAAGCCAGAATCATTTGTTAGTCTATTCATACACATCACTGTGTAAAGATCTGAACTTTATAACAAAGGGCTGAGCTTTTATAACAAGAACCCTTGGGGAAAAGTGAGAATATCGAGGCATAATCTGGTGATGGAGGGTTTGACCCACGAATCTTGCAAGATCTGGACAATGGGTTGCTCATCATCTTTTTCGACTTTATCAAAAGTTCACAATTACAGATTTAAACGGTTTATTTTGGTGGGTACGACCCGGAGAGGTGTTGGGTCCAAAACCGATAGCTTTACAAAAAGCTCCCATATCATATTATAGTAAGTGTTTGACCAATGCATTATAAACAAATTAAATTATACTATTATACTTATCCTACATGTTTGACCATTACAATAACTGCTGCGTCTTTGAAAGTGTCGCTAAATGTGTATAGGAGAAATTGTAAGATAGGTATACATTACAAAAAAATTTAGCCGAATTATGATTGCAATATATGTGCATACATAGGATATGTAAGGATTAAGAAATTTTCTATTTTAATTTATTTTATATTAGGATATGTGCATACATAGGATATTTGCTTAGGATTTTTAGGGTTATATATCAATATTCTATTGAATTAAGATTCTTATACTTCATATGATTAGTTAATTTTAGCTAAATCAAAAACTAAAGAGTACTCATTTTGACTTTGTGAAGTCACTTTAGAAATTCTTAATATGTGATTCATGTAAATTTTGTATTGTTAGTAAGTTTTAGGAAGTTAGTTTACAATAATATTATAGTAAGTGTTTTTTTCTTAATTGATGGAGTAATTTATATCGGTAAAGTTTTGAACTCGTTTACTCCTCCCAGCACAGGCTGCACAGCACAGCATTGACAAGACCAGAACTTAGCAACAACCAACGACTTCCACTAGAGGGGGTATACGCAAGTCAAGGTTGGTAACAGAGAATAAACTCGTCAATGGAATAATAATTTTGTGATTCAGTCTGCAACTCTAATAATGCTTGAGGGCAAAAGTCATGTTGGTTTTAAACACTATTGAGCACAGGACAAATCTTCTATATGTTGGCTGTTGATCGTTTGATTATTTATTATTTTACCCTTTTTACGTCGTCAAAATTAACATAAGATCATGACAATAAAATTGCTACAGCTATTGGGAAACAGAACAGGGGAGATTAGCATAATTATTAGGGTGAGCCATATAGGAAGTAAGACTAGTAGTAGTATAAATAAACACGGTGAAGCTGAATTTCGAGCAATTTTACCATTACATTAATATTGCTTATTGTTCTTCAAACTGCAACTTCTAGTTCTAGTCTACTATTACAAGGAAGGAAGGATTGATTGATTGATTGATCAGAAATTGAGAGTTGACTCACGCACCATAAATCCGAGATCATCTGGGGGCTTATTGAGAAGATCAGTATTGTATATCATGTACAGAACTACATCATCCAACTGCAAGGATCAAAGTAGAAAATCTAGTTGAAACAGACTAGCATTTTGATGAATGGAGGAGAATTGAAAGTTAATTACCTCGCCTACGAGATCAGGACCATTACTACTACTGTATTTCTGCATTATCCGGTTAGTTTCTTCCAATCATTCATGAAATATGTTTTTCTCAATTATGATTTTATGTTAGACTATTATTTGCAATTAATTTTATGGACTCCTCAAGGAAAGTTATGTATAAATATATATATATATATATATATATATATATATATATGTCTCATGAAGTCTTTTTTTGAATATATACTTGTATATTATGAGCAACTTATTAATAATCATAAATTTAAATGCACAGTACACATACTTTTACTTCTTCTTCTATATATCAATGTCTCTCGATAGGGAGCTAATCCATGATAAACTTTTCTCCCGGCCATTACTTGTCACAAGTCAACATGTGGGCCCCTCAAAAGAAAAAGTAACAAAAAGGGCAACAAGGAGTAGCGGCTTTATGGAAAATTTGTCCCATAAACTATGTCACTTTCATTATATACCATTGTTATAATAAATTCTAATAATATTAATAATATTAATTGTTTGATTTAATAAATAAAATTATAAATAATATTAATTGAATTTAATGTAATAATAATAATAATATATTGTTATTGTTATTATTATTACTATTACTATTATTATTATTATTATTATATTTACTATTATTATTATTATTAATACTATTATTATTATTTTAATACCTCAACCGCTATACATAGTAATAATAGTAATAATTTTATTTAATTATTATTATTATTATAATAGTATTAATAATAATAATAATAATTTAATTATAAATAAAATTTGACTCTTGTCATTGTAATTTAACTCTTTTTGTGCAAGGAACGTTAGAAGTATAGAAATTGAAAACAAGTTTCTTGACTCCAAGTTATATCATTGTATGTCATGACAATTGGCGGAAGGACACAAGCTAGCTCACTTTGCATGACAACACTATAATAATTTTGATCTCAATTTGCATGACAACACTAAAATAATTTCAAATTAAATCACACAATATTGACATGAACAGAAGCAATATATATTTCCACGCATCGTAATACTTTGATTCAATTCTTGATTTCTTATGGTTAATTATATTTCTGATTCAATTCCTGATGTCTTTCAAGTGAAATATTTGAGGAAACTAAACATGTACATGTTAAACATTAAAATTAAATTTATATACTTCTAACGTTCCTGCTGTCATGCAATAAGTTCTTGAAATTAATCAACAAGCATCAGTTCAAATGCAAGTAAAAGAAATTATTAAATCCAGTTTACACTGAAATCTATGATCAGTGCTTTAAATTACCTTGTCAAGAATATTAGGAATACTGTATTCTTGCATGACCCAATTAGTAACTAGTTCTGCAACTGTTTCATTTTTTTCAAAGAACTGGAGCTGTTTCTTTCGTCCAACCATTGTTCGATTCCCATTCCCATCCGGAGCACATAGTATTCTTGTATCCCAAAATCCAAAATCCATACGTTTCCCTCCAAAATCCATCAATGGGCTAAAAAATTAACCTTCTTCCTCTGTTTTTATTTTATACTTCCCTGAACAAGAATATCAAAATAAATGAGAAATAAAAAAAGACACTTTAAACACATCTATACATACACACACAAAATGTACAATGCAATTATGATTACTCACTGAAAAGTTTATCAGGACTACAGTTGAAGACATCGTCCACATCTTTAATCAAACTTGTGGGAGAGAGTTGACCCTCGACTCTTTTCTTCAACTGATTCATAATAATATCATGATCCGATGGAGCAAACCTTTGAGCAGTGTTACATTTCTCTACTTTCTCTTCTTCTTTACTCAATGTTAAATCTGTATCAACATTCTTTTCTTTCACTTCTCTTGAACCCTTCAAACATGAAACAAGGAAAAGAAAATCATAATCAATAGTAATAATGGTTAGAGAGAGAAAAAAGAGATCGTGGGTAGTATTTACATGTGAAGAGGGAGGGGAACCACGCCATTGATGTAATTCTTGAAACTACCAAAAACAGAATATGTATTCTTGAAGAAAAGCTGTTTTAGAGAGCAGAGTAAGAGAGATGAAGTATATATTTTGAAACTCCTAAGCTGAGTACACTATTTATAAATGTACTAATATTTAAACCGTTTTGTATTTATTGATTATAATGTAAATCATTATTCCAATAAACAGCTCTGCTTAGAGACATGTGCATACAGTTATTTTTATAACTGAATTGAGGAAAACACATTAAAGGGATCCATTTTACCCAAAATTGTATTTACATATTTTTTTTAATTAATGATAATTATTTTAATAATTTTAATTTTTACACATATATGTTAATGGTTAATATATTTTTATTAGTAATTTAAATATATTTAATATATATATTTATTTTGTATTTAGTTATATATATATATATATATATATATATATATATTCTCTGGCACTTGCTGCCTAAAAAGACTTTGGTACCATATTAGAACAGCGAGCAGGAGAGGGAGAGGAATGGGGAAGAAGCAAAAAGGAGAAGGAAATAAGGAAGGTGAGAATCTACTCGGTGCACCGACGTTCAAGGAGCTTGAAAACGGCCGGTTCAAATGCCTGGAAACGGGTCATGAGTTGCCGGCCCATGCCAGGGAGTCGTACGCACAGAGCAAGCATTGCCGGTTGGGTCTCATCGACTCCGCTTTGGCCCTCAATAAAACCCCTTTGAATATGTTCCAGCAAGACCCTCTTAGCCGGTAACCCAATTCCCCCCTCCACCCTCTTTCCTTTCGTTTTTAGGGTTTAGGGTTTTTATGTTTTTTTTAATTGCATACATATGTTCACTATTGTGGGTCAGTTCTATGAATTGAAAAAATGTTTTTTAATTTTTGAGTAAATGATAAATTTCATGATGCACTAGCAGTATGAGCTCTCACAATGAAGTCGGCCTTAAATAGATTTTGATTCGTAATTTCTCTCCTTGAAACTTAGCGCCGGGTTACAATGTTGGTATTCATTCATATGAATGACTGCTGGCCAGAGTGTGTTTTAAAGGAAGAATTATATGGTTTCTGAAAGGTATTTCTGTTGGTAGAAGGAAATTGAATTTAGTAAATTTTAATTCATGATACGAGTGTTTTTTGGTCTATTGTTGTTGTAGCTCAAAGTTGACCTGTAAGCTAACAGGACTTACTGTCAATAAATCTGAGGAGCATATATGGAAGCATATCAATGGAAAACGATTTCTGAACATGTTAGGTTTGTCTTATCTCTCAGTTTTTTGGTTTATTGGTGTGGGTAATTAACATTGATTCCACGGATAAAAAGAATACCATTTGAGCATCATTTTCTAGTGCTAAAAGTCGTTTTGTTTGGTGTATTGAACTGCCCTGTGTTTATATGGTGAATTGCCATTTTACTATATCATGGAGTTATTTGAAATACAGAGAAAAAAGAAGCTGAAAAGCAAACACCAAATGGAACAATGGAAGGTCCAAGTGAACAGAAACCAGATAAAATTGGAAAGGAAAAAGCAGATGATTTGAGGAAGAAGAAGCAAAAAAAGAAAAAACAAATGGAGGAGGAGATTGTAAATGAAGTTATTTCTGAAGTGAGGAATCCATCTGATAAGGGCATTGATTCTGAAGAAGATGACTTCTGGATGCCTCCTTCGGGAGAGCGTTGGGACTTTGATGACGGAGGTGATCGATGGGGTTCTGATTCGGAGTCGGGACCTGAAACGGATGATGCTAGTGAACCAGGTATGTTTCCATTGGCAGGGCATTTTACACTATTTGTCAAATGAATTGATTGTTTTTTATTTCTATTTTATAAGTAAATATAATGACTTCATATATTTTAGTTTTGAGAACAATAAAGAATAAGATTTTAGTTCTAACATATAGGTAATTGTCAAAGACTTATTTTATACCCAAAGAAATAATTTAAATTATTTAAAAGTGAGTGCCCTCTTCTTTTTCCAGTCAAATCTTTCAAGCAGTAGGTTTCACATGAAAGGGAATGCCTTTTAACTGCTGGTAGCGATTTGCTAATCTTGTCAAATGATTTATTTTATCTTTTTTATTTTTATTTTAATAATTGTCAGATGATTCACCTGTTATGGAGAACTGCCTATGAAGTTTGCATAATTTGCTGGAGTTATTCATGTAATTTACTTGACAAATCATGTGTACATATATATACAGTTATATACTTGTATTTATAATTGAATAATTATTTAACTATGTATATACCCATATTGATGTGGCTGAACTGCTGCAACCTGGTAAAAAGGTTAAGACTTCATCATCATGTCCATCTATCATTTCTTTCCCTGATAACTAAAAAGCTTCTTTAAGAAACTCTATACATCATTTTCTTTTTGCAAATTGATGTCTAAAGTAAAACCTTTTCCGTATCTCTTACAGTGGCACTAGAGCCTGTTTCTCATTGTGCCCTGTAATTCAAAATTTATAATAGGCGAGACCTTGTTTGAAGAATTTTTTGCACTGCTCTTAAGAAAGAAGTCGATGGAACAACTGAAAATTTTAGACTGAATGTGGCTACATATAATTAGGCTTGGCTGCCTGCTCATGGTTACTGTTTTTATTGCCTACAATTAATTGCAACACATTTAACTTGTTGAAGTGTATAGTCATAGTAATTGTGCAATATTCTCAGTGAATTTTTCCATAAATTGCTTTCCCGGTGTCCAATTGAGAAGCTTTATGTGTGTACTACGCTTGGCCTGGACCTTGTGAATTTTGGGTTATTTATCGAGGCTTCCTCTATTTTGCCCTCCCCCTAGGTTCGGTTGCTTGCATATATATATATATATATATATATATATATATTTCACTTTATTCTGAAGGTAGTTCGTTAACTTGATGATATCTTTCGTCAGATGTTGGTGATGAAGAAAATAACAATGATGCAAATAAGCTCTCCAAGAAGTATGTTTTCTTTGTTCTACTATTCTCTTGTAGTAGGTTTTCTTTGTTTGAATAAGTAGGTCTCACATCTATTTCCTCTTCAGGGAAAAGCGAAAGTCTATAGAAATTGGACCCAGTGCCTTAGCGACGAGGAAGAAGAAGAAGACAACCAAGTCCACATCACAAGATTGAGTTAGTGAGCTTGAAAGTTTAAAGGTGGTGAAACCGTGAAGGAGCAGGCAGGGGTCAGTAACTGGCTACAAATTCCTTCTACCAGGATCATATTTACTTAAAAGCATACATTTGTTTCTATTAAAAGGGAATTACATTGTTGAATTGTTTTCCTATTTATTGTTTTGTTCAGTTTATTATATGTTTGCGCTTTGTATTAGACTATTGGTAGGTAGTTTTCAAGTTATATTTCTCTACTTAAAATATTTCAAAATGCTTGTTGCTCGATGGGGTTCAAAATGGTTTGGTGTATATATGCTGAAAACAAACATCATCAAATTCAATTTTAGTGGTGACAATATCAAGTCCTTTTTGGTCCAAGGTGGTGCAACAACTGCTGCAAAGTAGTATGTTCTCCCATATTTTTGGTCGATGGACTGTGGTTGGAAAATAAGTAGCCACACCATTTATCATAAAAAAAAAAAGCAAACAAATTGTGAAGCTAAAAGATGAAAAATCATGCTATATATATATACATACGAAGGAAGTAAACATAAAGAAAATGCAAAAGCCAAAAGCATTCTTAAAATCCCCCTCCCTTTTCCTTCATACCAGGAGCTGTGCTTTACCTTTGCATTTCAAAGGCAAGTGCAAAAATAACACTTGCATAAAGACATGCAAAATAGTGTTCTTATATTCCCTCCCTCCCTCCCTCCCTCCAGGATAAAAGTGCCAAGATGATAAAATGACAAAAAAATTGTCCATATTATAATTTTTATTTAATTGCATAGAGAATAGAAATATGACAATTAGTATTAAGGGTATTATAGACAAATTATCGTAAAAATAAATTATTTAAATTAAGTAGACATTTAATTTGACAGATTGGTGAGCTTAGAATATGGATATGCATTCGTTCTTGTTGGCAGGCAAGAAAGATAAACCAAACAATTTTGTTAATTGTTGGTTGGTGACTAATTGCTAACATGGTGCTTAACAAAAAATCCTGAATCACTATCAGTTCCAAAGTAGCGATCTCCGAATTCCCCCATGCCTGGGATCACTCGCGAATCCTTGCTTAATGATGCATCAATCTCCGATGTAACCATCTTTACCCTTGGGAATTTCTTGCAAACAGCGTTAATTCCTTCAGGGGCCTGCCATTGTAAACTCCCAAGTTTTCAAATACACAAGCAAAGCAAAGCAAAGCAAAGCAAGAAACTAAACATGAGACGAGGACTTACTGATATAAGGTTGAGGAAAATGATGTTAGATTCTGGTACACCCTTACTCACCAGTAGAGATATTGCTTTCACTGCAGAATTTCCTGTTCATCCACAAGTATTAGAAAATGCCATTCTTAATTACGAATTACTATGATAGGAAATCTTCGCACAGGAGGTCGGTCAACCTGAAGCAAGAACTGGATCGAGCAGTAGCACGTGGCGGCTAGCAATATCTGCCGGCAGCTTCTCATAGATCAACTGTGGCAGTCAGTGTTGTAGCAATCAGAAATTCTTTTAGAGAGAGAGAGAGAGAGAGAGACACAAAATCATGTGTTACCACTAACCTGCCGGCCGTCATTGCCTTCTCCGTGGATGAGGATTTTTCCTATTTTGATTCCCTTGCAGCATGCTCTTAAGGCATTCTCCATGCTTTCACCACTGACATCAGGAAACTCGAGGTGTAAAGTATTATTCACTAAGTCTGGTCAATCTTACTAGTAACAAAAGGAACTGCCATGTCAGATTACTTCAACTCATGGGATGATGCAATTTCAGACTCATTATAAGGTTACTTCAACTCTAGGATAGGTATTTGGAAGTGACATATATAAGGTTAAAACCGGAAGTTCTACAAATTCCAATTCTCATCATTATGCAATTTATAAACAGTTGGACATGATACTGCTTCCAACTCTTGATAGATCTACTTATTTTGAAACTATCTAATACTCATTGTTGCTATTTCATGCCCCTGTAAATACAGCTAATAAAACTAAAACTTCAAAACAAGCAGGGATAACTTGTGAGGTTTTAACACACAGGATTTTTCTCTTTTGAATGAGCAAACTGCTGGAGACGCATACCTTCTGATGATTGAGACTCCACACAGCCTTTTACAAAAGACAACTCCAGTATATACAGATCCTGCATTTCGTCCAAATGGCAAACAAAATCAAATGACCCGTATTGAATGGTTTAAAAGAAACACTGTCTGGGAATCTAAAATATTGATTGGAATCATACGGCACATAAAGATGACAAGCACAAGCTGTCGACAAGACAAATTCTGAGGAACTAGCTGCTCTATCTTCCTAATTGAGGTCAGATTTATTAAACTTTTTGTTTCGTGGATCAAAGGAACAAGAACCCCAATGGGATATCCCTCTCCACACCTATTCATTACCCTTCAACTGTTGAAAATCTAGTTCAAAAATGACTATCTGCAGGTTATACTGTCATATTAACTGCATCTTCAATTATTTAACTTCGATATGGAGATACAACAGAACAGCGCATTGATATAGTTGCTTTCTCTGTTGAAAAATGCAAGCACATGATACTAGTAAACTTACCTGTAGGAGTAATGATCTGCTTTTCAGTAAATGGTAGGTGACCTAGACCATGCTCTACAACCTAAAACATTAACTCATATTCATGTTCCATTACATGCCAAAGGAATTCAGGAAATGTGAAGTAACAGTAAATGAAACTTATATACCAAGCGAATAAGTCGATCGGCATAGAAAACAAAGTCGTGCTTTGTTGTTTTAACATCACGCACAAGCGTGTGCATCCCACGTATCTGAACCAAAAGGAAAAACACCAGTTAGGTTGCACTCCAGTTCAGATACGTAAATAGATTCAAAAAAAATCTCCAGGTCAAAAGAGAGGCCTAGCAGAATACTATTGCATAAGAAATTGTGAAGATGATAGGTACCTGAAATGTTGAGTGTATAACAAAAACATTTGTATATATTTTACATAGATTATGCTGCCCAAGCTTCGTAAAAATATGTTGTACTATCAAGTCAATTGCAACGTAGTTATCTGCCCCTCGAGGGATGATGATATCAGCATATTTCTTTGATGGGAGGATGAATTCCTCAAAACTAGGCTTCACAAATTTAGTATACTGCAAATCAGAAGTATATGGTTGTTATAAGAAAGTGTAAGCATCACAGCACTGGAACCAAGTACATATTCTACAATTGAATAGACTGATAGGTAAGTTATGAAATTGAGCAGATCGGTTGAATAGGCCAAACCACGTAAAATTTCTTATCACCAAATATTATCGTGATCATCTAACTCCAATAATACTAATCCACTCAATTTCATAAAAGTTTAAGAGAATATTTATTTTATTTATTGGTCCATTCCATTCCATAATATTTGGGGATTGAAAGACAATAATTAAGTCATGGGGAGATCATAATCTGCTAACACCAATTGACAAATGCACTAGTAGAGCAAATTACAAACAGCCAAACACTAACATAAGAAGTGTTATCATTTATAGGGTAATGAGGATAATAGCATGAGTAGGGTAAATGGGTAATAGGTTTATGTGTTTATACCTACTTATAACAGATCACAGCCACCTAAATATAATGACAACGTAGTAGTCCTTAAATGGAATTTGTGCAGCAAAATAACAGACCTACTTACTTGATCAAGCACATTCTGAATATTTCTTCCCCTCTCGACAGTGTCACGCTGTATTCTCCTTGCAAGCCGCAAATCAGAATCTGCGCTGGTGAAAATTGTAATGATCATACTTATGTGAGGAACAATACTGACAACCCAATCACAATTCAGCTATATAAGAGGAAGAATAGGAACTTCTGGATGTTTTAACAGAGTTTGTATTTCATCCCCCTCAAAAACTGAAGAGAAACAAAAAATTGCCATTCTGTTCTGCAGTCTGGAAGAATTTGATACGCATCACATGTCAATCTTAAGTTTATTAAATATCCTGGTGCAATTTAGACCTTTACTACTCAATTGATCTTTGTATTCCCTTCCACTTCTTTTTGTTGTATTAGTTCTAAGATAGCAATCTAAGCTAAAGAATTAAAAGGCTATCATCTTTAGGCATTATTTACTGGTCAAATCAGGAAGTTATTTTACTGGCTACTTTAGAAACTATGAGAGTTAGAGGACCATGGGTCTTGTTAACAATGCAATGATCCTATTTCTCCCAAAATCACCAGGTTATGATTATTGTTTTTCATCTTCTTTAATATGTTACATAAATATAACTTCTACGACCATATACAGAAGACATGGCATGGAAACAAAGACAAAAGAAAGAACCTGTATCAACAAAGATCTTCATGTTCATGAGATCGCGGACACAATGATCATGAAGAACCAAAATTCCTTCTAAAATGATGACATCTGTGGGGTTAACCTGCATTTTATTATTAAAAACGGCCTTAATTAGAATACATAATCAATTTGATTCATTAACCACAAGATGAACAAAATAGCTCTCATAGAGAAATTAATGCAGTTCTATGGTTCTCATAAGGGACATTATGCTTCCATAGAACAGCAGAAGGTGATTTTATTATTGATATTGAAGCTTCAAGCTCATCCAAAAACAACCTCTAACTCCTGAACAAGTTTCACTTCTCCTGCACTAAACAAATCCAACTTGATAAATGCAGGCTAGTACCATGCGTGATGGTTCGATGTTCTTATGGATCTTGAAATCATAATTTGGAATGCTAACTGCCCTCCCGCTTTTTAATGTTTCCATGCATGAGAGCAGAAGTTCTGTATTAAAGGCATCTGAAAAGCAGCATAATGTGAAGAGGCAGTGTTAGAAATATAGTTAAACGACTAACAAATCTAATTAAGAGCATTAGATGATATTTGAATGCAGGTCACATCATCAGACCATCTAGAAGTAATAAAAAATCCACATAAGATACTTACCAGGATGATCAAAATTGTACTCATAAACTTTATCTAATTGTTCATCATTGAGGGGACGATAAAACGAGTCCTACAAAAAATGATACCAGATGTGCATCAAGAAGTCCACATCAGTGAAATATCTAGGTAAATGGTCATAAGAGACAAATAAAGGAAACAATGTAGACATGTAAAGAACTAATTGATACAAATCAAAAAATTATTCCATGAGAAGGTGGTGGAAAATGTGACAGAATTGATTGAAGGCATAAGTAAAATTGTTATTATACGTAATCCATACCAGAACATCTCATCTTTTGTACTATGTTTCCTCTTTTTCTATTACTTACAGAATATAACTGAACAGGCAGTTTCAGGCACAATGAAGCCACAAAACCAATCTTCTTTGGCGATTTATAGGCACTGAATTTTATCTAAGATGGAACTTGAAACATCTAAAAAAATAAAAACAACAAGAAGGAATTTATTATTTATCTGCGGAAATAATATACCATTTGCCTGTTTCCACTTGCTGTTACTATTAACAATAAAAAAATAAAAGTGGTCCTGCCTTATAGCATCAACTAGCATACAAGCCAGGACGTTACTTGATTAAAAAGAACAACTCGTTGATCACGGAGCTGCGAGATAATCATATTGCAAACTGTTGTTTTTCCTGATGCAGTTCCCCCAGCAACACCTTCAATCAACAAAATGGATCATCAGTCAATCAACATGCGTAACTATAAATGGGACAATCATGTGGGATTACCAAAGGGATATTATGCCTAAAAATAGTTGAAAACAAGATAACCCCATTAGAATGAAATAATCTCACTGGAATTGTCCATACCAATAATGAATGGCTGCTTAGGTGAGACCTCTTCTTCTGAACCACCATTTGATTGGACGGAGAGATGATTATTGATGATGGTATTAGCCAATGCAGCCTCCATTTCAGAATCCGTCATCTGTAACTCCCACACGTCAAATTTGTTAGAACTTTTAGTATATGGCATCAATAGATCAGACAAGGAAGGGATTATCGCCAGTTCTTCAGTGAAATAGGTTCAAGGAGATTTGCATAAATAATAAACTAAATAAGAAAATGAATACAGCATTTAAAGTGTTTTAAGATCTTGAATTTTGCGTAATGAAATCTTACGATTGGGAAATAATAACAATAATCATCTTCAACAGAATAGGAATTATTATTACCTAATTTGGTGACAGATATTAAATTATTTAAAGAAAAATATGAATTTGTTGGTGGCGGAGTTACCTTCAAGCTAGATGGAATTCAGTACCCTTCTACACTATTCTTTTTATGTTAGAACGGGGAAGAATGAATGATTATATATAACTGTAATTGTGTTCATCAACCGAGAAAGAGAAAAAAAAATCAAGTGTCAGTTTTTTTTTTCTTGTATGGAGATCTGAAGCTGAAATAGCGGGAAAAGCCCATTTATTGTATTCTAGTATTGGACTCAATTGCCCCAACCCGGTCCAGAGCAACTCAGCCCAGAGAAACATAAACTATACCTGCTAAATATGATTTGGCTTTTAAAATCAAACGACAACCTATTAAATTTTAAAATGAGCATAATTCATAAAAGTTTAAAATAAAATTAATTTTGTAAATAATAATTTTTGTTATATATTATACAATTAAAATTAAATAAATTCACATCAATTTAAAATTTAATATACCGTCATTTAATCTTAAAAATTAAATTGTATTTTTAATTTTGGAAAGTGAGGGAGTAATACTAATAAGAATTATCCACCTATAATAAGCATTTCGATAACCCATGACCACTTGTTTTATTGTCAGTTTCAATTTTTGAACAATGAAAATGTAATAAAGTTCAAGACTAAGATCGGGTTGTTTGATTGTGCTTTGGCTTCTCTCTATAATTTATGCAACCACGTTTATTGCATTATATAAAACTTTTTATCAAAGTTGCATGATTTTCAAGAATTAATTCATAGATATTTCAAACATGACCTAATTTTTTTAATTTATGTTATTCGAAACGATCCGATTTAAACAAAAATAACAGTTCATCTATTTCATTAAAAAAAAAGAAGAAGTGAGTTTTATTTATGCTACAATTATTTTACAAAAACAATTATATTTTTTATTGATGATAATATAAACTGACATAATGTTCTCAAATATAACAACATAATTTTATTAACATGACAACACTATTAAACAAAATCTTCATTTTATCTTACGATAAATATTAAAGTATATATATTTTTTAAATTTAAAATTTTTATAAATGCAATTCATTTATGGGATTGAAGGAATATTTAACAAATAAATAAATAAATTATAAATAAGACAATTCGAAATCTCAAAAGAACCTACACCTTCTCGTGTGACACCGAAACTGTACGTGAATTAGGCGTGAGAAATCCACTCCACCATTTTATATATAAATAGAGAATTGATATTTTCACAAATAAATTTTGATATTTTCACAAAAAAGTATCTTGTGCAAGTTGCAACTATCAATTTCTTATAAATATAAATATAAACTGGGTAAGCAGGAAAAGAACAATCCTAACCGTGGATTGGATTAGGCAAAAGTTTGGTAATGTAATTAGGCCAACCAAACACGAAATCCTCACATGCCACCAACTGAAATAATTTCCCACTTAAAAAAGGACCCTTTATATCATATGTACTAATCATCTCGTCTCGTCTTCAGGCGAGAAACTTCTCTGGGCCAACCTAAGTTACTAATAATTCAAAAAGTTGTCTCTTTTTTTGGCCATTTTTTTAAATGATTCGATCCGCCATTGAATTTCTGCACCTTAAACAACTGTAAACCCATCAATTCCCGGAAAAAGATGCAGCCGAGAATCTTTCTTTCCCACCCAGGTTTGTTTATCCCACTTTTGTCAATCATTTCAACTATCAAAGCCCATAAATTGATGGATTTGACAATCGATTTCTAGGGTTTAGGATTCATAGCGGAAAAAGGTTTGATCTTTGAACAATGGGGAACAATTTAAGTAATGTTGGGTAAGATTCACCGGTAAATTAGGGGAATTTAGGAGTTCATAAAGCATATAAGGAGAAAACGCATTTGACTTTGAGTCCTTTGACCGGAACTGTAAATTTTCCTTACTTGTAAAACACTTTTATTTGTTTGGTTCACGTTTCTTATTTTCTTTTTGATATCTCATCTCATCTATAAATAATAGATATTTATGCCGTGTGTGGATATACTTCGTTCCGAGGTTTGTTTGAAATATTGGAGTCTTGCAAGAAATAGTAATTGCTGTAGTAATATATTTCCATAGTGCAACTCCAGAAGAAACTACTTGGGTCCTATTTAGGTCGGTGGGCGCTTAGCCGCTTATGTTTTGCTGGTCAAACGTTTGTAGCCGACATATTTCTTAGGACAAGTGGTTTTCCCATTGAATTCTTATATTCCTACTGATTTAGAATTTAGAAGTTAAATCTGTATTTTTTTTTCAAACTTTGGCTCTTGGGTTGTTAATTTGAGGAGTTGTTTTTGGTATCTTAGGGGATTTGTGTTGACAAGTTTTTTGCAATTGGCTGTGTTGTGGTGTTAAAAAGATTAGTTTTCCATTTGTTAAGTTTTTTGGGGTTTGTGTAGATAATTGAATAGATGGGAGGAAGCAGTTCGAAAGAGGATAATTACAGGCAGTCTTCATCCATAAGTTCTTCTTCTTCGACTTCATGTGATTATTTTCAATCACCCTTTCCTCAAGATAATCAGAACTACACTCCCCAAGATGCTTATCCTTATCCTACGTATCCTCAAAATAATCAGAATTTAGCTCCCCAGGAGGCTTATCCTTATCCTGCATACAACCAGCAACCGTATAACGCACCACCACCTCAAAACTATGGCGCTCCGACCCATGCACCGCATAGGAAGCTTGACAGGAGGTATTCAAGGATTGCTGATAACTATAATTCACTAGAAGAGGTACCTTTTTTATGTAATAGCTCCTGAAGAATTTTAAAAAAACTTGATATTTGCAATATGCCATGTTTAAGCCTTTATATGCGTGTTTAAGCAAGTTATCTCTTGCTTCCTATTGGTATTTATTTTACCTAAGGAGAACATGAATTTTCTGTAGTATTAATTACTTTACGTTTCTCAAATGTTTTCATTGAGAGCCTATTGCATACATAATTGTTTTGCCTGGATATTATTATATTAAGTTACCCAACCATTTAGTGTATCTGACAAATCCTCCTCAAGAACTGACATAAGTTAGATTTGACATGCCATAAGATCAACCCCTTGAGTTTAAGTTTTAGGTTAAAAGTATAAATAATCACAGAAAACACAAAGACATACCTATACAAAAGGGAAGAGGGGGGGAAGAGGGGGGGAGGGGGGGAGGGGGGGGAGGGGGGGAGGGGGGGAAGAGGGGGAAGAAGAAAGAAAACTATAAACACTAAATTTATGTAGTATTGTATAAAAAGGGGAGAGTGATTTATGTTAATTCAAATATCTGAGACATTTACTTATCAAAACAACATAAAAAATTATTTAAGACTTTCGCTGTTTCATCACTGCAATATGAATCCATCTCTCTCTATATATTTGTGCGTACTGTATAGTGCCTCTTTATTCTGGGGGGAAGAGAATGTTTGCGTAATACTTAATCCGAAAAAGAAGAAGAATGTTTGTGTAACTATACAGTCTTGAAGTTCTATAACCCATTGTTCTCATAAGTCTCAAGTGTGTGTGCACATATTGTATATCTTGATCCATTTGGCATTTGGGTGATAACTTTTGTTCTTTTGATTTGTATTGAGTGGGCTTCATTGAGTATCACAATAAAAATAATAAACAAGTTATTTTTTCGTTTTGAAGGTAACTGAGGCGCTTGCACGTGCTGGCCTGGAGTCTTCTAATCTCATTGTTGGTATTGATTTCACTAAAAGCAATGAGTGGACAGGTTGATTCTGTATACCTTTTCTGAATGCTTAAGTTAGTATTATGAGTTAGGTGAAAAATGCTGACTTTGTTGAAAAAACAGGTGCAAAGTCATTCAACAGGCGAAGTTTGCATCACATAGGAGGTGGCTTAAATCCCTATGAACAAGCAATATCTATTATTGGGAAAACCTTAGCAGTTTTTGACGAGGACAATTTGATTCCCTGTTATGGATTCGGTGATGGTATATTTCTGTTAGATAATTATTCTATATTCTTAGTATTTGAATATTGAAAATGAGTATCTTTTGGTCTTCTTTGAATTGTGACAGCATCAACACATGATCAAGATGTCTTTAGTTTCTATCCAGAAGACAGTAGGTTTTGTAATGGATTTGAGGAAGTGTTGAGCCGGTACAGAGAAATCGTCCCTCATATACGGCTTGCAGGTTTGAAGTTTATTCAATCATTGACCTGTTGCTGCTTTACATCCTTAAGTTTAATCATTCTTCCTTAAAATTTGATTTTCTATCATTATTTTCTGTAGGACCAACGTCATTTGCTCCCGTCATTGAAATGGCCATGACAATTGTTGAGCAAAGTGGTGGCCAGTACCATGTATTAGTAATTATTGCAGATGGACAGGTATATCTCTTTGGTGCATTTAAGATGTATGTTCATCATCTACATATCCTTCTTGATAGAAAGGGAGTACTGTTCTATCTTTTCTTTGAAATACAAAGAAAGCAGGACTCTTTTTTTTTTTTGGGATGGAGTAAGTATTATATATGAACAAAATTAAGACACAGTAGAGGATATATTGGTGGCTGTTGTTCTACTTATCCTCTATCCTTGTGATATCCATATTGATGTCTTGATTACACTGACTAGTGACTAGTAATATCCTAGTTTATTTTAAATTGTTTTGTGTTACATTGGCCAATTCGTTTATCACTGCAGGTAACAAGAAGTGTCGATACTGAGCGTGGTCGATTGAGTCCACAGGAGCAGAAAACTGTTGAAGCAATTGTCAAAGCAAGGTAATATGAAGAGTAACTTATTTTCTCTAATAATAGACAGAATAATTTTCTGTTTATGAGCTCATTTTGTATTTAACATTTTTTTCTTTTCAGCAATCTTCCCCTCTCTATTGTATTAGTTGGAGTGGGAGATGGACCCTGGGACATGATGAGGGAATTTGATGATAACATCCCTGCGCGGGCATTTGATAATTTCCAGGTAAGTTATTGTTAATTTTACCATTATATGGCCTCAATTGCTAGTGCCTTTTATATGTTACACATTATCATTGGGAATGCTCGAGTTGGATGAATTACTCTTTCTCTCTTTAGTTTGTCAATTTTACGGAAATCATGGCCAAGAAGCTCTCTACGTCCCGAAAAGAGACTGAATTTGCTCTCTCAGCTTTGATGGAAATTCCTTCTCAATATAAAGCAACCATAGAGCTCAATATATTGGGGTAATTGATTATTACTTTTTATTTTTTGCTCCATATTACCTCTGGGCAAAAAGTTGACCAGCTGTAATTGTTTTTGTTTTATCTTTGCTGGAGCACAGTAGTCGAAAAGGGAATGCTCCTCCTAAGGTTCCGCTGCCTCCTCCTGTTGTATATGGTGCAGCTTCTTTTAGCAGCTCTAAACCTTCACATTCAACTAGTTTCAAGCCTAGCTCTCCTCCTTATAATGCTTATAGCAGTCCTGTTGGCTCGGCACCACCTGTTACAAGCTCTACTTTTGAGAACTTGGTAAGCTATTTTAAGTTATAATTATTAATACTTGTATATAGCGCTTGCTGAATAGTATTGCATGTTATATAGTCAAATTTTCTGCACATCTATGTTGTTGGGGACCTATTTTTATGAGCTAGAGGGCCGTGAGTAGTGCTGATATTTTCCATGCATTTGCACAGGTTTGCCCAATTTGCCTGAGCAACTCAAAGGACATGGCTTTCGGTTGTGGGCATCAGGTAATTTCTTTTCAATTTTCATCAAGACTCGGAGGAAATTATTGTAAGTTGTGATATTAACATTTAAGATTTGAATCTCTCTTTCTGGCAGACATGTCGTGAGTGTGGACAAGATCTCCAGTTGTGCCCCATTTGTCGAAGTCCAATTCAAACTAGAATAAAACTCTACTAGGTTGTTTGTTCGTGTGCCTTGGGATATTTTTTGGTTAGTGATTGAAATTCTTTGTAATTAACAAGTTGAAATTCTTTCCTTCTGAGTGTACTTGCCGTGTATGTAGTAGAGATTTCTCTGATCAACTGGTGTACATTTCTAATTCAATAGTATTATGTTGCTGGTTGAAGTATATTTGATCCATGGTTGTGATCAGTTTATGGAAGTTTTGCACATATAGTAAAGGACTTTGAAGGGGTTTGCGGATGTATTTTGTTGGATTTGACTTTCTAGTTTGGCAGTTGGTTCCTTTATGATACTCTTTCTGTTCCACAAATATAGAGGAAGCCTATTTACAAAGTTTGTAAATATTAATAATATAATTTTTGTTTTCATACTCAGTTTTAAAATTACCAAATTTTAATTTAACAATAGTGGTACGATGATATGATAAATTTGAAGATATTGTAAGAATAAAACGGTTACCCAAGAATTGCAATTTAGTTTAACACAAATATTATGTATATTAGATGTCTGCAATCTAATAATGCTCGTCGCCCTTGTTTATTTTTTCTTTAAGCACATCTCCCCTGTTTAGTTCAATATTTCTAATATATATATATATATATATATATATATATATATATATATGTAGTTATTTTTACTTAAAGTTATGTTAGTTTCACAAGAAAAGGGCCCACAAAAAGGGAAAGACATAAATGAAAAAACAACCCATACACGTGTAGCCATGGATAATCTACCAAGGTGGCACAACACTAGGCCAATTAACTCTGTTTCCAGCATTGAATGAGCTCAACAGCTTTTGTAAATCTAACCCCACAATAAATTCAGAAAACCCTTGATATATTTTCTTGTTTTCTCCGAAACAACCCCCACCCCCCACTCCCACTCCCCCTCACCCTCCCTATTTCTCTCGTGTGTGTGTGTGTGTGTGTGTGTGTGTTGAAATGGCCTCGAGAGCCAAAATTTCCTACCAAAGACTGAGAAATGAAGGAGGTTTTGATGATGTTGAAGAGGAGAGATCAGCTGGAAGAGTCATTGGGAGGGCAATTAGAAGGTGGTCAAGAAGGTATAGGAAAGTTAAGATAAGGAGGAGGAAAGTGAAGATTAGGATTCCAAGCTTGAAGAAATTCTTGAGGAGGGAAGGGAAGGTGATTGTGGGTTCATGGTCTAAAGTTTTCAACAGGTTTTCCCAATTTGGTGATCTTTTTGCAGGCAACTATTTGTTCATGCAGGTCAACCCTACCCCTCTCAAATATCTTGACAAGCCTCATCATCCTAATCTTCACGACTACTTTTCTTCTAGGTACTAGGAGGATCTCTTAGGTTAATGGGGATCAATTTATTAGTTAATACATACCAAGTCAAATATATGAATGAATTCTCGTCTAGTCTAGATTAAGGTAGTTGACATTGCCGAAAATAAATAATGCTGCTGCTGCTGCTGCTGCTAGAGTAATACTAAGTATCGCTAAATGTATGTAGTATCGCTAAATGTATGTATGTATGTATGTTGCTTTTGACAACAACTTTTGAGTACATTGTCCAGAGGAGAGCAAGAAAGAAGATTGCTTTGTAATTGAATCCAATAATAGTTTGAATAAACCCCTGATGGACATATATAAACATATATCAAGGGGTGCAAGCGGAGTAGCTCGGTATTATACTCGAGATGCGCTAGAAAATATGATCCAAACTCGAATTTGAAATTGGTCCGAGTCAAATTCGATTCATACTAGTTTTCTTTTTTGTTTAATGATACACGAGTCGAATTCGAGCATTCACTCATATTAGTGTTCGAATATTTCATTTTTTCTTGAACTATATTTGATATTTGCTCGATGAATCATATTCGAATACTGGTATGATCCATATTAGCAAGTTAAATGTGTGGTATTTGTATTAATCTTTATAATTTATAAAATATAGTATGAAATTGTGAAAGCTTGAACTTGAATAAATCAATAAATTGATTGTCAATTTATATTATATTATTTGTAATTCTTTTACATAAATATAAGTGAAAAAAATTTATATATAAATATTAGTTCAGTAATCAATCATAAGTAACTCGTTTAGTAGACGAGTCGAGTACTTACGAGATGAGTAGGTTTGAGTAATTATCCGAGTTGAATCTGGCGCAAAATTAGAAATTCCTTATCGAATTCGAACTTAATTTTTTCGAGCCGAGTTAAATCTGAGCATTAGAGTGTTTGCTGATATTTGACTTGTTTACACCCAACATATAGGGTTAAATATTTTTTTGATCACTGTACTTTATGTCAACTTAAAAGTGAGTCAGTCAACCGTTTTTTCTTACAGTCAACTCATTTTACTTTACTTTTCTAACAAAACGTTAGAAAGTTCATTAAATCATGTTGACTTTAAACGGTTTGTCACATCGGATTTCACATAAGAGAGAAAAAGCTGACATGGCAAGAGAGAGAAAGCTGATGTGGCAATAATGCTAATGTTTTTGTGTAATTGGAAAAAATATTAATTTAATAACCAACATGCCTAATCAATTAATACATTCAAAAAAATAATTGAACTTAACTCAAACTTATTTAATAACAAGAACAAACATTAATAACTAACATAAACGCAAAAACAAAACAAAACAATATGAAAAATAAGATCAAATGTATCGCTGCGTCATATTCCTCTCTCTGAAAAAATTCTCAAATCAAACACCACACAGTGCTTCAACAATCATCGCTAGTAATCATTGATCGAAAACCGCCCAGTGCTTTAACAATCGTCGATAGCCTCCAACCCCATCTCCAATCAAAAAAAGAAAAGAAAATTGAATAAAATAACTTCCTCGAGTCTATCATATGGGTTGTGGTTTGTTGTGTTTGGTGCTCTGATTAGCTTAAATTGAAGCTCTGCTTTAATGGGTCTAGCTAATCTGCTGCTTTGCTTTATGGTCGAAAGCTATGGAAATTTTTCTTGTTGATTTTATAGATTTATTGCTCCATCCTCCTTGTTAATCACTTCTAGGTGTTTATTCTTTCATTTTGATTTGTTCAAATGGATGTATTAATTTTCGGATCTAAACTGTTTGTGTATTATTGCTTATCTATTTTCAAGTTTGATTTGGATTTTGGGGATGAGGTTTCCGATTTCGACAGATCTATTGTTTCCCCCCGTTCTTCTTTGTTGTTTATTATCTTATTGTTGAATTTGATTTTGAGAGTTTCTATTTTGCCGGAGCATCGAATTTTTAGGTCTGGTTCCTGGCGTCCCAATCAGTGATATGGGTCTCCTAACTTTGTTCGGAACTTATGCTGCTTCTACCGGCTGATTTGTTCTTATTTGGAGATGGCAAAGCCGTTTGTTAAATTCTAGATAAACACATTGAGTATTTAGTAATTTCTCCACCTACAGTAAACAACCATCTGCTGGTGAATTTTGAATTCACCCTATTAAAAGAGAATGTTTGTTATTGTAAGTGCCATCCGTTTAGTTTCTTAGATTTAGTTTGTCAAAATCAGGTTAATAGGGTGAATTCAAAATCCATCAGGAGCATATTTAGTGTGACGCCCCGAAAATAGATCCACACAACCTATTTTGAGTTGTCAAATACATATTACAAAATTCAAATACAAATCTTCTTATTTACAATTATAAAACTGTCGTGCAAAATACGATCACACAAACTGTGAGTTTCAATACAGATATTGTGTTGGATATAATACGAAAATATCCACACTCAAATTAAGTCCTCATTACAATTATTGACCCACTATTTTATAAAATAGTGAGGACTACTACAGCACTATCTTGGATCATTACTCCACTCCCCGACTAGTCCCAGAAACACTCTTATTTCTTGAGAAGAACAATGTAACCAAAAGAAAAAAGGTGAGCTCAACTAACTCAATAAAGAATATTATGACTAAGATAATGAAAAAAAATTATTGTTAGCTTTCAACAATAATAAATCAGATAAAATATTATGGACAACAAATTTTAGATCAACAATTGCAGCGGAAATAATAATTCATTAGAAGAGTCAAGTAGAGCATGATATCTACTATCTTTTATGATTTAAAAGTCCATCATCAATATTTTATCATTGTAACAACAATCAATAAATATTTTAATTCAATAATTTATCTTTACATTACGGGTCAAAGATATTCATTTGTATCACCAGTGGTTATGATTATGTCAAACACTTGTCCATCTTTGCACTACGGGCCAAAGAGAACTTTCACCGCAAGCATTTTTCTGTAACACCAAAGGTCATGATTATACCAATACACAATTCCTGATCATAATCATACCAATCAACAGTTCATCGTTGCATTACAGGACAAAGATAACTTTTCACCACAATTTAAACATGAGGATGATGACAATGATATAAAGAATGAATCAAGTGAGATCAATGATAAATATTAGAGATTTATAATTTAATTTATCAAAGTTCAAGAATATTCAAATTGTCAACATGATAACTAATTGTGGAGTAAAATTCAAGAATGACATTTAAGAATAATATTTCAAAGATAATTTGAACAAAGAAAAGAAACTAAATTTCGTCGTGAATAGTAATCCGAATAAATAGTACTACGAATGAATAGTACTCCGACATGAAAATATTAAAATTTAATAAGGAAGTTCAGACAAATATACAAGTTAAATGATATTAGATGAAGCGCAAACCTCAAGAAATTTCTAATCATTTTAAGGATTATAGAAGCAATACTTATCATAGTAAATGTAGATTTCGGAATATGAAACGAAATAATATCACTTACATACTATAGAATATGGAAGAAAATAATATTCCTTACGAATACTGAACGAAAATAATATCTCTTACCTTAGTAGGAGATTAGATCTAACTGGTATATCGGAGATATTCTTGAGCAAATCTTCCACTATAAGTTACACTCAAAGTATTTTTATACTAGAAAGAAATACACACAATATTATAGAAGAAGAATTCTCTGATTCCGGTGTGATTTTTATTTCTTAACTAAGCATCCTATTTATAAGAGAATGGCAGGGTACCACTATTTAGAAAACTTACGGACAAAACAATTGAAAGATTCACGGGCGAAAATCTGATTTTTATTATGCGACACTATGCAATAAAATATTCTAATAAAATAAAAACTTTATATATAATATAATATATTCTATTTATATTCTAATAAAATAAACAACTTTATATATTTATATATTATAAAAAGTTTTCTATTTTATTACTATTATAATAATAATAAAACAAAACTGAGATAAATTTCTATTGACGGTTTGACAAATTGGTACGTGGGGTCCATGGAATAATAAGCCAAACTTACAATAAACTTCTCTATTTATATTCACAAATTGAACAAATATTTTACACTCATCAATTATTATACTTATCTTTAATCAACACAATCTTTCAACAATTATTCATCATTAATATTATAACTTACAATATTGACAACCAGATCGTTCCCAGGAAAGAGGGGGCTTTTCGATAAAGATTTCTCCTTATTGGCGCGCAATTAAATAACCTAACCCCTTTCTTTTACAGAAATTTTTAGACATTGTCAATAATGCTAACTAATAATATTAAATAATATGAGTAACTGTGTCGTGACAATTATTGATTTAATAATATAAAATATCGTGCAAATGTTACTGTAACAATTATTGAATCAATAATATGAGATAATATGCAGCAACTACTGTGGCAATTATTGAATGAAATACTGAGTGACTTCTTACGTAAGAATCAATAATCAGAGATACTGTGCAATACCGTGTGCTACTGTACAACAACGTGTATTACTGTACTTTTATCACCGGGTATTTCAACAGTTTAAAGGTAAAAGTTTTGCCGTTATTTTTTATAAAAAGGTTATTTATGTTACTTTTTATATCCGACAGTTATTCTGTTATGGGGACCACCAATGATTACGACGTCGTACGAATATTCCCCGACAAAAATAATATTCCCCGACCAAATGAATATTTTTCGACACAACGAATATTTTATTATAACTTGCTTACTTTGTAAAATTTTCACATATCACCCATAACTATAACATTTATTAAATTATCACCTTACTATTTAGAATAATATTTAGAGAAAATTAAATCTTTATTCATAAAAAATTAAGATCTTACATTTTGTTTCTCAGATTTATTAACAATCTAAATCAGTCGTTTGTTACAGTAAACAACAAATTCCAGATAGCCAAGCCGTTTGTTAAAAATTCTTCAAAAAATGTTCCTCACACACATCTATCCGTTTTTATTCCGAGCTCATTTCAATTCTTTCGTATAAATATGTATGTATATAAAAACAATAAGAATTGATTTGTAATTTTAGTATATTTTATTTTTATAATTTTTTAAATAATTATACTTGTTACTAATTATCTAAAAACTTATTTTCTAATAATCACACAAAAAAGTAAATTATTATTTTTATTTTTGCCATTTTTTTCCTAATTTTTCTAATTTTATTTTATTTAAAAAAAATCTTTCATTTCCACTCAAGAGTGACTATGTCAGTTTTCTCTCTCTTGCCATGTCAACTTTCTCTCTTATGTGAAATCCGACGTGACAACCCGTTTAAAATCAACATGATTTAACGGATTTTCTAACGTTTTGTTAGAAAAGTAAAGTATAGTGAGTTGACTGTAAGAAAAAACGGTTGAATAACTCACTTGTAAGTTGACATAAAATACAGTGATCAAAAAAAACATTTAACCCCTCAACATATATGTATGTATGTATGTAAATGGCCTGTGTTGTATTTTTGGAAGCAGTTATACTATAGAAGCTAGCAATTTGGCAAATCTAACAAAGCAATTATACTATAGAAATCTAGTCCACTAGTATAAGATTATTTCATGCGGATCAAGAGCTCAAAATTACAACCGCCTTATTAAGCATGCTAAAATCCTAATCACGTATAAACCAGGGAATTGAGCATGTGAAGTAGTTGTCTTGACACAACTCAATTTCATTCACAAACGTCTAATCTCTCCATTTTCTATGTCAACATCTCATTAATTAAAACGGAGAAAGTCTAACCACCAGAATTGAGTTATGCATAATACTACTCCCTTCCATTCCATTCCCATCCAAATTATAAGATAATAATTGACTTTTGAAACATTTTAAGCTTAAAGTTGAAATAATTCATCACAAATTATGAAACAATAAATTTTATAATAAATAACATTTTTTAAATAATTTATAATATTCATCATCATATCATGACTAACACTTAAAAAATTCATATCAGCGTTGAGTTTGAAAATAATTTAAGTTAATTTTAAAAAGTTAATAATAATCTCACATTTTAAAAAGAAGAGAGTATATTTTGGTGGACAATTGTTTGATCCAATGGATATTGATATTGAGAAACACAAGAGAAAAAAATAATATTAAAATTTAGACGTCTCAAATTTTGAAATCTTATATCTCACGTGTGTTACTCAACTTTAAAAATAGGAATTTCTTAACATGTGTCATTGGAACACATGCTAAGCACACAGTTCAAGAGAATATTTTCTTGAATTGTGTACATAATCCCTTGAACTTGGTCTAAATACAGAAATCAAGAGAATATGCACACAGTTCAAGAGAATATTCTCTTAAACTGTGTGCTTAGCATGTACCCTAAGGGCACATGTTAAGAAAACCCTTAAAAATATACCCAAATTTGAGATCCCTACTATTACTACTTAAATGAACTATTATTCCTTTTGTTGGAACTACGAGATATCCATACTTAAAAGAAGCACTGAAATCATTACATGAGCACACATTGTACGGCACACACATATATATACTCTGATGAATTATGATGTTGCTAGCAATAAAATAAGACTTGAGCAGGAGAGATTTCCTTCAAAATGCTTCAAAAAACAGGCATCCATAGTAGTCCTATTATCATAAAGCTAATGGCCTTTTTCTATTTCCGGTTGACCACCGTACTGGTTCATTACTGATACTCAAGAATACAAGTTTCTGATGTGGAGCTGTCACCGTGAAGTTAATAATTGTTCTACTTGTATCAATGGACAGCGAATTGATTGCAGCTGCAATACTCGACGAATAGAAAAAGAAAAACGTCTTTATAGAAAGCTCGTTCGATTAAATGTGATGTGCAGGCAACTCAACCAATATATAGTTTCCTTGATCACTATAAGTTACAAAATGAGGTGAAGGATGAGGTACTCCGCATTAGGTTCCTTAAACATCACAAGCTTCAAGTTACCACAAGAACCAGTACATCCCCCCACCCACCACCCATACATACAAAAGTCTATGACGAGGAACTACCAAATACCTGCAATGTGCATGCAATGAAGTTTGAGTTAACCTTAATGATATTCTAGAAATATGCAAGCGGAGAACATGCCAATAAACACAAGTACACTCACTCCGGCCAGAATATCCTTGGATAGCAGTCGGTTCCTTTCTCCAGCTTTATCAGCAACTGGTCGTGTTTGAGCAAATTGTCGCATCACCTTCTGTGCCTTCTGGTTATCAGGAAGCTGAGACGTTGCTCCTGATTCTTGGAGTACTTTTTGCTTCTGCACAAGCCAGAAAACAGATGTAAAAGTTGAGATCTTTCCAGGACTGGGCAGCGTACTGGAAAGAATTAAACCGGACACCAAACTTCACAATTTGAGAAATAAAATATGAAAAAAATCAAATTCTTTGAGGCTCAGAAGAATGAATTTCTGGCAGTTTGTGCAAAGAAACAGAGAAAAAGGGGCGCAGGGGGGGGGGGTATATAAAATAAAAAAGCTCAGAGTAAATTAGGGCTTTGGGAACTGCTGCATAATCTCTTACTTTCTCTCCCTATGTAGGTGGAAGGCTATCTAGACGGAGTGGACCTCTACTGCATGTGACTGAGCTCTCTAGTACACAACCTACAACTATGGTTCACATGTTTCGAGTGACTCCCTATCGTCTGTCTAGGCAAACAACCTCTAAGCTCTCTTACATAATTTAATGGCGTAAACTTTTTATATATCTTTTAATTTTTTGATAAGCAACTCCTAATATTTTATTTTAAGAAAAGAGAACCCAGGTGGTGTTTGATTGCATCTTAACAACCCACCTCTTAATTTTTCTAAACAACCCACATCTTTGTATTAAGATGTCCTCTGAATAGTTTAGACTCATATTTGTATATTAACTATTCAGAAGACCTCTTAACACAAAGATGTGGGTTGTTAAGATGCATTCAAAGGTGAATTGTTAAGATGCATTAAAATGCAATCAAACACTACCTCAAACCTTACATCCTTCTCCTCTTCAAAGTACTGTCACTCTCTGTCTCCTCTCCCTCCTCTTTTTTCTATGGTTCACATGTTTTGAGTGACTCCCTGTTGTCTATCTAGGTAAACATACTTTAAAACTCTCTAACATAATTTAATGGTGTAAACTTTTTAAATTTTTTAATTTTTTTGATAAGTAACTCATAATATTTAATTTAAAAAAAGAAAAAAGAAAACTCAAACCTTACATCCTCTCCTCTCCTCTCCAAAGTACTATATCTCCTCTCCCTCTTCTTTTTTTTGTTACTCTTTTAGTCTTTTTTTGATTTGCGGGGAACAGTATGAGTTGCTCCATGAATACATAATAATTTCACTGGTTATTCCCTCATTGCTCTCAAGTCTCAACATCCCTTAAATCAACAACTAATAAAATATTTCTTCAAGTTTTTCAATATTAACTGTTATTCTTATGATATTATGTGAGAATTCATTCTCTGTCATTTGGTTACATTACAAAAATTTAGGGAAGTTTAGTACACAGGTAGTTAATTGACATAACCTAGATGCTCTTTAAGGCTTTCGGCAACCTTCATTATTTATCTGCGAACAGATTGCAAAGGCCAAATTCGTATTGCTTGTGTCAGTGTTTCTCTTCATTCATATTTCAAACACAAATCCCAAGTTTTTTCTTCTAGTGCATTAACTAAAATCAGCTAAACCAACCAAGGAACTAACGAAGCATACAACAAACTCAAGTCAAAGAGTTGCAGTCTGCAAATCCACAATTATTGACTTGAAAGAGAATAGCAAAGAATAGGGGAAGAGGTTATAATTCTGGAAAAGTGTAGTCCTCAATCAATACGAATGGGAATTTTTTTTTTTTTGCTAAATATTAATGTTGTCTTGCTTGTAATCTGGAGTCCCACATTAAAATTGTGGTTCAATCAAGATTAACTTGAAGTCTAATGCAGGTATTATACTTTTGGAATCCAATTATGAAAATATATTGGGATACAACTGGGGGTGTTAAGTTCATGATGAAGGTTGAAGGTTTGTAAGTTCAATAATGTGACATATCTAGTTTTAAGTTTCTTTTTAGTAAGTACATTTCCAGTTTCAAGTTGAGGACATTACATTAAGCCTTGCTCTAGGGTTTCTCTTTTTGTTTTTCTTGGGGGAACGGGCATCTTGATAGAGGGGGTTCTAATTCGTCCGATATTTATTCTAATATCCGGAACATAAGCAGTTATTAAGGGACTATATAACATAATAATGAAAGTTATTATGTTTACCTTCTGCAATCGTTCATCTATATGCTTTAAAGCATGCGATTGGTCGACTTTAGAGAGGTAAAAGTCCCTCTCACGCTTAGCAGCTGACATGTCCAATGCTAGTTTTTGTTCCCGGGTGGCACTCTTGTAGGCTGCAGTAAGAAAAAGTTTATCTTAGTTGATGGCCTGGTTAAGCATCATAATATACACCAAAAGTTATAGCTGTTATGTACCGATCTCTTCGGTGAGATCATCCCATTTAAATTTACTTAAGTACTTGATGTTCCAACGATCATAATAGAATATTGATCTCTTCCTCCCACCTGAGGATGAATAAAATGCAAATTAGATAATATACTTGCTATTAAATGAAGAAAATGACTTATTTGAACATGATGTTCGCCAGACTGCACAAGTTATAGAAGGAAACTCATCAGACAATCTATGAAATGTATAGTAGATATATTGAATAGACACTAAAAGGGGTGCCATCATGGGCTACATTTGTTTGCAAAAATAGTCAAATCCAACCATCAATTTTTTCACAAACATAGCCATGTAGTAGTATACAAAAAGCAAGAGAATAATATAAAACACAATTTGTGTCATTGAAGACCAAAACAATAGAAAAAAACTCATCCTCCAATGGGCCACAAGGTAAAGTTGTCCATAAAACCAATAAAGGAAATCATGGAATCAGGGTAAACCTTGTTCTGACAAAAAAACATCACGCTCAAAAAATAAAAGATCTAATAAAATTTACATACATCAGATATACATAATTCTCAAAAAATTACATCAAAATTGGATTATCGATTCAGAGATCCATTTGGCAGTTGATGTCACACATTGTTGAATTATATAAACACTCCAATCAATAATACCAGCTCAAAGTAGGCTCAATTCAGTTTGCATAAACATCAGAAGAAGGTAATAAAGATAAATCTTAGACCTATAGACGATGTGTAAAAATTTAATAGAATATTTCCAAGAGAGACAATAATTGACAAATCAATCAAGTTGCATACCAATTTGTTCACCATTAATTGTTTCAGCAACCTTCTTTGCGACACGTTTTTTCGTAAATTCAACCCACCTGCATTCACCCACAGGCTATTTTACTGCAATGCTGATGAAACCCATGTAATACATTGGCAAGAAACTCTAACAGAAAGAAATAAATGAATAACATTCACAATTAGTCCTTGTACCTTCAGAAACATAAGTGTGCCTAGCATATGTTCAGATGGGTGCATTGTAGATTTTATTCAATACTAGTAATACATAGACTCTAGAACACTCACCCTTCTGAGAACTTTTGTCCTCGATATCCACCAGCCCGTTTGCGATGCAGTCGAGCATTAGGATCTGTAGAAACAAATTAAATAAAACAATTTAATCACTAAATAAAACCTAGCCTGGAAAATAATAATGCACTACATAATGCTCAGAGAACTAAAATTCCTGTAATCATTATTTTTTCACAATCCGTAAGAATCATAATAAAAAAAAATGGGGTTTGACACAAAGTTATGAATCAATCGTATTAGAATTTTAAATAAGAGTGGTAACAAATTACTTTCAGGGGTAAGATAAATTCGTTGAATTTCTCCATACTGAGATAGAAGTTGGCGGAGCTTCAAAGGATCCATTTTCGGAGGAATGTGGCTCATATAACAAACTCCACGCTTGTCAGCCTTCTCAGCTTCCTTCATCAACTGCTTCTTACGTTTGCTTTTCCGACTTTCTAACCTCAATTTGATATCATCTTCAATTGGGGAACTGGTTTCTTTTCTCTCTCTTTCTTCCTCAGACATTCTCGAAACAGAGTGCACTGAATAACAATATTGTCGCACCTGTAGATTAATAACATTTAACGAACGATATATGATTTCAAGTATTGGTCTCCCTAGTAGAGGATGAAAGAAGGGATAGAAATTAGCAGATTACCTTATCGGAAGTCCCCGCTGGAATTTTGACTGAGAAACACTAGCAGCGATTTTGGGAAAGATAGCGAAACCCTAGAAGTGCAATGATAAGAGTGACTTTAGTCCAATGGCCTTAATAGGTGCAACGAACTTATTATTATTTAAAAAAAAAAAAATCGCTGGTAATTTTGAAATGATAAAACAGAAATTGAAAAAGGTTTTCATAAAGAATTATCATAAGTTCCAGTTTATCACCAACAAATGAACTTTTATATTAGAATTTAACTTTAAATATTTTCTTTATTTGAATATTTGTTGCTTCCTTTGTCTGATGATAAATTTCTTGTATTAATTTTTATTTATTTTCTGTCTTTATTGACTAAATTCTAATTTGCACCCTCAAATTTAATCTTAAAATTGATTTGCGTCTTAGTCTTTGTTCTGAATTAATTGCGGCCTATATTTTTAGCCAGAAAACAAAATACACAGTACGCATTATTTTTTCGGCCAAATATCACTGAAATTACAAATTCTATCTCTTGATTCTTCATGTTCCATACGTTTGCAATTTATCACTAAATATTTGGCCGAAGAATAATACAAATTACAGACTGTGCATTTTATTTCTCGCTTACAATATAAGGTGTTTTTAATTCAAGATAAAATTTAAGGTATAAATCGATTTTGGAAGTTACATATATTTACAAAATAACGTACAAATAAGTAAATTTGTCAAGCTATAAATGCAAATATTAGAATCAGTCTTTTATTTATTTACTCCATCCTTTCTAAAACATCTAAATAAAATGAGTTTTAATTTTATTCCAAGTTAAATGACCAATTCATATTTTCAAAATAGCACGTGCTTAATTGTTCATAAAAAATAATTATTAGCCTTAGCACTAACCTTAGGTTGAGTCGTTGAGATAAGAAAACAAGACTATCAAAAATTAATTTCTTATATTGAGTTACACATTATGTTTATCAAATTTCAGCAAATAGTTTAAAAGAATACATAGAAAAATCTCATTTATTGTTTCTAGAGATGTTTAAAATAAACTCTAATGTGAAAAGGTCAACAAAGAAAAAAGAAAATTAAATTTTGGCCCTTGATTAAACTTGAAAAAAAAAATATTACACTAATTATTATTATATTTTTGTAAATATTGAAGTTTTCATAAAACAAATTTATACATAATTACATATGATATTTTTGTTAAAAGTATAGCCTTTGAATTAATATTAGCAAAAAATATTCAATAAAGTTTATGATGTCTAAATGTGATTTATATAAATTCTAATGTTTGAAAATGAAAAATTAAGTAAAAGAAAAATAGATCTCCTCTTTGGACAGAAATAGTACTAAATTGGATCCCTCGGCCGAAAGTAAGTCATCCTAACAAGTATTCAACTGTTCTTCTAAATATGAGTCATGCATGTGTTGGGTTACTCAAATATTATTTAGAAAAGAATTACTATTATAAAAAGAAAAATATTTTATTTTTAATAGAATATTCATTATATGTTGGAGTCCAATTATGAGAAGAAATTTTATTTTTGGTAGGAGTTTTATTTTGTAAGTGTCCTATTTTGAGTAGGGAGGGGAGAATTGTGAGTATTCTATGAATAGAGTCTTATGTTTAATTGGTGAAGTGTAGTACAATCAGGTGTGAGTGGGTTTTGTGTTTGTGTGAGGGAGGGTTTTTGAAGCTTTTATATTTCATGCAAAAAAGTTGTATTGTAGAATTATTGTAAGCTCATTATGGAGATTCAGAGTTTGGCATGTAATTTTTGATTTTTCACATTAGATTTTGTGTTATTTTATCTATTTTTATTTTACTATGTGATTTGCGTTGACTTAATTCCTAACGGCATGTTTTTTGTTTTATTACACATAATTTATCACCCAATTTTGTTTGGACCCTAACATTAATTATATAGTCCCTTTAAAAAATATACTCTTATTAATATATATATATATATATATATATATATAAAAAAAAAAGTCATGCACATGTTTATAAATAGATAGGTTCAACAACATGTTTTATAAATCTTTACATAATTTTATAATTTTGTTGAGTCTAATTGGAGAAATAGTCGATAAAAAAAGTCTAAATATATCATTTTCTTATGTTATATATATGTAGATTAATCCTAGGTAGCCAGCTAGCTCTCCTTTAATTTGATGGTTCTATCTCCAATCTCAACCCACTCTTGAATTCCAAATATGGGTAAGAAATCGGGTAATCATCTTCTTTCAGTTTCCACCTGCAGGAACAAGGAAAAGTATATACGTAGTTAATTACTTAATATACATATATAATTTATAGATTAAATACCACTATTATATATCTACGAGGCTGGCTTTGCAAATAAACATGTATATATGTCTAATTTTGTGGGGATGCATGAAAATTGTAGTAGCATGCATGCATGCATGGTACTATAAATTAAACTGCGTGCACCTATAATTAAGGACAAGATGATGAAGGAAGATAGTAGCCTCCAGTTTTGCTAATTCGGTCCCCGGACAAAGCCGCATTCCACCTCCAAAAGGGTTCACCTTTTTTCTTGTGGGGTGATCCTGTCGACATACATATATACATATATATATATATATATATACATACAATTTTTATTAGTAAATTATATATATATAGATATATATAGTAGTTAGTAATAATATATAAGAATTTAGGCCACATGCATACATTCCATCTCCAAGGATTAAAATCTGAGGGACTCTCATGAAGATTTGGATCCAAATGAACTGCTGTGAAGACTGGAAGAACTTGCCATCCAGAAGGAATGTGATAACCTTTGAAATTTACATCTTGAATTGCTTTCCTATGCACAAATTTTACTAGATTCCCGCATCGCAAAGCTTCGTAAATCACCTAATTAAATAACAAGTTAGTTCATTTTTAAGGTAGGTTTATATATTAGCTAGCTAGGGTCTTTTAGTTTTAAAACAATTAATTAATCAACATTCATACATGGGAATTGAACTCCAAGTGCTGAATATCTTCCCAAGTCAAGGGCTCTCCATCCTTTTTCCTTGTCCGCAGATGCTTGATGTTCTTCCTTTAGTTGTTCAAGTGCTTTTGGTGCCTGGGCAAGATAGTAGACAAGTAGGCCCAAAAGTCCTGCAGTTGTTTCATAGCCTGCAAACAGAAGGTCCATCACAATGCTCACTTTCTCTTCATTATTTAAATCTCCTTTCAACAGCATTTCATCCAAAAAATCTCCTCCTCTATCAATCCCCACATCAGGACTACCCTTCTTCTTCTTCTTCTCCCTTTCTTCTATAATCGCTTTGATTGTGGATGAAATTCTTGTTCTAGCCTGAAATACAATTAAGCCAATAAAATATGTAGATATATATAATTAGCATACTTTAAAAAGTTTCTTAACCACGCTCGCTTCAATTAATTAGCTTGTTTTAAAAGCGGATGAATGGGTGTTAATATATATATATATATATTGTTGAAGGGGGTAGGTAAAGTACCTTAAGAGCTTTAGAATAAGGGGTGCCAGGAACGCACAGTGGAAAAGACACAAGCCCTTTCATATAGGTAAGATAGTCTTCTAGCATTTGTAAAGCTAATGGCTCTCCTGGCTCAATAGTTAGCAGATTCTTCAACATTACATGCAAAGTAAACTGTAAGAAAAAAAACACTTCATTCATTATAATTCTACACTAAATTAAGTACTGAATATGTCTCTCTTGGAATTTACGTTAGACAACTCAATTTCAAGTTTTAGAATTGCCAAATTTTAACAGAATTTCAATTTTATGAAAATATTCTTTGAGTGACTTTGAAATTGAGTTGTCAAACATAGTGTTATAGTAAAACCAATGAAAAAAACTTTAACCTTTTTTGCTTCGCTGGCAAAAGCAATCTCTGGACGTTCTTTCCAGGAGTCCATGACCGAGATTGTAAAATTCTCTACGCAATGAAGAAAGGTAGGCCTCGACTTAGACGTACCAATGAAGCTCACCGCAACCGTTCTTAGCTTCTTGTGATGATCTCCGGACACAAGCATCATAGAAAGTTTTCCAAGAATATCTTTAACAGACTTTGGGTAGCTGCTTTGAAATAGCTTATCTTCATTTTGGAGAATGAAGTTATTCAGCTCAAGATCACCCGAAACTATTGTTGGAATGCCAAAAAGATGGGATTTGAAAACTCTGCCGTACCTGCAATTAAGTTATATACTCAACCATTATTAATTCGAATTAATTATTAAGTGCAGCTTTAATAAGTGAACAAGACATGATCGATGCATCATGGGACTTTATCTTGTTTTTGAAATATATGTAGGGAATTAATATTTTCACAAGAAACAAAATGATATTTCTGCTGCAAGACACATGAATAGTAATGGAACTTAATTACATTCGTGTGAGGGGGAAATGAAGATTACCTAGAGAAATGCTGTTGCAAGAAGGTTCCCATGGAGTTTGATTTGTGTGGCTTGAGGAAGCCTAATGTCTCGCCTAAAAATGGCAATCCCATGCTCCCATGAGGCAGCCCTGTGTGCTCTTCCTTTTTGATCTTAGAAATAAAGTATGAAAGAAAAACTGAAGCTATTACTAACAAGACTGCCAATGGAACCGGCAAAAGAGCAGTTACTAATATTGTCATTGTGCGCTACTTCTTGTCTGTGCCTTAATGGCTTCTGACCCTCTTGTATATATAGAGGAGGATCTCATGAATACATTTAGCTCCATTAATTAATGTAATTGATATTTTCACACGTTATAGCAATATTAACTTCAATTCTTTCACATGGACATAATATTATTTTCAATTTTCAGAAAATTGGTCCCACCTACTTTCATATGCCGCTTATGATGTAAAAATATTACTATATTTTCATATAAAAATGTGATAATAATAATAATAATAAGTTGGATAATAGTAATATCTAGTGGTATATAAGATTATAAAAAGTAACTTGGATATATAATAATATTTATTGGTAAGATTGGATAGAAACAAGAAACGATAAGAATACATTAAATGCAACTCATCTTACAGATCTCTCTTATGATATAATGGAGCAAATACGTAATCGAATTTATTAGGTTAGATAGAATTAAACTTTTGGTGGTGATAAAAACAAACCTCAAGGATATAATTTCCATGTTGAAATCAATTAATTTACATTTGTTAACGTCAAGATCTGTCCACGCGCTCTAATCATTAAAAGCGCGTTCAATCTTGCACAAAAACAGATAAACACCAAAAGCTTGACGGCTTGGACCGCCGGGAGATAACTCCAGGTGTGAGAATAAGTACAGGCTGAACAAGGTTAACAAGTGGAGGCTATATGCTCTAGTGCTGAAAAGTAATGATATTGTGTGTACCTTATAATTAGGGTCAAGCCATATAGTTATAGGGTTCTCACATCCTTGCTAGAATCCATCTTTAAATTGGATTAAGATTCCCCCTTATATCCTTTTCATAATAGGATTGTACCAAATCTCCTAGAATTTAGGAAGCTAAATTAATATCTAACTCTTCTTCCCATAATTAGAATTCCCATACAATAAGGAGTCACCTCTAAGCATGCATCATCCGGACCCAAACCGACCCAAACCAAGCTGGACCAGGTCTTGGACCTCAAATATTCGGGGCCCAACATTGCCTCCCCAGTCTTCCATTAAATGGAACATTTGATGCAAGAGTATACAAATCAAAGTCCAAGAAATCAACCGCCCAACCCACTCGGCACCAGGCCAAACCGAACCAACCATCTACAACTCCCCAACCGAGCCCAGGGAAGGACCCATCCGTCATCGACCCACCCCACACGGCCCAACAGTCTGTGGATAGCCCACAATTCATAAGACTGTAGCACCCAAACAGCCCCTTAAATCGAAAATCCTTCACATCCTCACGTGCCCCATCATTTCCTCCATTAATTAGCCGTCCCTTGGAATTCGGGAACAACCTCCAACCAGACACAACAAAAACCCTCTCTCCCTTACAATCATTTGATCACCACAAAATTCAAAAAAGCTCTTCTCTGCAATTCTTCTTTCAGGCAAAAAAAAACCTCATACCTGCAACTTTTCGAAGCTCAAGCAATGGCATCCATGTAATACCCAAGAATTTTTGAATATTATTAAATGAATATATTAATGGAAATAAATATTTATTTGAATATAAATGTTTATGTGTTATGAGATGAGTTAACTCAATTATATTAAATTGAATTTATGTAATTAAGAAAAATGTGGAGTTTATGATAAGCTCGTTGAAATGCCTTGTGTGGCACGAGAATGGATTCAATGATGAATTAATTAATTCATGGACGAATAATTATTAAGTGAACAATTAATCTATATTAATTGTTAATTGTTATTATGAGAAATATAATAAGAGTCTGTTGATTTATTATTATTGCAAGTAATAGTATAATAATAAGTAAATTGTTTATAAATATAATAAGATTTGTATTTATTAAACTATTAAGGAATGTGATTATTTATCGTATAATAATAATTGATAAGAGTAAATTAATGAAGGAATTACTACGTGGACAATTAATCAAATATTAATTATTATTTAATTATAATAAAATATTAATGGTGATTAATTAATAATAATATGTTGATTATTATTATTACAAATAATAGAATAATAATAAGTAACTTGTTTATAAATATAATAAGATTATATTTATTTAATTATCGAGGAATGATAATTAATTACATAACTGTTAATAAATTTTGTTATGAAAATAAATTGATAATATAGTGGTTACTTAATAAATATAATATTTGCTCAATTTATTGCTACGTGCAAGCATGTGATAATTAAATGTATAATGTATAGTAGCTACCTATATATTATATGAAGTGTAAAGTGCAATGAGACTATACAATATATAGAAACTATATGTTATGACTAATTAAATGAATACATCATGAGGCTTATGTGACAATTGTGTGTGAGCATACATTAAAATAGTACATCATGAATATATAGTGAACAATTGTTGATCAATAGAATTTAATAATAAAGAAGACAATGTAATGTGATAATATCCGATTAAATTATACTGGTATGATAAAATGTACATGAATTATATATATGCAAGTTAAATTACATGCATTATAATGTCCTCATTTAATGAAACTACCTTGTGACATTAGATTATAACCCATGTATACATAGTATGAAAATGTACATAGCCTATGTATTACTATACTCCATGTTACCAAATGCTGAGCTTGTATTTGTTTGTCCCATAATTAAAGTCATCCTCATTCTCCTCACGTGAAATACTCATGAAGCTAGCCTACTCTCTACTCCTTAAACTCAGCATTCTAGTTCATGATCAATGCAGGAGTGGTTTTAATGATGAGATTCACCAACTAAGTTACCAACTCTTCCATAACCATTAAACAATCCCTCAATCGTTTGGTTGAATTTGGTGAGTAAATACATTGCATGTGTATTGATTGTTCTAGAAATTGAGCTCCTCTCCTTCACAATCCTTTTGTAGAGATTTTTGCTTAAGTGTCGAGTTGAGAGCATATAGAGAGTGAGTGCTTATATACATATCAGTAGAGGGAGAAGAGAGAATTAACAGCTATAGCAGAGGTATAATTCTTTCATTGTTCTTCATTATTATTTTCTGAGATTTCTTAATTCTTGAATTGAGTATGAAATTCATGATAATGTAAATGGAGAATGCTTGTTAGTTGATATGATGACTTATGCGTATGTCAGTGAAATAATGTAGTTGGTTTGAAAGCAAATTCAGTAGGAAATTTCTGTGTTTGGCCTGGAAACTGCCGAAGCAGGCAACTGTCTGGTGCGAACCAGACACGGCGCAGCTGCGCCGGTTTAATACTGAGGCGCAGCGTAGCTGCGCCGGTATCTGGACTCAGTTGGTTGTCTTCTGCTAGAAGTCTGTTAAGCCATATCGTGTTCCAATAGGTTTAAACCAGCTTGATGTCTAGTTTAACATGTGTATTGGTATACCTAGACCTAGTGTGAACATGTTTTATTATGTTTGCATGCACGATTGATGATACGACCCATAGTCTGAAAAATGAACTTAGAGTTTCAAAATGGACGTTGACATGTTATGTCCGTTTTGACATTCTGACCTTGCAAGCATATTAGTATGACCTAGAAAGGCATGAAAAGCATGTTAATTGGTGTATACATGTTTCATAATGAAATGTGAGCATACATACCTCACTAGTGAACATTTCTAATGAAATTGTAAGTTTCAAAGGTAAACCTTAGCATATAGGTATCATATATGCATTCTGATTTTGCAAGCATGTTTATATGGCCTAGAAATGCATGACGAATATGTTAACATATGCATATATATATAGCATGAACATGTAGGCCTTATTAGTGAACTTTACTAATGAAAGTATAAGTTTTGAACGTGCACCTTGACATGTTATATTGAGATTTGGATTTCGATATTTATGGACATGTTTGATAGTACTCTTAGACTCGCTAATGTATCATACATGTATGCCTACCATGTTAGATGTCGTGAAATCAAGTTAAACATAAATGGGGCATGTTTTCAAACAAATGACGACACTAGTTACGCATTTAAGATGTAAAAACATGTGAACATGCTTATTGATAGATTATATGACTATCTTATATGTTTACATGACAAACATGATAACTTATGTGAATTCATGGCGTTTTATGACCCTAAGTCATTAGAAACCGTGATTTAGAATTATATCATGTATGATTGAACTTGGAAAGGTTGTACAAACATGGAAGGACCCTTTAACATGTATATATGTTATGTGATATCGTAAATTAATACTTGAATCCGATTCTTGGCATTTAACTTATAACAATGCTATAACTTACTAAATAAAATATGTTTGGAATTGATTATGGTCTTATGTGTTAATGGAGATATATGAAGATGATTAACTCGAAAAGAGGAACGTTAAGGATAAAAAAAAATAAAAGTTATATTAGTCGAGATTTGTGAATTTGTATGATACTATACATGGTATGACTGTATAGTAAGGTTAAAGACTTAACTTATATGTGGATTGTATATATAAGATAAAGTATGATGCTAAACTATATGACTAATGGATATCATATATATACGTAACTATATTACGATAGGGATTCGAAAGTTTTGATTTACTTAACGCGGATAGACTACGCTTAAGGCAAGTTCCCTAACTTACACTATTTTATTGTACAAGTATTCTATCATTGTGTTTACTTTATTCAAGGAACATTGTAAACAAGTTCCTAACCCTACTCTTTATTAAGCGTTCATTAAGCTTGTGCTATTATTATCGTACAAGTATACTTTTGAGATTGCAATTCATATGTTATAATTATATACTTCATGGATAAGATAAAAGTCGATTTATATTCTTCGAACTTTAAATCTTGAGATTTGGACTTAAAATTGTTGCGATCTATTTCATTTGATTCGGCTAAACTTATATTGTTGAAAAGCAACCCGAACCAATTGATTGGTGCGGGATCTTGTATTTGACTGAGATGAACAACCTTCTTTGAAGGAAAATTATATATTGTCGGGAGGCCGACGTGCGCACTTTAGTATAATTGAACGATATGCATAACGTAGGGTACTTTAGGCTGATCACCTGTTGTACTTGTTTTTGTTGGATTATCAGTATATTACTACTAATTCTAGTAGAAGTTCATAGTCCTTAGTGACTGCTCAGTATTCAATTATCTTGAAATCTTGAATTGATTTAGTAGTGAATCTTATCGATATTCTGCTGTCCTTAGAGATTGTTATTGAGAACTGTTGATATTTCTTGCTATCCTTGAACTATCATATCCTATTATACCCTTTTGGGATACGAGAACTATATTACTCACCCTTATTGTTATATTACTTACTGAGCAAATTTGTTGCTCATTCTTGTTTTTCCTAAAATATTTTAGTTAAGGCAGAGCAGGGTGGACCTTCGGGAGTCGATAAGGGCAAGGGCAAGGTTACCGACTAGCTAGCCCCTTTCATGTTCTAAATATTATGATGTTATTTTACGTCTATTAAGATGATGTATTAAGACTATTTTTGAACTATGTTTAAGCTTAAGTAGGGTTATGTAATGAGTCTTTATTCGATATTATTATGTACTCTATTAAGTACTGTAGGTTGCGAGACTTGGGAGAATAATTATAATAAATCATTATATATTATTCTAGATTAGATTTTCCGCTGTGATTGTATGATTTTAGTTATTATTGTATTATTGTGAGAACGTGACGGACCAAATTCGAGAGACCAGTGGCGGTCCGAATTTGGGGGTGTCACAATCCACCTCCAACTCCCTTGATTCCGTCCCTATCACCATCGTACCCATCTCTGCTATCTCTCTTTCCACCATTCCAGCCCCTACCATTCCCATCTCTACCTCCTCCACTGCAGCTCAGACTGCTATCACCACGAATTCCACCACAGTGGCCACCATCAGCCAAGCTTCTCCTTCCTCCTCCAGTCCAACAGAGACTGATACCCAGAAAGCCCTGCGTGCATACCCTGACGAGGCCAAATTTCCTCAAGCCAATAGCTCTTCACAGCTTATTGAGGAATACATGGAGGTCGTCCGATTGCACTACCAGATTCTGGCCACCCATGCACTAAAAGCTCCCACAGCCACTGACCGGATGTACCATACAAACAACAGCTGGATCGCAGTACCCCGAACCCTGATGGAGAAGGGAATCTGATTCCCTCTCCACGAGTTTATCCTGACCCTTCTCGGGTTCATCGGCATCGACTTCATCCATTTGGTGCCGAACTCATATATCAACATCATCGCCTTCATTGCTTTCTGCCAAGAAGCCGAAGTGCAACCCTCCATCGACCTATTCTTCGCTCTGTATCAACTGACCGGGCCCCGTGAACCAGGCTTCAAAGCCTTCAGCAAAATTGATAACAAACCGAATGCCAAGATAGAGAGACGCCTTCTGATGGATGCCCCCTCTAGCAACAAAGGATGGCACATAGAGTGGTTCTTTGTCCGAGGGCCAAAAACTCACAAACTACCGGGCTGGGCATCTCTCAGACGACTAAACTCTTACATAGGTGACATCTCCTCCGACCGAGTAATAGAGATTGCCAGAATAATTGAGAAATTACCCGCGAAGGAATGAAGCTACACCTTACTGACCAAGCAGGCTTGGCTTTATAACCATAACCGTAAGTCACCGAACTCTTACCTATTAACCCCTTTATACCATAATCATTGCTAATGCCTTCAATTCTGCAGTATCCCTCATCAAACCGACTACAGCCGAGCGATGCGACCTGGATCTCTACCTTTCCAACAAAGCTCCTGCCAAAGTTGTCGAAGCTCCCATTATCACCAGCCCAATTATTGAAGCCCCAACTTTCAACATACCAACCACCGAAGACGAACCTGCTGAGAACAATAACCCAGAAGCATCAAGAAGGGTTCGGCATAAGAGGAGAGCCTCCAAAGGATCCCATAAAAATGCCGATCCACCCCCGGCCATCCCAAAAAATCTCATTGACCTGCTCGCAGAAGAACGAGCAAAAATTCTTCATTTTAAAAAGAAACGGGCTAAGGTAACCCCTCTGACTGCCGAAAACCTTAGAGTCCCTACCACTAAAACAACTGCCCATTCCTCCGAAGCTGACCCTAATCTTTCCTTAATTCAAAGTCAAAAACACAAAAATACTGAGGATACCACACTACTAGAAATTTGACATATAGCGACGAGCTACAGTGACGGTCGACACGGAACCCTCGCTATAGTGTATATATAACTACGGTCATAGGATACCGTCGGTAAATGCCTCATAGAAGGTCTGTTCCGAGGGTCATTGTCTGGCAGTCGGTATAGAGGTTATTTTTAGATAAAACCCTCCCTTTTTCCCCAAATCATTTCACTCCCATTTTTCCCCTAAATCAGCTTCGCTACTCTCTAGTCCTCTCTCTCTTCTTTAACATGGTCTCTCTCGTCTTCCCATTTTCCCCCAAATTATCTACTGTTTGTTAATAGTTCAGCACTCGTCATCTTCTACTCCGGTTGGGCACTCATTTTCAGATGGCGAAACCCTAGGCATCGTCTGTTATAAGGAGTGGAAACTGAAATCAAGCAAAAAACAAAGTTCTAACTGCACATATTCGAGTCTCCGAAATTGATTGACGTCGATTGACATTTAGCAGCTTTGGGGACAGGGTTGAAACGGAATCTCGGGTTTCAAGCACTTGAAGATGCTAAGGAATACATTGAACCTTCATCAAGGTTTGTTTTCTACATGAATTGTGTTTTAATTGAATACACATTTGTGCCTTGTTGTAATTCCTGGTGTGCCTTGTTATGAACCGTCACTATAGATATGTGCTGACCGTCGGTATAGATCTTCAAGCGTATTTTTGGTTTATTTACTCGCGACGGCAGGACCGTCGGTATAGATAAGAAGGACCGTTGGATTAGATTTTAGAGATGGCTCCTATGGCAATGGGTGCCGACCGTCGCTATATCCTATAGCGACAGTCTTTTTTCCTATAGCGACGGTCGCCGACCGTCGCTATAGGTAGATTTTCTAGTAGTCCCACCTCCGATCCTCCCCCCAAAAGGCCGCATACTGAACCACCACCTTCTTCGTCTCAACAACTACTTCCCCCTCTACTAGAAGATGAGCCAACCCGAAAGTCATTCTTCTCTAACGACCCCAACAACTATCCCATCGAAGCTTACAACCACTTTGTGTTTCCCGCTGATGACGATAAGTTCAAAGACATACCATACCACAACCTTATACTGAGTGGACTCATGCAACAGGGCAGGGTAATCCTCTCTTACTCTTCTCATTTGAATTTTACACTACTTCTTTCTCCTAATCTTCAGATGTTCCTTTCAGACCAACGTTATATAGGGACGGGTCACCCAAAAATGGAAGGAACGCAAAGCCGAAACAACAAGACTTTTAGAAGAAATAGAAGCTCTTCAGGGAGCTCTCCTCCAAGAACGAACTACCAAAGCCAAAACTGACCAAGCCAACAAATATCTTCAGAGCGAAATCTCCAGCCTTCGGGACGAGAACACAAGCCTGAAGGAATACGTAGATCGAATCGAAACCAAATGCAAGATTCTTTTGGAGAAGTCTGAAGCTGACCAAGAAGAGATCAATCAGCTGAAGCAAAGCGACCTTGCACTCCAACAACAGAACTCTGACTTGAAGAGACAAGAAAAAGACATTCGCCAAGTATGCACTACTCTGGAGAAACAACTTTCCGAGTACAAAGCATCGGGACCAATTCTTACTTCAGATCTCCGGCTTCAGATTATAAAGGAGTATCGAGAATCGGCCGAGCTGAACGCTGAGATAGTCAACACGTACTCGGAAGGATTTGAAGCTTGCCGAAGCAAAGGCAAAACTAAAATGGTTGAACGCGCCATTAACCCTGATCTGCTAGATACTTCGGATTCCGAAGAGGATAATAATAATGAACCTTCTTCTTCAGATTAGGAGTAATTATATAAAAATCTGAACTTCCTGTAAATGTCAGTTATCAATGAAAAAATATCTATCTTTTCATATATTTTCCCGAACTGCATTTATATCTTAAGCACACATAACATTCTTATAAAAGAATTATAAGCAATTTAAAGCATAAAAATATTACTTGTTCCCCAGAGCTGAATTAATCCAACCTTATACCAAATTGACTGTTGGGTTTGTACGAAATCGTGACGCAATCAAATTACAAAAATTAGCGGAAGCATGGTATATCAGAGTTTAAAAATTTCTACAAAACCATTACCCGGATCATCCTTTATGCAAATTATTAATTTAAAACGATAAATAAGAAGTTATGGAATCATACCCTTGTAGAACGAAGCTTCCACAGGTACTAGTTCAACTCCTTGTTCTTCGTGATCTCCTTGAATTTCCGGGTTAGATTCCTTTCTTTGATCAACGTTAGCCACCCAAGTGTTTGGCCTCTAGAGGTGATCCACCAAGGAAGAGAAATTATCAAGAAGGAGGGTGTTTGGCTTAGTGTTCTATCCTCTATAGAAAAGGAGTACTCTCCAACAATTAGAATTGCATCATCTAATATCTATTATAAGACTCCTCTTATATAGATATTAGTCAACCCTTCTAATCCTATTAGACATGGGATTTCTTTTAATTAATTAAACTCCTTTAATTAATTTAGGCTTCCCACCACATGGGAATAATTAATTAAATTTATTTAATTAATTTGTCTCCTAATCTTATTAGGAATAAATGAGAGTGCTAAATATTAAATTAATTACTAAACTCCTTTAGAAATTAAGATAATAATAATTGTAATAATATTAATAAGACTCCTCTTATTAATTTATATTTAATATTTCCAAAATATTAAATAATAAACATTAAGCTATTTAATTTATTCTATCACCATAGATTAAATTAATTATACTTAATGCATTATTACGATTATGCCATTACCTTCTTAAATAATTATTCTTCCTTTTATGGTGTGACCCTTTAGGTTCTCCATATTAAACCGGTTGTGAATAAATCAATTAAAACAATTTTAATCTTATTTAAATAAATAAATTAAACTAATAATCTATTTAAATAAATAATATTTATTCTACAATAGGGATAAGCCTCCCTAGCGATCAACGACTTTCCAGATAATATAGATTTCAACATTAATCAAAAAGAACCTGTGAGTAAATAGTTACCGTACAATTCAATCCTTCCACCATACAATGTCCCAATTAAATATAAGACATGGATTTACTGTCAAGTCTTATTTTATTTAATTATATGTATTTCGATTAGAAAATGCACAACTCCAAATAATGCAAATTAAAAACTCCTTTCTAATTTCATTTCACCTTGGCCAAGGATTCCTGGGTTGTCATTTAACGAATCACATAGGACATATCTCCTCTTTTACTAGAGGTGGTAGATTCTTTATTGATCATTCATTATCTCCATATGTAACTCATTATACCCAAGCATACCCTATATATGCCTTAAAAGGTCTTAAGGAATAAGTCAAAGTATAATTTGTTACATACAAGATACTATGATGATCTCAAGTCCAAGGATCACTTGTACTACTATCACATTAGGAATTCCTATTGACATGCGAGTAAAACTCCATTAGGTATTCCATAGCGAATCACGTTCAGTGAACTTATTCTCCAATAAGCACCTACATACTTGCTTTAGTGTCTCCACACAAATGATCATGAGATCAATCATCCTCATCCAATGAGCAAGCAACATATGTACCAATCTATCCGGATTTACTAATCCCCTTTTTAGTAATCACACGATTGGGAACTATTTAAGTTTTAAAACTTTCTAAGAATTTAGATCTCATTAGCATGATCATCATCATGATTCTAAAAGCATTGCTTAAAACTATGGGTTATTTACATATTATAAAAACAGCAACATGTAGATAATTAAATGCCTTTAATAAATGAATATTTTATTAATAAATAAATAAGATTGTTTACAAAGTACGTGCTTTATCATCATACATGATTGGCTTGTATGCACACTACTATCAATCTCCCACTTGCACTAAAGCCAATCGCCATGGTATCTCATACCCATCTTCTCTAAGTGACGATCAAACTGCTGTTGTGTTAAAGCTTTAGTAAATGGATCTGCAATGTTGTCTTGAGAGTCTACACTCTCCTCTTTTAATGATTTTTTTTAATCAAAGTGCCGCAACACATGTTTAGATTCAAGATGAGACTTAGGAACTATTCCTAGTTCTGTAATGAACTTTTCATCCGAAACATCAACTTGCAGCTTCACTTACAGTTATATACTTTGTCTTTGTCACTAACCCAGCAACTTTTGCTGTTTGAAACCTTTCCAATTTACTGCACCACCTTTTAAGGTAACGACTTACCATAAAGTGGATTTTGCTGTCGTCTTGGTCAGTCTGAAAACTTGAGTCTGTTTAGTCTTCTAGTTTAATTCAGACCCATCATGTGTCATGATGACATCCTTAGTGTCAGTTAAGTACTTTGAGATGTTTATCACTGTCTCACAGAGATCTTCTCCAGAATATGACTGATCAACATCAAGTCTTGTATATTTCATTGCATACATAATAGTTACTTATGCGATCTCTCTTTTACTGAGGACAATTTTAGAGAGATACACTCCATGGCTCATCATCATGAGGCACCTTTTGGAGTTGCCATGCTAAACGCCTTTAGCATCTAATGAATATACGTTTCCATGGGTTAAGTCGAACATCCTTTTAAATCTATTAATACAGATTTATATCCCCAATGTGGAATGTTCTACCCAAATCATTCATGGAGGAATGTTTAGACAACTTTATTTTGATCGATTTTAGCATAGAAATTTCATTCCCTATCAGTAATATATCATCAACATATAATACATGGAATGAAACAGCGCTCCCACTAACCTTCTTGTACACACATGGTTCATCGTCATTTTTGATAAAATCAAACTCTTTGATTGTCTCATCAAAACGAATGTTCCATCTACGAGAAGCTTGCTTCAATCCATAAATGGATCATTGCAACTTACAAACTTGATTTATTCCAACCTTTGAAACAAATCCCTCTGGCTGTGTCATATACACATCCTCCTCAAGTTTCCCATTGAAGAAGGCCGTTTTCACGTCCATCTGCCAGATCTCATAGTCGTTATAAGCTGCAATTGCAAGCAAAATCCGAATGGACTTGAGCATAGCTACTGGTGAAAAGGTTTCATCATAGTCAACTCCTTGTCTTTGTTTGAAACCCTTTGCAACCAGTCGGGCCTTATAGGTCTCCACCTTGCCGTCCGCTCCAGTCTTTCTTTTAAAGACCCATTTACACCCAATAGGCTTAATGCCTTCAGGTGGTGAAACCAAAGTCCATACTTTGTTTTCATACATGGAGTCCATTTCGGATTTCATGGCTTCAAGCCATTTCCCTGAGTCTTTATTACTCATGGCCTGTTCGTAATTCAATGGATCATCATCATTCATGATGTGTACCTCATCGTCATCCTCTATAACGAATCCATACCTCTCAGGTATCTTCGGTACTCTCCCAGATTTACGAACAGGGTGTGGTATTGTAGGTTCTTCTACTTGGTCAGGTACCTGACTTTGATCCATGGTAATTTGTGGTTCTTGAACTTTTTCAAGATATATCTTACTCCCACTGACCCCTTCATGGATAAACTCATTTTCCAAGAAGGCAGCATGTTTCGCAACAAACACTTTTGATCAGTTGGATGATAGAAATAATACCCTAAAGTTTCTTTAGGGTATCCCACAAATCTACACTTATCGGATTTAGTCTGTAGCTTATCATTTTCAAACTTTTTGACATAAGCTGGGCAACCCCAAGTCTTAATATGCTTAAGATTTGGTTTCCTCCCCTTCCACATCTCATATGGAGTCTTTGGGACGGATTTGGTAGGTACCTTGTTAAGTAGGTATGCAGCTGTTTCTAGGGCATATCCCCAGAAAGAAATTGGAAGGTATATAAAACTCATCATGGATCGAACCATGTCCAACAGTGTTCGATTTCTCCTTTCAGATACTCCATTTAACTGTGGTGTACCTGGAGGAGTCCATTGTGAGATTATACCATTTTCTTTGAGACAATAGAGAAACTCACCGCTTAAGTATTCTCCACCTCGATCTAATCGAAGTATCTTTATACTCTTGCCCGTTTGTTTCTCTACTTCACTTCTGAACTCTTTGAACTTTTCAAATGATTCTGACTTGTATTTCATTAAATACACATATCCAAATCTTGAGTGATCATCAGTGAAAGTAATAAAATAAGAATACCCACCCCGTGCACTTGTTGTCATAGGTCCACAAACGTCTGTGTGAATCAATGCCAACAACTCTGTAACTCTTTCTCCTTTTCCACTAAAAGGAGATTTAGTCATTTTACCCATGAAATAAGATTCACAAGTTGGATATGATTCATAATCAGATAACTCAAGGAGCCCATCTTTATGCAACTTGGATAATCTTGTTTCATTGATATGACCGAGTCTACAGTGCCACATGTAAGTATAATTAATATCATCTCTTTTCCATTTCTTAGTTTGTTCAATTTGAAAAATATTTTCTTGTAAGTCAAGTGTATAAAGTCCATTTCGCAAATTTTCAATACCATATAAAACATCGTCTTTATAAATAGAACAACTATTGTTCTTTATAACAACGTTAAATCCTTCCATATCCAATATAGAAATTGAAATAATATTTTTAATAATATTTGGAACATAATAACAATTATTAAGATAAATGAACTTGCCCGAAGGCATTGCTAAATAATAAGTTCCTACAGCTAATGCAGCAACCTTTGCTCCATTCCCCACTCGTAGGATCACCTCATCATTGTTCAGCTTTCTACTTCTAACCAGTCCCTTCACATTATTACATATGTGAGAACCACAACCGGTATCTAATACCCAAGTAGAATTTTGACTTTCTAAAAAATTAATTTCAATCATGAACAAACCTTGATTGGAAGTCGAAGCTTCTCCAAGCTTCTTCTTTGCCAGAAACTTCTTGCAGTTTCTCTTCCAATGACCCGGCTCGTTGCAATGGAAGCACATTCCTTTGCTAGCTGGATCAGATTTCTTTTGTTCCTTTATGTTCACTTTGCCTTTGGTCATCCGAAATCGGAAGAGCTCCTTAGATATCTCATATCTAGCAGTCCTACTTTGTTCACCATACAACTCCTTGAGGTGAAGCAGCATAGCAGGAGCATCCATTTTTTCGTGCTGACGCTGAAGCTCGTTATTCATGGATGCGAGCATGATGCATTGAGCCACAGATGCATCATCTTGCCACTTATTGAAAGTGGCAATCTCTTCCTCAGAGGCTGTTTCTGAAACAGATTCAGGGACAGTTGAATTTAGGACATAAGAAATCTTTTCAGCAGTGAGAACAATTCTCAGATTTCTTAGCCAGTCCTCATAATTCGGCCCGGTAAGCTTGTTTGCATCAAGTATGCTTCGTAGTGAGATTAGTGATTTAGACATTTTTAAAATTCTGCATGTGAAAGAAAATAACATTTTAGCAAACATTCATTTTATTAACTTTGCATACCAAAATAAATTTAGGTCTTTATTTTAAATTGGTATCTCCCACTATTTTTATCAAACTATATTACCCTCACTTATATAGTTCGGCAACATCTAATTAAAGATTTGCTAGTGAGAATAAGGATCCCATTTCAAATGTATATAACCTTGTGGATAGCACAATAAGCGATATACAAATAAATAGGTAGACAACTCTTGTCAATTACATCACCATGTAATTCCTTTTATTTTGCCTCTTAAATCATAATGGTCAAGTGTGTGCACATCCGAACTAAAATAATTTAAGTTAAGTCCAGCCTAGCACTTCCATAAATTCAAAAAAGAAAAATGTTCGTCCTTGTGGATAGCACAACAAGACTAGATCGTTCAATTTTCTTGATAAGCATCAAATGTGATTAATTAACATCTTAAATACGCAATACTCGCCTTGTGGATAGCACAACAAGCTCATATTAAATATTTAATACTCTATTAATTTATCATGCTAGAAGGCGACGTTCGATATTTCAAATATCATTTGAACGCTTCGGACTTAATATTATTTCTTTGAGGGGTTTGTTATTATTTGTCTCATCTTGTTTAGCGCGCATGCATATATATATATAAAATACGCGTCATTTTATTAAACATGCGAAGCATGTTTGCATAAAATATAATATATATAATATTTAGCATGCAATATAGAATATTATATTCTACCCGAATTGATTATGGACTTTTATTCTAGTTTGGTTCACTAGAGCCACCAAGTGAACCAAAAGGTCAAACCTAGGAGTGCAAGAATTTAAATTTAAATATAACTATTACATTTAAACCCGGGCTCCATACAAACGGGTCTTCACGCGCTCCTTGCTCCTTGGTCTCTAATTTTTTAAAGATAATTCTAACTATTTCTATTACATTAAACTATTTAATTTAAACAGAAACCTTGATAACAGTCAAGGGGAAGTACATAGGAGGGAGATAGAATTTTACATCAAGAAAAAAAAAATTAGAGAAGACGAGGTACGCAGACCCCATTTAATAAAACCCATTCATTCAAGCATTCAACTAAAATAAAATCCAATCACATTGGTCAAATAGTCCATAATCAATCCCCATTTATTATCATACATATCACCATATATATCAATAAATAAATATTCATCTCATGAATTAAAACATTCCATATATATATGAGTATCATTTAATGGGCAATTTTAAATTGCATGAAATCCAATTTCAAGATTAAAATAAACTCTTTATTTTAATTATAAAATTATTTAGAATATAATATATAAATATATCATATTTATTTTTTAAAAAGATGCCACCTTCTTTTATTAAAAGAGTCCTGCAGGTTTATTAAAAGAGTCCTTTTCTGATGGGTCACCTTCTTTTTGGAGTAAGAAAGAGACAACACCTTTTCTTTGCAGAATTCAAGATTAGCACCCAAAAAAAAAATTGTGATTCGTCCCAAAAAAAGTCTTTTTTTTTTCTTAAAAAATATAATTTTATACAATAAAATTATGCCCAATAAATTATTTTAAATACATACCCATATGTATATGAAATCAAAAATAAATTAATAATTGCATAAAGATTTGGCTCTGATACCACTGTTGGGTTTGTACGAAATCGTGACGCAATCAAATTACAAAAATTAGCGGAAGCATGGTATATCAGAGTTTAAAAATTTCTACAAAACCATTACCCGGATCATCCTTTATGCAAATTATTAATTTAAAACGATAAATAAGAAGTTATGGAATCATACCCTTGTAGAACGAAGCTTCCACAGGTACTAGTTCAACTCCTTGTTCTTCGTGATCTCCTTGAATTTCCGGGTTAGATTCCTTTCTTTGATCAACGTTAGCCACCCAAGTGTTTGGCCTCTAGAGGTGATCCACCAAGGAAGAGAAATTATCAAGAAGGAGATTGTTTGGCTTAGTGTTCTATCCTCTATAGAAAAGGAGTACTCTCCAATAATTAGAATTGCATCATCTAATATCTATTATAAGACTCCTCTTATATAGATATTAGTCAACCCTTCTAATCCTATTAGACATGGGATTTCTTTTAATTAATTAAACTCCTTTAATTAATTTAGGCTTCCCACCACATGGGAATAATTAATTAAATTTATTTAATTAATTTGTCTCCTAATCTTATTAGGAATAAATGAGAGTGCTAAATATTAAATTAATTACTAAACTCCTTTAGAAATTAAGATAATAATAATTGTAATAATATTAATAAGACTCCTCTTATTAATTTATATTTAATATTTCCAAAATATTAAATAATAAACATTAAGCTATTTAATTTATTCTATCACCATAGATTAAATTAATTATACTTAATGCATTATTACGATTATGCCATTACCTTCTTAAATAATTATTCTTCCTTTTATGGTGTGACCCTTTAGGTTCTCCATATTAAACCGGTTGTGAATAAATCAATTAAAACAATTTTAATCTTATTTAAATAAATAAATTAAACTAATAATCTATTTAAATAAATAATATTTATTCTACAATAGGGATAAGCCTCCCTAGCGATCAACGACTTTCCAGATAATATAGATTTCAACATTAATCAAAAAGAACCTGTGAGTAAATAGTTACCGTACAATTCAATCCTTCCACCATACAATGTCCCAATTAAATATAAGACATGGATTTACTGTCAAGTCTTATTTTATTTAATTATATGTATTTCGATTAGAAAATGCACAACTCCAAATAATGCAAATTAAAAACTCCTTTCTAATTTCATTTCACCTTGGCCAAGGATTCCTGGGTTGTCATTTAACGAATCACATAGGACATATCTCCTCTTTTACTAGAGGTGGTAGATTCTTTATTGATCATTCATTATCTCCATATGTAACTCATTATACCCAAGCATACCCTATATATGCCTTAAAAGGTCTTAAGGAATAAGTCAAAGTATAATTTGTTACATACAAGATACTATGATGATCTCAAGTCCAAGGATCACTTGTACTACTATCACATTAGGAATTCCTATTGACATGCGAGTAAAACTCCATTAGGTATTCCATAGCGAATCACGTTCAGTGAACTTATTCTCCAATAAGCACCTACATACTTGCTTTAGTGTCTCCACACAAATGATCATGAGATCAATCATCCTCATCCAATGAGCAAGCAACATATGTACCAATCTATCCGGATTTACTAATCCCCTTTTTAGTAATCACACGATTGGGAACTATTTAAGTTTTAAAACTTTCTAAGAATTTAGATCTCATTAGCATGATCATCATCATGATTCTAAAAGCATTGCTTAAAACTATGGGTTATTTACATATTATAAAAACAGCAACATGTAGATAATTAAATGCCTTTAATAAATGAATATTTTATTAATAAATAAATAAGATTGTTTACAAAGTACGTGCTTTATCATCATACATGATTGGCTTGTATGCACACTACTATCATTGACAACCTAGTTCTCTCCGTGAGCCGAACAGGTTCAACAAAAAATATTCACTTCGCTCCTAAGAGGCGAAGGAACCCAGCCTTATACCAATGGCAACCTCGTTCTCTCCGAGAGCTGAACATGATCAACCAAAAATGTTCACTTCGCTCCTAAAAGGCGAAGGAACCCAGTCTTATACCAATGACAACCTCGTTCTCTCCGAGTGTCGAACAGGTTCAACCAAAAATATTCACTTCGCTCTTAAGAGGCGAAGGAACCCAGCCTTATACCAATGGCAACCTCGTTCTCTCCGAGAGCCGAACAGGTTCAACCAAAAATATTCACTTCGCTCCTATGAGGCGAAGAAACCCAACCTTATACCAATGACAACCTCGTTCTCTCTGAGAGCCGAACAGGTTCAACCAAAAATATTCACTTCGTTCTTAAGAGGCTAAGGAACCCATCCTTATACCAAAAAATCTGGTCCGCTACGTGTAGTCGGACAGATATAGAACAAACACATAGGACAACACGGTTGGAGAGAAATATGCTTCTTTTATTGATAATCCCTGGCGCTATTACAGATCCTTGACTCTAACTTCTGCCCTACTGAAAATATTTCCTTAGTCTGCCAGCATGCCAAGTATTCTTAATCTCTGACCCACCCATTGCTAGAAGCCGATAGGTGCCAGGCTTCGCTACCTCAATAATCTCATAGGGGCCTTCCCAATTTGGCATCAATTTCCCTTGATTCTGAGGCATAGAGGCTTCCACTTCCCTAAGGAAAAAATCCCTTACTTCGAACCTTCCGAGCTTTACTCCTTTATTGTAGTACTTAGCCACCCTTCGCTGATATGTAGTAAGCTTCACAAAGGCAGCTTCTCTGACCATTTCTAGCAAATCTAAGTTGGCCCGAATCCCATTTTAGTTGAACACCTCCTGGAATTGACTGACCCGAAGAGAAGTAGATCTGATCTCCACCGGTACCAGAGCATCTATACCGTAAGCCAATATAAATAGAGAATCACCAGTGGTAGATTGAGGTGTGGTCCGATAAGCCCATAGAACATTAAGCAATTCCTCAGGCCATCTCCCCTTTGCCTCATCAAGTCTCCTCTTGATCCCATTCAACAAAGTTCTGTTCGTTACCTTAACTTGACCGTTCGACTGAGGATGTGCTACTGAAGTCTTCCTATGTTGTATTCCCAATCCTGTCAAAAATGCCTCGAACTTGGCACCCACAAACTATCGACCATTATTCAAAACTACCGCCATCGGTATTCCGAACCGGAACACAACACACTTCTTCAAAAACTTCAAACACTCCTGTTCTATAATCAGCCGAAGGGATTTGGCCTCCACCCATTTGGTCATGTAGTCAATGGCAGCGATGACAAAGCTAACCTGTCCCTTAGCTTTTGGTAATGGACCCAATATATCCACTCCCCAAACAGCGAATGAAATAGGTGACAATACTGAATACAGCTCTTCTGGCGGCTGATGAGTGATAGGATTGTTCAGCCGACATTTCGGGCACTTTTTTACGTACTCAGTCGTTTCTTTGAATATTGTAGGCCAGTAGTATCCCTGCCGAAGTAACTTGTATGCCAAAGACTTCGCTGCCATATTATCACCGCATATCCTCTCATGAATTTCCCGAAGGGCATACTCTGCCTCTGAAGGAATCAAACACTTTAGCAGTGGGGAAGAATAGGCTCTTCGACATATGTCTCCGTCTATCAACACTGTAAGAACCCGAATTTTTGAGAATTATTAAAATAAGAATTTAATAAATAAAATTCTTATTAAATGATATGTTGAGTGATATTATTACATATGTGAGTAAGTACTATGCAATATGTGATGTTTATGTTAATAAATATATTAGAAGTATATATTTATTACTTATAAATAAATTGTAGGAGCAATTTATTAAAGGAAATGAGATGGCTAAAAATTAAAATAATTTATTATTTTAATGTGGTAATTGGTGGCATTAAATATACTTAATGTATAACCATAATTTTATTAAAGAAATCATATATTACATTATTGAGTGTAATGTATGCATGTTTTAATGTAGCGAATATATTATAATATTTACTGAAGTTAAATTGTTGAAAACAATTTATAGAAAGGAAAAGGAAATAATTAGTTTAAGTATACAAATATTATGGTATACTTTAATTTAAAGATATTAAAATAAATTCTATCATTGAATTATTTTAATAAAGAGAGAATATTATTTTAATAATATATGTAAATAAATTGACATAATTCAATTTATAATGTGAGAGAATAAATTTATTAATTATTTTCTAGATGTGATGGAAGTATATGAGTATTACTTGGAGTATTTGTAATAAATATATTTATAATATTTATATATATTCATTATGCGAGAAAATAAAATTGTTATGAGCAATTTGCGTAATGTATTAAAGGAGATGATTTAGGTATATAATATTTATATATACTTTACTCAAGTGTATTGGAGTGAATTCTTATAAGGAATTATTTTAATAAATGAAGGATATTATATTTATTATAATATCTTAAGAAGGTAAATAAGTTCTTAAATGAATTGATGTTGATGAGACAAGAATATTATAATTGTTGTAATATCTTAAGTAGGCAAATAATGGTATTTGCATGGAATATTAGGTCTTGCATATTTATTTTAAAATAAATAAATATGTAGTTAAGAGATATTATATTTTATTTTAGGAATATGTAATTGTATAATTATATGATTCCTATTGAGTAAAATTATTTAAGGTGGTAAATTAGTAACTTGGAATATATAATCTAGTTGTTAACTATTGGATAAATTATTTATTCAATAAAGGGATTAAAAGTTTAAGTGGGTGAGTTAATTAATTAAGCAAGTGGGTTAATTTCTAGTTCACTCAACTTACTATTACAAACTTAATATCCAAGCTATTCCATTTTTTTGTCTTGCCGTGAGTTAGAGGAGAGAATGAAGAGTGAAGGCTACTCATTATTAAGCTTGGGCACCAAGTTGAGTTGACTAAGAATTTAGGAGAAGTCTCCCTCATTCTTTCTTCTTCCTTCCCCATGTCCGAAGTCTCTCTCTCCCATATTGTTGAGATTTTGTAATTTTCCAAAAATGAAAAGTGAAGAAATTGTATTGTTTGAGGGAGCATGGACAAATTGGAACCAAAGATTAGAGAGTTTGAGAGGATTTAAAGCTTGGAATAATAGAAGATTATGAGCATAAGGTATTATTCCTTATGTAATTTCTTTGAATTTTATCAAAGTTATATGATATATAATTTTATTGCTAAACTTGGGATTTTGGAAGTTTAGTAAGTTAGATAGAGTTATTAATGAAATTTATTTGTAGTAAATCAATATTTGATTTATGTATATGAAATATAGAGTTGAAGTTAATTTTGAATCAAGAGAATCAAAATTTGATGTTTTTAGTAAACTTTAGTTTACTAACATTCATTTTAGTTTAATTTCGAGCTTGAATTATTAATGGAATGATGGGTTTTAGAGACTTGGTGGCTAGGTATGGGTTGTGGGATGTATAAGGATGGATTTGTGGCAAAAATCGCTAACAAATTGATAAGAAATCGAGTCGAACAAATAACGCACGTTATATGTTCGATGAATGGCCTTAAAGAACCAACGCGGCTAAAACTAAGAATTTAACGAAGCCGACACTTGGAACAAGTCTTATTATGTTAATAGAGATTTATTTGTGAAGAAAGTCGGGTTAAAACGGAGCGAGGCGAGTTTTGAACGTTAATTGCAAAGTTGAAAAACTAGTGCGAACAGCCTTTTTGGACGCATTATTTGAACAGCTTAAAATACCCAAATATCAGTGGTGATATTTATTAAAAATACTTTGATATGTCAAGTATAACATATCCAAAAATTAGATTAATCCGATAAACGAGCAGCGCATACGAAAATCACGAAGTGGCTGCGTTGATAAGAAGTCGAGCAAATTTCAGCACGCCGCCGTGCGCAGCAGCGCCCGCTCGCGCGCGCCTGCCGACGGCAGCGCGACGTTGGGCTGGAAATGTGTTCTGACATCATTTTTAAGCGCGTTTTTGAAGAGTTCTCATGATCCGTTTTTAAAGTTTAAAATTTTTCTAAAATACTATGACATGAGGTCTATAACATGCCCGAAAAATTTCTGTTATACGACTTATGATTTGAAAATTAAAAATGAGCGAACATGCATGTCAGAACTTAAAATTTGGGCGACGCCGAGCGTCGACGCGCCGAGCGATTTTGACGTTCGACGTTTCGAATCGCGTTCCGGCGGAATAATAAGTCATAATAAATCTAATAATGTCTTACATGGCAAGATTTGACTATAAATGATATTTTATGCCGAGAAACTTTCTTTCGGACATAAATAAAGCAATAAAAATATGTAATAAATATAAATTTACATATTTAAGCGAAATAAAAACCAAGGTTGCCTATAAAATTATTTTATGGTGCAACAAAGAGTGAGAGACCTATAAAAATTTGTATTAATCATAAAAATATTATTTTGAGGTTTTCGGAGTTCAAAATGAGATTTTTGAGCTAAAAATTTATATAGCGGTATATATATGTATATTTAATATATATATATACGTATCTAGTGAAAATGTGAAATGAAAAGTGTGGATCCATTAAAAAAATATAATGGTCCTAAGAATAATGAAACGAAGGTTTTCGGAATTCAAAACGAAGATTCTTGAACAAAGAATTTTCTAACGGACTTTACATATATATATATATATATATATATATATATATATATAGAGAGAGAGAGAGAGAGAGAGTGAGAATGCGAATTAATCGTGAGAATATATACGAAGTAAATTTGTTAACGAAGTAAAATATTTGCGTATGAGGGAATGGTTTGAGCTAACTCATGAGTGGACAAAAAGTTATAAAAAATTATTTAATTCAAGAAATAATATAGTAAATTGAGTTTTTTACTATAAAAGATATATAATACATGTTTAGAACCTGAATTCGCAAATAAAGGTAGAAGATATTCCTAAAATGGAATAGAAATGATATTAAGCTCCGATATGTAAAATATTTACATGTTAAAATGTGAGGAGCCTTTATTTGACGTAAAGAAGATTAAGTTTTTAAATAAACTACCATTCGTTTTAAGTAAGAATTAATAACATTAGTTTTTATAAACTAGTAATTATTATTATTGAATAAACATGCATATTTTGTGACATATTTAATTATCTAATATGTGTGTGCATGTAATAATAATTCTGTAGGAATTATAGAGAAACTAAAGTTAAATTTTAACGATAATCTCCAATCAAGGCAAGTTTTTCAGTTCTGTTATGTTTGTGGATTGTATGTGATTATATGGTGGGTTGTATACCATGTTTATTAAATTGTTAAAGTCAAAATATGACTAAGTCAATTGGGTTATGGAACTCAATTGCTTTATGTGATATGTGATAGCATATTTTGTGAGAGAATGTAATACGTAAAAAGGCATGTATAAATGTATTGCATGAAATTATAGAACTGTGATATGTCTAGTAAAAGATTTATTGATGCATGTAAAATATGCATAGTAAAGAAAGTATGTTGCATATAGAGTTGTGTGCTATGTGAAACATGATAGACTGTTAAATTTGCTGGGCCGTCGAGCTCAATCTTGCAAACATAAATATTTTGCAGGTTAACAATGTTAAGCAATATTACTTGCTGTATAGATGATGAAGATTGATGGATGTGCGAAATGGATACACTTCCTTACATTAGAAATGGTAGAAACCTATGACTGATAGTTTAATATATGTAATCAACAGCAATGTATAGTTTAAAATATTCAATAAAGAATATTTATTTTAGATGTGTTGCAATGAATACTTTATAAAAATAAAGTGATATAGTAACATTACTATATAAGAAAGAATTAATATTGAGTTATATATATTAATATAACTCTGATAAGAGAAATCATTAAATAAATATGATTTCTTTATAAAAGAGAATCGTAAAGGTTGAGATTCAGGGAACGAATGAATGGAATAAAAAAAAAAAAATTTATTCCCCATTTTTAGCTATTTTTAACATTAAATAATATTTTAAAAGCTTGAACAAGATAATATTAACACACAAGATCGGGAAGAGAAATAGTCCTGATTTTGGGGTCGTTACAAACATAAAGTTTAAGCTTCTATGCTTTATATTCTTTGCCAGTAGCCGATCTGAGGGTAGAACACCATCGGCTAGATACTCCAAATATGGAGCCATCTAGCAGGTTGACCGTTCCACACACATCACCTTGATGTGCTGAACACTCAGTTGGTTCAGAACCTCTAGGTAGACCGATCCGTTAAATGTTCTTACCTCAGTCGTAGCCAACCTCGCCAATGCGTCAATGGGAGCTGTCATTTACACTCCTAAATTAACCTCACTTTCACTTCACGAATTTAAATAATTAGCACAGTAGTAAGCAAGGATCGATCCCACAGAGAGTAAGTTTGTTTTAGATTTATTCTACTATTTTAACAGAAAATAAATATGGGGGATTTTTGAAATTGTTTTAAACTAAGAAAAACAGAATTTAAATAAAGAGATTAACCAAATATGTAAAAACTTCAGTTCTGTAGTTCAGTTTCACCAAGCACAACAATCAATTAATCAAGTTATTATTCTTTACCCTTCAATGAAACTATTAACCCTAGATAACAATAAGCTCTGCTATCCAAAATTCTCCTTAGATATTCACTGTATGAAATAAGATCTTCACCAGATTCAACTAGCATATAACCTAGAACAAGCTCTCTAGATTTAATATGATAGAAGCATTAAGAAATAGAGAATTAGGCTAATCCAAGCAACAAACACATAAGCTCGATTTGTTTAACTTATTTTCTGATAATCTTAGCAATACACAAAAGCTTGTCCACAATTAGTATCACTAATTTACTACTTGTGATGAAGACAGATATCAATTACACGTAATACCAATCTTAATCTAGCATATGATAATGATTAAATTAACTCAATTGGCCATATTAAATTAATTAGATCAATTAGCATGCAATCAATGAAAACAGATTATCAGAAGAAATTTCATACAAGAAGGAATAAATAATAATACTCAATTAATTAATTACTTATAACAAGGTTCCACCTCCCTTTAGAACTGAATAAAGAAACTAGCCTGACATGCTCCAAATCTGCGTTTCAATGAGGTATGATAGTTGGTAGAAGATTGAATGAATAAAACCTTAACTATCATCCTCTATTTATAGTGCTAGACAAGGACCTAAATCCTATAAGAACTAGGAATCCAAATCCTAAAAGGAATTACAATTATAACTAGTTTCCATAAAGAAATAGAATCTAATAAGAAAATAAAATCTCAGTCCAAAGTAGTCCTAATTCTAATAGTAATATCAATCCAATTATATGTAGGAATCTCCAAATATTGAGAAAGTCAACTGCTGGTCAAACTCCTCTTCAATTCAACTCCAAATCAACTTGTTTCCATCCTTTTAGCTTTAATTCACCTGAAAATAATAAACAACTTATTAAGCTCATATACACATGAAACATGTAATAAAACCAAATGTAAAGGAATAAAAAAATCATGAATATTGTGTACTTATCAAAATCCCCCACACTTAGTCTTTTACCCTAAAATTTAATTTCCAGAAACTCTACTCAACCATAACGTCAAAAGATTTTAAGATCAAATCATGATTATCAACACTAAACCCACAAAAATATGATCAACGCTTCATCAATCAACTCAAGATAAGTACCTCACCACTTCACCAATGAGTTTTATTAAGTTAAATTGTAACCACATAAGCCCTTGTCTATGATCCACATACTTACTCAACTTAGTTACCATGGAGCAAAAACCGTGCACACCACTCAAAAACTCAAAACATACTTTTTCTGCTTTATTTTTTATCAGAATCTTTTCATTTTAATTAATTTTTTTTATTTTCGGTGAATGCATTTTATGCTCCGTTTCACCTTCCTCAATCATTCTTTTGTAAGTGAGTGCATTTTATGCTCTATTTCACTTATCCGCACGTGTTTATGGGAGAGTGCGTTTTACGCTCCATCTCATCCCACCACATGACTTCTCTTGTGTTTCTTTTTCAACAATTTCACTGGTTTTCAATTTTTCTTATTATTTTTTTCACATGGTCCTGCAAAAAGCTTAAGCAGTTCAATAGTTCTAGAGCATGAGATTAGTGCACATAGACAACTCCATAGATAACTTAGCTAACTAAGCATATATCACATGTTCAAGTGCTCATGAGACACAAATTCAATTTAAATCAATTACTATGGATCATGACTTAGTTTTTCTCAATCATTAACCAATTAAGCATTAAACAGATTTTGAATTTTTAGCATTGATTCTCATTTGTTGATCTTAACCTTCGAACACATAGGCAAATAAAATCATGGAATCCAAATTTTTTCAAAAATTTTCAAAGGCATCTAGATGGTCCTATTTCCTATCAAAATCAGCAGATCAATATCACTAAAATAAAAAATAAAAAACCTAAATCTCTCCCCCCACACTCAAACCTTACATTGTCCCCAATGTAAGAAAATCATGCAAAGAAGAAAGAACTACATGCAAAAATAAAATAAATAATAATAATAAAAAAAACTAAATAGTAAAGGGATAGAAAAATCAAATCTGATTTCTTGGGTTGCCTCCCAAGCAGCTGCCCTTGTTTATTGTCATTGGCTTGACATCTTCCCTCTCGTTCTATGTAATTGGAGTTGTGAACTTCAAGTGGATTGGTAATAGTTTCTTCCTTAATTGAGGAACATTGTGTACTTCATGATTTTGCTCCTTTCCAGCCACCAAATCCTCCTCGTATAATTGTATTCGATCAAAAGATTCATGTACTAAATAATCCATAACATCAATAACAAAAACAGATTTAATATTATCAAGATACCTTTTAGCCTGATTTGCGTTGAACTGGAACTTTGCATTGTCCAATTCCATGGTAAAGGTACGATGGTGTGTAGCACTCCTTGTTTCTGTTAGTTGTACTGATGGAGATGAATCCACGTCTTTCTTGTCGAGATATGCAGAATTTATCAAATTATTCTCTTCTTCCTCTTGTTCATTCTCTTCGTCAAATTCCATATTACAGTCCGTTCCTGGAGGAAGCCCTGAATCCTCCTGCTCCTTTTCGTCAAATCCCATTGTACTAAAGTTCTCAACAAATGGAGGAGATAACTCCACGAAGCCTTGAAATTCTAACCTTCCTACTGTGGTTGCAAGCTGACCAACTTGATCCCTCAGATCTTGAACAGAAGTTCTTGTCTCCTGCTGGAACTGCTGTGTCTGACTCATGAACTGTAGTGTTCGGCTCATGAATGCCTTGAACATATCCTCTATAGATGTCCCAGAATTGACAGGTACTTCTTGGTTTTCTGTGTGGTACTGAGGTTGAGTCTGCTGAAGATCTTGCTGCATACTTGAAAGGACAGGTTGCATTGGTGGCCTAGTACCTTCATAGCTCAAGTCGGGATGATCTCTCCATTCGGAATTGTAAGTTTCTGCCCAAGGATCACATTGATGTGGATTTTATCCGAAGAATGTCCCCACAGCATTAACTTGATGAACAATTACATCCTCTTGCACTATGGGACAATCATTTGTTGTATGCCCTGATTTTGAGTAAATTCCACATACTTTTGCAACCGGTACGTTTCTTGTTGTTAATTATTGCACCACAGCAGTTAAGTTAGAAATCTGTTGTGCCAATTCACTCGTGCTTACCTCACTTACCCTTTGTAGAGCATGATCGTATTGTTGTGAGTTATCGGCCATGTTTGCAATCAAATTTCTTGCAGCCTCCAGTGTCTTTTCTACTAATGCTCCTCCACTAGCCGCATCGATCATACTTCTTTCCGTTGGTATCAGTCCCTCGTAGAAGTACTGGATCAAGTGTTGCTCATCAATTTGGTGGGGAGGGCAGTTGGAACACAACTTCTTGAACCTTTCCCAATACTCGTAGAGAGTTTCTCCATTGAACTGACTGATTCCACATATCTCCTTCCTTGAATCGGCAACTCTTGATGCAGGAAAATACTTCTCCAAGAATAGCCTTTGCATATCAGTCCATGATCGTATCGATCCTGAAGGAAGATAGTATAACCAGTCTTTAGCCAAATCTGCTAATGAGAAAGGAAAAAATCTAAGTTTGATCTGCTCCTCTGACACTCCTTGTGATTTCATCATGGAGCACACCACATGGAACTCCTTTAGATGCGTATATGGATTTTCACCTGTTAGACCACGAAAAATAGGCAAAAAGCGAATTAGTCCATAGTTAAGTTCAAAAGCAACATCTAAGGTAGGATATTTAATACACAGGGATGGCTGATCAAGGTCTGGAGTAGCCAGTTCTTTTAAAGTCCGGTTGTTGTTCGGCACCACCATCTTTTCCTTTTTAAGTATTGGAACAAGAGCTTCTTTTGTATCTTTAATTTTCTCTATCTCTTGATCAAAATTAGAGTGAGAGGATTGAGTCATAAAACAAAAAGAAAAAAAATAAAATAAAAAGAAAATAATAAAAATAAACGAAAACAAAGAATAAACAAAAACAAATAACACTCCCCGGCAACGGCGCCAAAATTTGGGAGCTGTCGTTTACACTCCTAAATTAACCTCACTTTCACTTCACGAATTTAAATAATTAGCACAGTAGTAAGCAAGGATCGATCCCATAGAGAGTAAGTTTGTTTTAGATTTATTCTACTATTTTAACAAAAAATAAATATGGGAGATTTTTGAAATTTTTTTAAACTAAGAAAAACAGAATTTAAATAAAAAGATTAACCAAATATGTAAAAACTTCAGTTCTGTAGTTCAGTTTCACCAAGCACAACAATCAATTAATCAAGTTATTATTCTTTACCCTTCAATGAAACTATTAATCCTAGATAACAATAAGCTCTGCTATCCAAAATTCTCCTTAGATATTCACTGTATAAAACAAGCTCTTCACCAGATTCAACTAGCATATAACCTAGAACAAGCTCTCTAGATTTAATATGATAGAAGCATTAAGAAATAGAGAATTAGGCTAATCCAAGCAACAAACACATAAGCTCGATTTGTTTAATTTATTTTCTGATAATCTTAGCAATACACAAAAGCTTGTCCACAATTAGTATCACTAATTTACTACTTGTGATGAAGACAGATATCAATTACACGTAATACCAATCTTAATCTAGCATATGATAATGATTAAATTAACTCAATTGGCCATATCAAATTAATTAGATCAATTTGCATGCAATCAATGAAAACAGATTATCAGAAGAAATTTCATACAAGAAGGAATAAATAATAATACTCAATTAATTAATTACTTGTAACAAGGTTCCACCTCCCTTTAAAACTGAATAAAGAAACTAGCCTGACATGCTCCAAGTCTGCACTTCAATGAGGTATGATAGTTGGTAGAAGATTGAATGAATAAAATCTTAACTATCATCCTCTATTTATAGTGCTAGACAAGGACCTAAATCCTATAAGAACTAGGAATCCAAATCCTAAAAGGAATTACAATTATAACTAGTTTCCATAAAGAAATAGAATCTAATAAGAAAATAAAATCTCAGTCCAAAGAAGTCCTAATTCTAATAGTAATATCAATCCAATTCTATGTAGGAATCTCCAAATATTGAGAAAGTCAACTGCTGGTCAAACTCTTCTTCAATTCAACTCCAAATCAACTTGTTTCCATCCTTTTAGCTTTAATTCACCTGAAAATAATAAACAACTTATTAAGCTCATATACACATGAAACATGTAATAAAACCAAATGTAAAGGAATAAAAAAATCATGAATATTGTGTACTTATCAGTCAACTATCGTATTTTTCGACCGATCTACCCCTTGAAACTCAAACGACTCAAACATCTGCAGCCGATCCTTTGTCTCTGCTAAGTACTTCACCATTCTGGTCCCTCGAGCCTCATATTCTCCTGAAACCTATTTGACGACTAACTGTGAATCACTGAAGATGATCAGCCTCTGCACCTCAAAACTTTTTGCTAATCGCAACCCTGCCAGAACTGCTTTATACTCAGCCTCGTTGTTTGTAGCCTTAAACCCAAATCTGATCGCCTGCTGCACCTTGAACCTCTCTGGACTGGTCAGAATGACGCTAGCCCCATTGATATCAGAAGTAGTCGACCCATCAGTGTACAATGTCCAAGAGTTCTGCCCTGGCTGAACCATTGTAATTGATCTCCTTGCCTCTCCGGCCTCTTCTAAGCTGTCATCTGCCTCGGTGAACGAACACTCTACCACAAAATCCACCAGCGCCTGCCCTTTGCTAGTTGTCCTTGAGTGGTAGTCCAGAATGAACTGTGACAGCTCCATGATCCATTGTCGCCAGCCTTCTTTAACGGCTAATCCGTATATATCACTATCAACCGACCCTGGAAATATTGTCGAAGCTTCCGACTAGCTATCACCAAAGCATAAACAAATTTTTCCAGGTTCGGGTACCTTATTTCTGTATCCCTTAGGGATTGGTTTACATAGTAAACCGGGTGCTGCTTACCCCCAATCTCCCGCACCAAAACTGCTCCCACAGCCAACGAACTTATCGCCAAATACAAGTACAACGGCTAGGTGGGAACGGGCTTCACCAACAAAGGCGCCGAAGACAAATACCTCTTTATCCCTTGAAAAGCGTCTTCACACTCTAATGTCCACTAAAAGCTTTTCACATTCTTCAGCCCTTTCAAAGTATCAAAAAATGGCAGACACCTCTCTGCCGATTTGGACATAAACCTCCTCAAAGCTGCTATCCGACCCGTCAGACGCTGGAGGTCCTTGTACGACTATGGAGATTTCATGTCCAGAATAGCCTTTATCTTCTCTGGATTCACCTCGATTCCTCTCTGGCTGATCATATACCCCAAGAATTTCCCTGCTCCCAGTTCGAAGGTACACTTAGTCTGATTTAACCTCAAATTATAATACCGAACTGTCTGAAAGCAATCCTTTAAGTCATCCAGGTGACCTCGGACTGACTTGCTCTTGACAATCATGTCGTCTACATACACTTCCATACTCTTTCCCAATTGCTTATCGAAGACGTAGTTCATCATCCTCTAATACGTAGCCCCAGCATTCAGCAACCCAAAAGTCATCTTCTTGTAGGCATACACCGACCGGTGCGTGATGAACGCCTTCTTCAGGATATCTTCCTTGCACATCGAGATCTGATGATATCCCGAGAATGTATCCATAAAACTGAGCAGAGCATACCCCGAAGTCGCATCGATGAGCTGATCGATGTGTGGCAGAGGGTAGTAAGTCCTTGGGGCATGCCTTGTTCAGGTCAGTGTAATCGATGCATACCCGCCATTTACCATTCTGCTTCTGGACCAATACCACATTAGCCATCCACTCCGGGTAGTCAATCTCAAAGATGAAGTCTGCTGCCAACAACTTAGCTTATTTCCTCATCAATTATCCTCTGCCTCTCAGGGGCGAAGATCCTCCTTTTTTGATAAACGGGCTTCTTTGTTGGGTCTACGTGCAGACTGTGCTCAACGACTTTCAAATCTACCTCTGGTATGTCACTGGGGACCCATGCAAAGATGTCGGCATAAATCTGCAATAATTCCACCAGGTGGGTCCGAAAAGGTTCTGGCAAGCCCAACCCGATCCTTGCTGTCATGTCCTGCTTCCCTGATACCAGCTCTATCTCTTCTGTCTCCCCGGCCGGCACGACTAATGGCTCTATGCTGCTCTCTGTGAAGGGCTCGATCTTTATTGCCATAGTTTGCTTCTGTTTGCTGACCCCTATTTTCAACGTGATCAGCGAATTCCGGTAGCATCTTCTTGGTAGGTCCAGGTCTCCTGCCATTTCTCTTACCCCATGCTGAGTAGGGAACTTGATCTTGAAGTGGGGTATGGATGTCATCGCCTGGAGGGCCATCAGAGTAGGCCTTCCCAAGATCGCGTTGTATGCTGAATCCACATGCACCATAAAGAATCTGCACATGATCTCTACCTGCTGTGGAGCTGTACCAAAGACCACTGGCAGCTCAATGGTTCCTGCCACCTTGACCGGCTCATTGCTGAACCCATACAGTGGTGATTCTTGCCTGATCTCCATATTTCTCCTGTCCAGATCCATCCTCTGATAGGCATGTGCATATAACATGTCCACCGAAGACCCATTATTTATCATCATCCTCTTCATGTCGATCGATCCCACCTGCGCTATGATTACCAATCTCCTTCATGCGGCTCGATTGGTTCTATAGGAAATTCTTCGTTAGTGAAGGATATGACCGAACCCGGATAGGATCTTTCACGTCTCATGGGTTGGTCGACCATTGACATCATCGAATCCAAGTAGCCACGCTGCTTCTTGCCCGCAACCTTTCCCATCGTACCGCCAGTGATAACATCCACCACCTGGCGAACCGCCTGGGTTTGATTCTGTTGTGGTTATTGGTTGGTCTTAGCCGAGGCCTGATTCGCCTACTGCGCCTTCGGGGCCTCTCGTCCAGTCACAAACTGTACCAACCCACCATGCTGCACATTCTTTTCAATCAGCTCCATCAGACCCCAACAATCATCCGTATAGTGCCCCGCCGTTTTATGGTAGTAGCAATATCTGTTGGGGTGACCCGAACTGGGTCTAAGGCTGTCTTGAGGCATCTGATAGCCAGGCTGCTTCTTCATGTGTTCCAGAATTGCAGACCTACCGGTGTTGAGTTGAGTGTAAACTCTATTTACCCTATCTTTTGGGTGAGGGGGCGAACCCCCCCCCCCCCCCGAATTCCTGTTGTTGTCGTTGTACCGCTTCTGGTAGTTGTCCGATCTGTCGTTCCCATTCCTTTTTTAATTTCCATCGAACTTGCCCTTTTCTTTCTCTTTGTCTTTAGGCTTCTCGGTAGACCCTCGCTTCAGACTCTCCATAGCTTCTTCCATCACTATGAAGCCTTCTGCTTTCTCGAACGCTTCGACCAGGCTCCTTAGGTGGTTGAACATTAATTTCTTCACCAATTTTTCTAACTTCACCAGATCTAGCCCGTTCTAGAAGAGCCCTACTTCCTGTAAGTCATTGAGGTCTGTCACCTGACCTACTACCTCTCTGAATCTCTTCACATATTGACCCAGCGTCTCATTAGAATAATGTCTGACCTGGGACAATGATCTAGTCGGCCTTCCTCTTCTCTTGTTACTCTCGAACCGTGCATGGAATTTGTCGCATAACTCTTCCCATGATGAGACCTAGGTCGAGGCCAGTGTCATCATCCATTGTCTGGCGTCCTTTCTCAGGGTCGTAATGAAGGTGTGGCACTTTGCTGCATCGGTGTAGTCGTACTAGTCCTTCAACCTATCATATGTCTGACTGTGTTCATATGGATCGCCCGATCCATCATAACTCTCCATGTAAGACAGCTTTTTGGTAGGGTCTGCCTTCTCCTAGATAATCTCGGCAGAGAATGGTGAAGCCTTCTTCCCCGAGCTCACTTTCACTTGCTGGGCCTCTATCAACTACTTCTGCATCTCCTCTAGCTTTTTAGTTAACATCTCTATCCTAACGTGAGCCGGATCCGCATCCTTTTTCAGAGAGTTTTTATACCTCCGTTCCCTCTGATCCCTGTCCTCTGTATTGCCGACCCGGGAGGGGCTTCTGTATCTGTCTCTGTTGTGCCGAGGGCTCTCATAACGATTGCTCTTTGGTTTGACCTCCGACGACTCTGCTTTCTGATGAGGCTCTTTCCTGTGAGTCTCTTTTTCGTGGGGGCTCATCTGTCTTTGATTTATGCGACCGTTGCCTCCTGAACCATCCTCCCGTGAATAGCTTCGACGCCTCCTTTCGTCGTACCGGGGGCTGTTAGAGTGGTGTGCTCTCGAACGTCCCCCGGCTTGACGACCTCCAGATCTGCTTCTATCACGAGAGTGGCTCCGAAGCCTGCTCTCAGTTCGCCTAGTGCCTTCAGCATGTCTCCTTCCGTGCTGCCTTTTTGGAGACCTCCCCCGTCCTCTAGGGCGAGGGTGGCTGGAGGCTTCGTTCTCTTGCTCGGCCATGTGCACCATCTGTTTAGCGAGCTCCTGTTTTTGCATCTGAAAAACTTTTAATGTCTGCTCAGTCTCCTCTATCTATTGGGCCTTCTGGGTAAGAGCAACCTTCTTGTCTTCCTGGAGTTGGGTTAGAGGCGGTGTGCCTCCTACCCTCCTCCGATCTCTTCCATCTTTGCTGGCTGTGGAGAACAGCCTCCGCCGCACGTCATCCTGATCTCTTATCTTGGACCCTGCCGAGTTGGTCTGTGACAAACGAGATTTTTGTAATTTAATTTAAATATTTATTGAATTAAATAAATATTTTTCGATGATTTAATTATTGAGTTAAATAATTAATTGATGAATTTGTGGTAGATTAATTTAATTATGTGTTACATTGATTATATTAATGTGGAAAATTTTTTATATTCAAAGTATATATTTAATTGAACTTATTTGATTAAATGAATTAATTCATAAGCACAATGTTATTCTAATTAATTTAATATTTAATTAGAGAATTAATGATTTGACATAATCAATAAATGAGAATTTTAATTATGTGACTATGTGATTTATTGTGTAATTATGGTATTTATTTAATTAATTTAAATAAGATATTTGATTAATTGCCTAAATGAGTGTGACATTATTAAACTATATAATAAGAAGTAATAAATTAAGGAGAAATAAGAGGGAATGAGAGAAACCAAACATAGCCTTAATGGGAGTTAAGGGCAGTTCACCCATGATGGATCAATTGACCATTATATCGACAGTTTATATCATATACGTATATTATATATCAGTATTCCTATATTCCTATAACATATATTTCATCAGAGCAAAAATAGAGAGAAAACACAGAGAGAAAAGTTAGAGAGAAAGTTGGAGAATTAAAGCAATTGTTATCAAACAGAGACTGCAAGGGTAATCCCTACATCCCAATTCTTATTCACGTATTATATTTCTCCATCACTGCATATTTACAAGTTGTGTGAAATTATAATTTAAAGCTTGAATTGGTGAATTATGTGTATATACAAGTTAATATAGGATCATAACATGTTTCTACCAATTAAAGTATGTTCATACATGTCTAAATTGGAGTTTGAAAAGTTACAGAGTTTTTCATTTACGTGTTTTAAAAGTTCTCTGTGAATGGAAAAATTACATTGTTCATTATATGGCTTGTATATATGAAATTTGATGCCTTAATCGTATGTCAAATTATAAATTGATGATTTAATATGCTTGAACATGTAAAAACGAGAAGAATGAAACTTAAACGGACTAATTTGGCGTTATAACGAATCTGTAATATGTGATTTCATGAAAATTGACGAAACTTTAAAAAATAGCAAAAACATGGAATTTATGGGTTTAAATTTAGTTGTTTAAGTTGTCAAAATCATGCTATAAGTATTGAGTTATATTTCTGTAAAGTCTAGAACTGATGGGCATGATTAATTTGTTGTTTGAGCAAAGTTTTTGGGTCTATTTTGACTTTGTTCTCTGTTATTCGTGAACTGTAGATTCTAAAACTGGCGTGTGGAGCTGCAGCGCCAGTTTTAAGCCTAAGAGTGGGGCTGCAGCGCCAGTGGAGCTACAGCACCAGCCGAGATGCAGCGCCATTTTTAGTTCAAATGGTGAAGCTGCAGCGCCACTTGACAATTTTGGCCAGAAATGAGATTTTAATTGTTCAAGTCCAGAAAATGTACTTATAACCTAATGTAATAAACATGAAGACATGATTAAACATATAATAAGAAGTTAAAAACTTATATTACGTGAGTAATTAATAAGTTAATTACATGACTTGAATAGTTAATTGTATAGTCAAATAACGTGCTCAAGACCGACGTGTGTGATTCGATACGTATATCGAGTTATTGATTAATGTGTATTGTGAACGTATTGATATGTAGGATTTAATAAAGAACGTGAATTATAAATTGTAGCTTGTGCAAGTGACAAGTTTCCTAAACTCAAACCTTACTTTTACATTGAGCAAGTATCCTATCTCTAACTTATTGTTATTAAGCAAGTTTCTTAAAATTCTAAGTTATTCATTTATCAAATCTTAGACTTGTGTTCTATATCGAGCGAGTTCTTGTTTTTAATTGTTCAAGTTCAAAGGTTTCATATTTGATGCTATAACTCTTTTAAGCATGATTCAGCTATACAATACTTATTCGATTGTATACTCCTGAGATTTACCATTCAAGTTGAATATCGATGTTATTGTTGAACTTATAGGACTAGTGAACCCTTATTTATTCAACTAGTCCATAGTTGATGTACGTTCTAAATTCTAGAATACTTATTGAGCTTCCAAATCAAACTTTCTTTGGTGCGGACTTTGATGTTAAAACTGAGATGAACAACCATGTAAAGGGGATTATTTACGCTTTAGCGTTGAGATATTGTGTACAGTATAGTACTAAGGGCTGATCCCCCTAAGTACGAGAAGTAGAGTCCATAGTCTTATGACTGTTAAAAGTTTGAAGTTTAACACTTTACAACCTATGACATAGTTCGAGGTCTTATGACCCTCAGATGTTCTTTTGATTCATGTTATTTATCCTCGAGTCAAAAGTTGAGTTTCTTCATTCAGATGTCTTTGATTCACTCACATGTTATTATATTGTTGTCATATTATTATACTTGTAGGCAATCGTGCTCACTCTTGCGTAATAATAACATTGCAGTTAAGAACGAAAGGTCCGACGAGCCTTCTACTAGCAAAGGCAAGGGCAAAGTTAACAAGTGATGAAGACTTGTTGTTTATTTCATATGTTTATGTTTCAGACTTGTATTCAGTTGTGTAAGACTTAATTATGGTTTATGTTTCCGCATTTGAGATTTAAGGTTAGTATAACCTGGGATTGATTATGTATTTCTGTTTAGATATTGTAACCCCATAAGGGGAGAATTTATTTCTATCTATTGCATGGTTTGCATTTATTATAGGTAGATAGATAGATGTTATTTGTACAGTGAACACCAAGTCCCGTGGAATTGAAGTACCCGAATTTGGGGGTGTCACAGGTCTGGGGGCCAAGTCGCGTATGGATTCTTTTGGAAGGCCCCAACCGATCCTTGACCGATCCTTTCTGCTGAGTTGACGTTGCTGCCGTCGGCTGTTCCACGCCAGAAACTGTCTTACTGTTCACAATGCTTTCCGACACAGTGATCTGCTGGTTGTGATTGAGTACAACACTAGAAAAGCCCTCCTTCTAGCGCCAATGTTAACGCCAATGTTAACGCCAAGATCCGTCCACGCGCTCCAATCACCAAAGCGCATCCAATCCTGCACAAAAACGGGTAAACACCAAAAGCTTGACGACTTGAGCCGCCAGGGGATAACTCCAGTGTGAGAATAAGTACCGGCTGAACAAGGTTAACAAGTGGAGGCTATATGCTCTAGTGCTAAAAAGTAATGATATTGTGTGTACCTTATGATCAGGATCAATCCATGTATTTATAGGGTTCTCACATCCTTGCTAGAATCCATCTTTAAATTGGATTAAGTTTCCCTCTTATATCTTTTTCATAATAGGATTGCACCAAATCTCATAGGATTTAGAAAGTTAAATCAATATCTAACTTCTCTTCCCATAATTAGAATTCTCATACAATAAGGAGTCACCTCCAAACATGCACCATCCGGACCCAAACCGATCCAACCGTGGCCAAGCCCGGACCAGGTCTTGGAACTCAAATATTCGGGCCCAACAACACTTAATTTTCCATTTAAAATAACAAGCGTATCAAACTGCATGCTACAAAACACGATCTACATAAATAGAAGCTAGTTTCTTGGATAAATTATTAAGGTAACGAATTGAATATATTGGATGTATTCGGTTAGGATTTTGATACTATAATAATTATAGAAAAATTAGATCATTATATGTTTATTAATTGAATTATATATTAGTGTAGATTTATTCAATTATAAATCTGATGAAATAATTATTATATTTTTATTTAGGTAAGTAAGTTATATATATATATATATATATATATATATATATATATATATATATATATATATATATATGGGTTCCCATCCATGGCAATCGGTTGTCACGGATACTATTTCAGCAATCATAATCTATACCGTTGATCTCAATATTGGATAGCATAAAATGCAATTTCTCACCTGCCGCTACAGATTGTAGCGGCAGAACAATCACTTATAGCGGCAACCAAAATAACAAAATTACCTCTCATTAAATTAATTCCCTGCCGCTACAAGATGTAGCGGCAGACCTTGGCCTTTTGCTTCCCTGCCGCATCCTTTCTTTTTTCAAATTATGGAATTGGTTTTACTATTTTCTTTTTCAAATTTCATTACTTTTCAAATCTCATTAGTAAATATTAATTTCATAAGATAACATTACTATTAGTATTTTTCCTTTTCAAATCTCATTACTATTTACTATTAATTTTTTTTTAATTTTAAGTTTAAGAAAAAATTAGATAATAATATTCATAATTAATAATTTGAAGTTTAATTCTTAATTTTTTTAAGAATTAAGAATATGAAGTTTAATATTCACAAATGGAATTGTTTTTGTTTAAAATTTAATTTGAAGTTTACTATTAACATTTACTAATAATATTCATAATTAATAGTAAATTAAGCAAAGATTATCAATTTAGATATAAATTTTAACATTCTTTTAATATTAATCTTTGCTTAATTAATATTAATATTAAAGGAATGTTAAAATTTATATCCAATTTGATAATCTTTGCTTAATTAATATTAAAGGAATGTTAAGTTTTATTAAAGGAATATTAATCTTTGCTTAATTAATATTAAAGGAATGTTAAAATTTTAATTAATTAAGCAAAAATTAATATTAAAGGGATGTTAAAATTTATATCCAAATTGATAATCTTTGTTTAATTTACTATTAATTATAAATATTATTAGTAAATTAGTAAATATTATTAGTAAACTTCAAATTAAATTTAAAAAAAACAGTTCCAGTTGTGAAATTAAACTTCAAATTATGAATATTATTATCTAATTTTTTCTTAAAATTAAAAAATATTAATAGTAAATAGTAATGAGATTTGAAAAGGAAAAATAGTAACAGTAATGTTATCTCATGAAATTAATATTTACTAATGAGATTTGAAAAGTAATGAGATTTGAAAAAGGAAATAGTAAAGCCAATTCCAGGATTTGAAAAAAGAAGGCATGAAATTAATATTTACTAATGAGATTTGAAAAAGGAAATAGTAAAGTCAGGATTTGAAAAAATTAAGGGATGTGGCACGGAAGCAAACGGCCAAGGTCTGTCGCTACAGACTGTAGCAGCAGAGAATTAATTTAATGGGGGCAATTTTGTCATTTCAGTTGCCGCTATAAGTGATTATTCTGCCGCTACAACCAGTAGTTGTAGCGGCAGGTGAAAATTGCATTTAATCCATGCCATCCAATATTGAGATCAACGGTAAAAATTATTGTTGCTGGAATAGTACTCGTAGCAACCAGTTACCACGGATGGAAATTCTATATATATTAGGATTTCAAGTTTTGATAAATTTTAATTTAAGTAATATGTACGTTAGTATAGTAAGAATTATTCATGACTAATATTAATAGAACTAATGAATATAGCTTTTTTGTAATTTAATTTAGTTAGGAAACTAATTTAGTAAGAAAAGAGTGAACAAAATTTCCAATTTGTTTCCGAAATTATATAGTTGATTTTATAAATAAGAGTAGTTGATGATAATAAGACAATATATAATGTAGAACTTTTAATGACGGACCAACCAAGTTTGAAGAGGAGATAAGTCAAAATTAATTATAGGGTTTTTAATAATTTATGGAAAAGACCAACTAAGTTTGAGGATCGAGTACCAACTAAATTTGTCTATATATAGTTGGTATAAATCTACGTTTGGTAATATATTAATGCCTCTTAGATTATCCAAAAAAGGAATCAAATTGATAATTAAATAGAGTAGTTAGTATATACAAACAATTAATTTGCATATACATATACATTCCCTTTTCATGAAAAAAACTCCAACCTTAAAACCGTGCTAGCTAGCTAGGAACTGGGGAAGAAATACCAACCAATTAAACTACATCCAGCATTCCAATTTAATTATGGCAACCAAAAGAAAAAAAAGAGTAACAAATATGCACACAAAGAAAAGGAGATACTTAATAAATTCTGGTGTCCATTGTAATTGTGTTACTTTTTAATATACCCACTAATCAAAATAATTCCTTTACTAATTTCGGATGTTACATGTGCCACAAATGAACAATATATCTACTTCTCTTTCTGTTTTAAAATTAGAGATACATTTGTAAAACGACGATTTTTAAAAATAATTTTATTTTCTAAAATATAGTCTTAATATTAGCTAGAAATTTAACTGTGATCGTTTGATATTGAAAATGATAGTAAAAAAGTAATGACAAATAATGAATATCATGTCACTTTATAGTTTTAAAATAGAAATGTATCTCTAATTTTGAAACAGATAGGAGTAATTTTTTAGATAATTTACAATACTCATAATTATATATATATATTAACTAAAATCAAATGGATTAACATGATCACTTTTGAATTTTAAAGATAATTTTTTTATAAATTAACTTTAAAAAGTCAATACAAGTTTCAGCAATATGTGATAAGAATGGATAGTTAGGCCATGAAAATCATGTTTCCACATTAATCTAACCCTTCTCGATGTAATTAATCCAATGACTAAGAAGGATATTAATTAATCCACATCATCGATCATCATATACAATTAAGGGAAAGAATACTAAAATGAATTTCCTCCGACCAAAATGTAGAAAGGAACCCCAAAGCAGTACGTACGTGGGATCTGTGCTCAATCATTATGTGGGGGGTAAAAATTAATTAATTAAAGAGTAATACTACTACTTAATCTAAATCATGACATAAAGCTTTTCAATGGAGAAGTGGTCCCTCAATGTCTCCAAAGCCTAAGGTTAAATATTATAAGAGGTCATTAATAAACAACTAGTGGTTCCCTAAAGGCAAGCCAAGAAGGAAACAACATTGGTTAAAATTCTATACAAACTATATCTAAAAAAAGTAGTAGACAACAAAAAGTTTCTTAGTTTTGATTAGCTTCATGCTTGATATAGTTTGATGCGGATGTTTGTAATGAAAATCCGACCAACCTTGTTTCCATTCACCTCCAACACCAAACACATAATCCGGCTTTAATAAGTCTCAACTCATAACAAGCTTACAAGTCCTAACTAAAAACATACTTCTTGCCAATACACACACACACATATATATATATATATATATATGGGTCTTCATCCGTGACAATCGTTTGTTACAGATCTATACTATTTCAGCAACAAACTCGTCTACCGTTTATCAAAAAAAGAGTATGTCTGTCGCTACTACTTCTAGCGACATGGATGAAATTGAGTCTAATCTTAACCCTTATATATCATGATCAATGACATGCGAGGTGGTTGCTGAAATAGTGTGTGATACCGCTAATATGTAGTGTTTGTGTTTACAAATAAGATTAATCAAAGTGTTTGCATGATGCACGTGCATTGAATTTGGACCTACATTTCATCTGTTGGTCAGAACTCAACAAAATTAAATAGTAACTACTTTCTTTAATCATGATAATTGCGGCATATTAAATACTTGAAGCATGACACTAGCAACAACTAAAAACTTCAGCCATGATATATAGTTGCAAATGTTTCAAAATTAAATATGCATTTTGACTTTTACAAATTAATTTATCATATTATAACTGTTAACGCCTGATTTTGTACGCCCGACGAAATCACCTAAAAAGACGGGCCAAAACAGCGCCAACGGTTGATTGTATCGTTGTGAATTCAAACTCACGAAATACCCTCACATAAACATAAACAAAAAAAATATAAAGCATGAACACAAGAATTACGTGGAAACCCAATTGGGAAAAAACCACGGAGAGAGAGAGTAATCCACTATAATAATATTGGGAGTACAAGTTGTGTATTTGTGTTGTATCTCTTGTGCCCTGTGTATCATGATCTGTGATCTGATAATGAATCCCTTCATGCCTTGCTTGTAGCCTTATTTATAGAAGTCTTGTCTGTCCAAACCCTACTAGGAATAGGAGTCCTAGTCAAAATCCACTTATAACTGCAATTGCTTCCTTCCCAAGTTAGATATTCTCATCCCACCAAATAAGGAAACCCCAATCCTTCTCTAATAAGGACTCTTACAATAAAATACATAATAAACATATATGGGCCAACATTAAATACGGCCCATTACATAGATAGGGCTACCCCATGGCCAAGCCCAAATATTCACGCCCTAACATTGGCCCCCAGTCTCTTATTTATAAGGAACTTATAATAAGAGAGTATACAAATAGATTGGGCTGCACCATGGCTAGACCCAAATATTCACGCCCTAACAATAACTTTAAAATTTATATAATTTTGTTTAAGTTTTGCAAGTACAAAAATATTATAATTAGTAGTTTATATTAAAATTATATAAGTTCGTAATTATTTGAAAATTTAAAATTTCATAAATTAATCTTAAAATATATATTTAATTTGGAGTGTGTGTATATATATATATATATGGTCTCAAATACCAAAATATAACAAGGCAAGTACCGAGTCGTTTTGTTTGATTTCGAGTCAGCTCAGTAGTCCAATTTTGATGACTCGGTAGTCTAAAAAGTTTTTTTTTTACTTTTATATTTTGTTGATTGAAAAAGCTCAAAAGTTTTTTGATTTTTTCTACCTTCTTGATCATAAAATTTGAGATTCCCAAAAAAAAAAAAAATAGTTCTCCTATTTAGCCGACGCAACAGTCTTTGAAAGAACCTCACAAAATACCTACCTTTTACTCCATATAATATATAAGTATATGTATAACCAATTAGGAAAGATCTAGAGTTTTAATTTAAGTAATGTGATAACTTATAAATAACCATTATATCAAATGAATAAAAATTAAATAATATATATACAAAAAGTTTAGAAATTATCCGGAACATGTACATGAATGGGTCTTTAGGAAAAAGAGGAAAATTTTCACAAATTTTAGTACATATACATATATATATATATATATATAATTAATGATTGATATAACTCTAATGATTCTTTGATATTTCATGATTCATGAATCTAACTAGTAGAATTTATATCATTCAACTCACTCTAATTCATTATAAATAGCATTAATATATTTACACATCCAATTACACAGAAAAATCCCACAAATTCACTATGTATCAACAAGTTCATTTGAATCAACTATATACTAAAAAAGACAATTTTACTATCAAATTGAGAGATACTTGAATTTAAAATAGAGTAAATACAAAAGCAAGCAAGATTGACAACACCAATAACTATTCTATTGGATGAAGAGGAATGCATTTTTTTTAATCTATTCATCAATTTCTCAAACTGTTAAAAAAAAATTCAAATGCTAACATAACACATGTATAAAAAATATTACTGATTATTTCATATATACTTTTGATTCTAAAGCTCAATTAAAAAATAATAATTGCATAAAAAACAAAAAAAAGTACTTTATACATAACATTTTGCACAAAAAAAATACATAATAAAACACAAAAAAATACATAATAAAACGTTTTTAAGTTTACACGTAGTTTACGCGGGTTATCAAGTGTGTTTAAGTTGAATGTGTATCATGGGTATCAAACTATATGAAGTCGGACTCAAACCTTTTCATTTCTCTTTCTCTGTAGCCCTCCACGCCCGTGGATGTTGTTGCCATCATCATATTCCAACATTCTTTTCCAAATCATGGTGTCTCTATATTAATTAGTAGCGTACTTATTTTTTTAAAATTTTAATTAATCAACATCGTCTATTTTGTCTCTTCCGTTTCTTTTAAGACTTCCCCCCGTAATCCATGGGCCAGCCCACTACTAGGCTAGGGTGACAAGTTACTATTTTACGTTTGAATTAAAGGAATAAAAAAAATAAAATAGAAAAAAGAATAAACTAAAGAGTAAAATGAGTCGGTCCATATCATTCTTTAAAAAATAAAATTCATAATAAATTTAGGAGAAATAAGAATGGTTGGAACAACCAAACACAATTTTTTTTATTCCATATGAATGAGTTATGACATTCCCATTCTCATTCTTCCGATCCAAACGTAGCATAGTTTTCAAATTTTCAGGAACATAGAGGTTAGTTTGTACTAATTTATGTATAAAAAAAACAATTATTGAAAAAACTACATGCATAATATATAGTCAAAAAAATGAGAGATTTTGTAAATATGGTTTCATATGTAAATATGCTAATTTAAAGAGGGAAGAAACTACCTTATCTAGACGTATTAATTTGTTTGGTCCAACAAAAATTAAGCCACATAGCGTTTTCTTTTTCATGTTAACAAGGAATACATAATAGATTGGGTCCTTTATATTATTATACAATAATTAGAAAGTAATTACAATAACAGTACATTAACAAAATAATTACAAAGCTAACGCAATTCACATTAATAAGGAAACCTAAAATCAAGGCTGCCATAATTCAAAATTCAAAATTCAAAATTCAAAATTCAAATCAATTAGATGAAAAACAAACAAATATTTTTTCGTCATCTTCCTCCCTCGTCATTTTCCTCCTCCGCAGCTGCGAATCTCAGCCACGAAAAAATATTTTCTCGTTATCTTCCTCCCTCGTCATCTTCCTCCGCCGCCGCCGCGAATCTCCGTCGCGAATCTTAAGCTTGCACACGGTCAAATTATGTTTCAGATCCTGCGAAAAAAGGAAGGGGTAGAAAGCAAATCATGAACTGTCACATTATGTTTCATTTAACTTCAACAAAACACTGCCAACGAGAAAAAGAAGAAGATTTGCCCAACAAACATAGGTTTGAAAACAAAATAGATGTAACTCTTAATGTTCAGAAATTTTTTTATGATTGTTTGGTTACCCACAAAAACTAAAGTGATTACCTTTGTATGAAGGTTTGGCTACCAACTGCATCACATTCAAAAATAAAATTTGTAACTTAATAAAACTGAATTGGTTACCTTGGTCTAAAGATTTGGCAACCAACTGCATGAAGGTTTGGCTACCAAGTGCATCACATTCAAAATAAATTGGTAACCTAATAAAACTGAATTGGTTACCTTGTTATGAAGGTTTGGTTACCAACTGAACTATGAATGTAACCTAATAAAACTGAATTGGTTACCTTGCAATGAAAGTTTGGCTACCAACTGCATGAAAGTTTGGTTACCAACTGCACTATGGAGGTAACCTAATAAAACTGAATTGATTACCTTGCTATGAAAGTTTGGCTACCAACTGTATGAAGGTTTGACTCACATTCAAAATAAATTGGTAACTTAATAAAACTGAATTGTTTACCTTGGTATGAAGGTTTGGTTACCAACTACTCTATGAAGGTAACCTAATAAAACTGAATTGGTTACCTTGCTATGAAAGTTTGGCTACCAACTGCATGAAAGTTTGGCTCACATTCAAAATAAATTGGTAACTTAATAAAACTGAATTGGTTACTTTGGTATGAACGTTTGGTTACCAACTGCACTATGAAGGTAACCTAATAAAACTGAATTGGTAACCTTTGTACGAAGGCTTGGTTACCAACTGCACTATAAAAAAATTACAAGTGTGTAGGTGGATTGGTTAGCTTGGTATTTGGTTACCTTGGTATGAAGGTTGGTTACCAACTGCATTATAAAAAAACTGTGGGTGTGGAGGTAGTTTGGTTACCTTGGCATGAAGGTTTGGTTACCAACTGCATTATGAAAAAAGTTTCAGGTGTGAAGGTGGATTGGTTACCTTGGTATGAAGGTTTGGTTACCTTGATATGAAAGCTTGGTTACCTTCCAACCCAAAATTTAAGACTCTGCAATGTATTTGCAAGCTTGAAACGAAACAAATTCGCATTATAAGCATCATCAAAATAGTGTGCCACCCAAATTTTCACTATGATGATCTTTATGGAATGCCTTGGGGACATAACCAACTTTCTTAAGATGCTGACCAAGTCCATCAATCATCTGATATATTAATCAATTCATGAACCTCATTATCCAATTTAATTGAGCTAGCCCATGAAAGCTTCTGGCTACCCGTGCTTTTCTTCATCTGCAACCTACATCAAGCCGCCCCGCGATCTAAAAGGTCAATAATGTAACCAGAATGTTCAATTTCAGGAACAATCCCATAATCACTCTCCATTGAAATAATAAATTACTTGAAGGTAAATTGCGAGAGATAGAGAATGACGAGAGAAAATGTCGAGATAGGGAGAGAACTGTGAGAGATAGAGAGAGAATGGAGAGAGAGAGAATGGCGAGAGCGAGAATGAGGATAAGACCGTTGCGAGAGACAGAGAATGTCGATTGACCCACCTAAATTAAAGAAATTTCAATTACATTAATTTTGTAAATAAATATGGAAAAGTGAGTTAATTTTAAAATTATTTTATCTATGTATTATTTTTGTAATTATTTCTGAAAATGTATTGGAATATGTAATTGTTCCTAATAGATTTGGTTTGCCATTAAACATGAAACTGGGCTAAACTACAAATGAAGCCCACAAATTTTTTTTGGACATAGATGAAGAATTAAATTTGTAGAATTTATGGGCCTATACCCACTAGAGCCCCATAGAACAACTATCAAAGTTTTCAGAACCGGACCGTTCATTGAACCGAAAAAGATACCGGGTAAATGAATCACTAGTCCAACTAGTGATCGAATCATTATTGACTCAGTGACATTATTAATATTTAAAAATACATATTATTAGTAATTAATAAAAATTTTAAAAACTCGTTTTTTATAAACTAAAACATAATAAAGATGAGTTACAATATTAATAAAAGTGGTTAATTTAATATTATTTTTTTTGATAAAAAAATATCTAAAAATCTAGTCAATTAACCGAATTTACCGGTTGAACTGGTGATCAACGAGTCAATCCGAATTTTAATCAAAACTGGATCATTAGTCCAAACCGAACCGAAAGACGGATGGATTCCGATTTTTACCGGTTCCTACTGCACATCCGGTCCGGATTTTAAACACTGACAACGACTCCCTCTTTCTCCCTCTTTTTCCTTTCCACTCACTTATCTGCAAGAACCAAATTTATGTACCAAAAATAAAAGATCAAACCAACCTTATCCATCTATCTAACTAACTAGTAAAAAAAACTCATGCTTACCATTCATCCAAATTCCAAGACATGGCATCCATCATCTACTTCCATCAACTATCAACACTTTTCTCTCTCATCCAAAACCAAGAAACAAGTAGTTTTCAACACTATTAAAGATGAAGAAAATCAGCAATCAAAGATCAAACGGCTGGTACTCTCCCAAGAAGGAAGAACTAAACTTGATTTTGGGCCTGATAGAGAATTTTATGCATACCCAAGATTTGTGACCCATGTTGATGATAAATTTATCTCCACATTGACCAATCTTTATAGGGATAAATTGAGACCCGATTCGGAGATTCTTGACCTAATGAGCTCATGGGTGAGCCATTTACCAGAAGAAGTTAAGTACAAAAGAGTTGTGGGGCATGGGCTTAATGCACAAGAGCTAACCAGGAACCCCAGGCTCGATTATTTCTTTGTAAAGGATCTCAATCAGGATCACAAGTTTGAACTCGAGAGTTGCAGTTTTGATGCGGTTTTGTGCACAGTAAGTGTACAGTATCTTCAACATCCCGAAAAGGTTCGTTAAAATATTGATATACTATCAATACTCTTTGTTCATAGGTGCAAAGAATGTTAATTAGTTTGAGATTTCACTTTTGAGGCGGTGATATTTCTAGCGCAATGAATGATATTATCGGTAGCGGTTAATATGAAATTAATTTTAGTCAATTGAGCAATATAGTATCGACACGTAGGCAGGAGGTGATCTGTTCGTATCAGCATCGTATTAGTCAATTGACAAAATTACTATGAAGTTAAGAGTCCTTCTTTGGCAACAGTTTGTACCGAATTTTTTTTTCCATCCCTTCTCAAAAAATGTATAATATTTATTCCAACTGAAATTTTTTTCAACCTTGTTTTGTACGTATATCCAAATTACATCTAAATTATTTTTTTTCTGTAAAAATTTCAATTAAAATAAATACTATACATTTTTTGTGAGGAAATGCAAAAAAAAATTATTTTGAACCAGTCACTGATCAGTAGAAACCGGTCAGTCTAGAATTATTGATGAAGTTAACACCATTTAGTATGTTGAAAATGTCACTTCCTGCTTGTATTGACAGATATTTGCAGAGGTATGTCGGATACTAAGGCCAGGAGGGGTGTTTATTGTGAGCTTTAGTAACCGGTTGTTCTATGAGAAAGCCATTAGTGCATGGAGGGACGGGAGTGGCTATGGTCGGGTGCAATTGGTGGTGCAATACTTCCAATGCGTGGAAGGATTTACGCAGCCCGAAATTATAAGCAAATCACCAGCTGCTGGTGGTGGTAGTGTTCAAGAGCCTTTCAATTGGATCATGGGGCTGCTGGGATTCATGTCTGGATCGGACCCTTTCTATGCGGTCATGGCTTACAAGAGTTTCAAACCTATTTATGAATGAATTTAATTCCACGTACGTACTCCATTGTACATAATATTTATGCAACTGCAATTAAAATCTTATAATTAATTAAGTAAATTTTAGATATTTATGATTATGTTGGAGAGCATATATATTGGCACTTGGCAGTAAGTAATAAGCCGAATTTGCTCCAGTATTGAAGGTTCGAGTCTTGTAATGTTCTATAGAAGAAGTTGATGGTTGATTAATGTTATGGCGTTCAGGCCTGATGTGCTCAGAATGTACATTGCTTTACACAATATCAACATGATTATATATCGAGCAATGCTACTCTCACATACACACACATACATACTGCGGGTCTCCGTCTGACATGCGGGACCCGCAATATGTATATGTGTGTATGTGAGAGTTATATGATAGTAGCATTATTTTTATATATCAAGGGAAAATGGAGTATGTGTCTTAGACACACACAAATTTATGTGTGTCCTAATATGACTTAGTTTTGAGTGACAAATTGATGAAATGTCAAAACAAGCATTAATAAAAATGGTGGAATATCAAAAACACCATTAATAACTAACCAAGTTCTTTTTACCTTAGTAGATACTGTTCTTCTATAGAAACAACTGGTTACATACTCTATGACGTTTCTTTCAAATTCTTATTGCAAGAAAACGATAACGATAACTAGAAGATGAAAACTCAGTTTTTTTTACATAACACTATTTTACGTATTAACGTGATCTATTCTACTTGAGCAATGTTCTTTTACTTATGAATCATGTTTGTTTGTAAAAATTATAATCTCGAGACTATATCCCTATGAATTAGACTACTAATCTTATGCACATATTTGTTTTAAATGAGATTATTCATGGGATAACTTAAAATAATCTCATGTATGTTTGTTTTGTCTAGGATTACTTAAAGAATTGAATAAAAACTTAACGTTTGGATTGTTATAAGTTATAACCTTACCACTAATACCAAAGATATCATAGTCTCATTAATTTGAGTATATAACGATAGCATTTTGAACAAAGATAAAGGTTAATTTTTTTCATAAATATTTACTCACAAATGATAGGAATTATAATACCTAGTTGAACATGATATTAAATAGTCCTCCCCCTTTTAAGCCATTTATTATCCCGGGACTAATATTCCCATATTTGATTTTAAAAATAAACAAACGACTTGGGATTAATAATTCAATCTCAAGTGTTAATTCCTATTTTACTTGCTTGATGAGTTTTATAATTAAAATATTTGTTAAAGTGATGATTGTTTTAGAATTGAAGGAATACTACCTAGTACAAAATAATTAATCATAAAAAATAGTAAAATTTTGGAGTTTTTTTCTTCTTTTTGCCAGAGTAGAATTTTAGAGTAATATCAGGATTTGTGTACTATTTTTTGTTTTAAATTTATTAATTAATATATGCTTTTGTGATAGTATTAGCTAGCAATTAAGTTGAGTATATTATTTTTACCCAAAAAAGAAAAGAAAAGAAAAGCTGAGTACGTCACACATAAAATCAAAATAAATTAGCACCTTATATACTTCTCTGGGTAAATTATTTGCAGGCCATATTTAACTTATGTGATGGGCCGATGGCCTGAATAAAAACCTGCTAGTTTCGACCACCTTTGTTAAAGGCCCAGCTTAGCGTATGTGACCCATATTACTTTCGTTCATCTCCTTCACTCCTACTGCTACACACCCTTATCCTCTCTCGCCCACTTCCTCCTCTGAAGAATTCTGAAACATGACTTCTGCGACAACGCCTCTGATTAAACCTTTGCGTTTATCAATTCCCAAATGCTGTATATCAACTTTACCAATACAATTCTTCAAGGCTTCTCCCCCACTCCTGTCTTTACCTTCTAAATCCGTCACTCAAATTCACTTATCTTCTTCTTCTTCTTCATGGGGTTTTCAGAAACCCAAGAATTCACCGTCCATTCTGATCCCACTTGTTGCGCAGACCTCAGATTGGGCCCAACAAGAAGAAGAAGAGGCGGGAGAAGAACGGATTCAATTGGAAGCTAAAGGCTACTGAAGGAGAAGTAGAGGAGGAGGAGGGGGAATATGGTGCTGAAAAGGAAGGAGAAGATTCATACCCAGAGCCACCTGAGGAGGCCAAGCTTTTTGTGGGTAACTTGCCCTATGATTATGATAGTGAGAAATTGGCTCAACTTTTTAATCAGGCTGGTGTTGTTGAAATTGCCGAGGTATCAAATTTCTTTCTTTTCATTCCTACCCCTTGTCCCTCTTAGTGGCCAATTTTATACTCCTGGTCCATTTTAGATAGTTTATGGTATTCACAATTATATCAACTAAAATTAGAAGAATTCTTATGAACTAGCAAATGTAACAGTTTGACTTTAAAAAGAAAAACAAGAACAATATAAAAGGCTCTTTTTTAGTTTTATTATATTATAACAGATGGAGTATAATCCATCTCTAATCATTTGAAGACACAGAAATTCCCTAATACTCACTTCCACCAAAGAGTATCATTTGTAAAATTTACAAATATTTAGGTTATATTTGTGTTCCGTGTAATAATTTGTTAGTGTAGTAGTCTACTATGATAATGAAATTTTGATGGTAAGCTTGACGATGATGTGTTATTTTTCTACTTGCTTAAACATGCTGGATGATCCCTCTCTCTCAAACATGTTGTTAAGTTCGTGGAAGAAAAGGGAAAACATGTGCCAACTTCGATTTGATATTGTTAGATATGGTCCATACAGGTTTTCCATTGCTAAGACATTTACCTTTTCTATATCGATGTGATTGTACACTGAATTTTAAAACGTGGGGCTATATGTTGATTGGATTTATTTGCTTTAGGTAATTTACAATAGGCAAACTGATCAAAGTCGAGGATTTGGATTTGTGACAATGAGTACTGTGGAAGAAGCTGAGAAGGCTGTGGAGATGTTCAACCGCTATGTAAGTGTTCTTTTGTTCACCTTATCATCTGTTTCCAATCTTTAGTATTTAAGGATTCTTTTTGTGGAAAAATATGTCGGATTGGAAATTTTGCATCATGCTTTAATTTTTATAGTGCACTGCAATTTTTGCTGATGTGTATTACTCTTTAGAGTCTAATTCTACAATTTCATGAAGTACTGATTTTTCTCACTTCTCTATGGGGATTCCAATATACTGACATTTTAGTTATTTAAGTCTGTCCATAATACTGTGAATTGAATACCCTCCATTCTAGTCCCATAAGCTTTACATTTACACTCAATTGTATGACTGAGGGTAATGTCCTTTCTTGTTACTTCTCTGAAAGTAGGTTATTGGAAATTTGGAAGGATTAATAAGTGACTGGTGACTGCTGATGATTGCATTAACAGTTTCCTTTCGACATCCATTTCTTTTGCATAAGCAAATCCTTAGTCGATAGCTTGACCAAGCAGCATTGTATATGTTCAATTCCATAATAACAGAAAATCACATCCCAATGTATCTACTCATCTGCTTAAAATGTAGTGTTTCTATATCTTGACAATATCAAATTCAAGTAGTTATGTAGCAGTTCCCAGAAGTTTTCTAATTGTAGGCCTTAAGAGTTCTGGAAATCTATCATGTTTTTATTGGTGGTAGGTTATTGCAAAGGAGGTAAATCAGGTAATACAACTACTTGGCTATGACAACTACCCCAAAACATCATAGTTTTGATTAATAAAATGGTAAAATGACAACAGTGCCATCAACGAAATTGGTTAAATGACACATCCACCCATGTACACTTTCCATCTTAAAGTGTTTGATGTTTTACTTCACAGAAGTTGGTACGTTTTACTAATATTTTTATTAAATGTTAATGGCTGCAGAGGAAGGTGAGGATTAGGCTAAGCTTACTGGGATAATATAGTCTATGGACAGCATAAAAAGTTTTATGTAGTTATTCCCGAGATAAAGTAATAGAACTAGATATTTAGTGCACATTGTGTTAATGGGAGAAGGTTTTCTTTTTTCTTCTTTAAACAAAAAAAATTGATAGTTGTCATTGATATAAGTTGTGGAGTATAAAGGAGTTGAGCCAAAGCTTTGGATTTTAAGTTTTGCTCTTTTAAAGAAACGAGGTCAATTCAAACCTCAAAATTAGTTTTTTTTATCGTATGAGCTGTTCTCAAATGAATGTTTGTCTGACTGAGCTCAAATAACTTGCTATTGAATTAATCAAATTGCCTGGTGTTAAATTTTTTAATAGAGGTTCAAGCCGAGCATGTTGTCTCTAAAATATAATGAAGCTTGGTTCCTTATCTTCCAAGTCAAGGTCGGATGAACTAAGCTCAGTGGTTTTGTCCATTTTGTGCTCTTACTTTTGGGTTTAATAAAATCACTATCTAGTTTTTATTTTACTTGTATGTTATTTATTCCAGCTGAATCCTGATATGTTGAATTCTTCCCGATTTTCCGTATTGATGTTTGAGTGCCAAATATCTGTGACAGGATGTTAGTGGAAGGTTTCTTACTGTAAATAAGGCTGCTCCTAAAGGTTCACAGCCTGAAAGACCTAGAGTTTTTGAACCTTCTTTCAGAATATATGTTGGTAACCTGCCATGGCAAGTGGATAATGGTCGCCTGGAGCAGTTGTTTAGCGAACATGGTAAGGTGGTTGATGCCAGGGTTGTTTATGACCGAGAGAGTGGGCGTTCACGTGGGTTTGGATTTGTAACAATGGACTAGCGAGACAGAACTGAATGATGCCATCGCAGCTCTCGATGGGCAGGTAAGTGTCCTGGTCAATTTATTTCCAGATCTGTCTTTGCTATTCATTGAAGCTCAAGCTAAGAGAACTTCAAAAAGACTATGAGATTAAATAGATGATAGTTTCTTGATTCTGATAGTTGGGTAAATCGGCTTTCACGGGGAATCTATTACCAGACTGATACTGCTAAAAAACATGTGAAACATTGGTATTGATATTCATCCAAGCTACCTAGAAAATTAAGTAGTGTAACTAATAGGGAAAAAAATGTAAACCCTGTAACGTTCTGAGTAGTCGGATACTCTGATTGATTTCAAGCTTATAAACGAGAGATACCCTCCTATATTGCTAGCTGATGTCAAATTTTGTACGAGTCCTATTATACATTGCGAAAATTTTCAGCCGAATTATAATTGCGACGTATGTGCATATATGGGAGGTAGGAATTAAAAAGGGTCCACATTAATTTTTTCTATCTTCTCGCAAACACTTTCACATTGTTCAAATATTTGTCGATGTGATTTTTCATTTTGTATTTGTGCTGCAGAGTTTGGATGGAAGAGCAATCCGGGTGAATGTTGCAGAAGAACGTCCGAGGCGTAGCTTCTTTTAATTTCTGATGATTCTTTAAGTGGATCAGATTTGCTTCAGTTCTGGTAGATTAAATTGTAACTTTTCATTATGTTTTTCTATTTTATTTCCAATGAGAATGACAATATTATACTAGTAAGAGTTAGGAGTTTGATCAAAAAAAAATCTTTTTTCCTTTTTGTTCCATTTACTTTCATAATCTTTTCCTGCAGTACTCTGTTCTATTGTTTCTACACGCCATCAGTACAAACATCAATATCTATCGGCATTTGGTGGTTTTTGTAATTTGTGAGATATATTATCATTATTATGTAATCATGAACATCCATTTTACAGAAAAGACCTAATTTATTTATGTCCTAACAAATTTTGGGTCAAATTTTAAGTCAGACTCGAATCAAATTCATCCAAACAACGGTTGGCTACAAGCCTTCGTATCCCCATCCTCCGGGCAATTTGATCGGATGACTCGACCCGAGTTTCGAGAACATGGATCTGATAGCATATGTAATAATTTGAATCAAATCTCAAGTCTGAATCGAATCAAATCGATCCAAATAAGGTCTTAAACCACTAGCACAATAGTATCTTCTTGAGTTATTTTAGTCTACTTACCCTACAATTTTTTTTCATATATTTCAATATGGGACTGGAGTGTTATATTTTATCTTATTATCAAGTTAATGGTCTGATACTGCAAGTGCAATGAATCATTTTACCAAAAATAATATGAAATTTATCCGTCTTAATATATAATTTAAGCAGTCTTAAATATTATTTTGAATCGCAAATATTACAATGTTTAATTTGGTTTGCGTTGCATGCATGACGCAGGAGAAAGGGGTAGGGGGTTTCAATCACTAGGATTTTCTGTCTGTCTCCTTTTTCCAGGGTAGTCCAGTCCTATATATATATATATCCACCACAATGTGAATCATAACACATTCTTTTAACTGCCAAATAATAATAAAAGAATTAAGAGAAACATAAACTGCCATATATAATTCATCATTTTTAGTTCTTGAATTTATCAATATATATCCAATGTAATAAGAACTTAATTACAAATCAACCCTTTTTTTTGTTTTGTTTTCCATTTTGATTATTTCATTTTTAGATATTAACTTAGCATTGTATTTATGGGTTAAAATTAGTAAATCGTTATGTTTATGTAGACAATATGCATGAGAAAGAATAGAGAAGAAAGGAATAAAATAATACCTTTTTTTTACTGTGTTCCTTCTCACTTTACGTGAAATTCAAATGCAGAATAATCTGATTCTGTACATAGATATGCTCGACAAAAAGAAAAAGGGTGTATCAAGTAAAGAATTACATGTATTATGTGTGTGTGTGTGTATATATATATATATATATATATATATATATATATATATTTCTCATTCACTTTTGGAATTATGGTAGGCCATAATGTTCAATTTTGGAATCTGTTTTTTTAATATATATATGTCAGTTGCTTTGAAGTTGAAAAATATAGTAAAATCTCTCCAATCCATGTATATATATGAAGGACACCAGGCAAATAACGACCCAATTAACTTTTGACCCCAAGTTAATTTGTACCTCACCATCTTTATATATAGACAATAAGATTTTAATTTCACCAATGAAATTAAAGTTACATAAAAATAACTTAAAATGAAGAAGAGGTCAAAAAAAATTATAAAAAGAAAAAAAAAACAGCTGGGACATTACTCAGCTGATGACATGAACAACCATTTGCATGTTATCATATCTGTTTTTTTTCTCAATTAATTATTAGTAAAATAAATTTATCTTCCAAACTAGAATCTCATCCGGCCGGTACTTAAATTTTGTACAAGTATATATATATATATATGTGTGTGTGTGTGTGTGTGTGAACAGTTGTCTATTAATTAACAGTGCACTAACGAAAAAAGAAAACATTCATGGATCCTACTTAATTTTTTTTGAACTCGTACGTATACTATGCTATTTCGAGCTGTTAGTACACATAGAATACTCATTGTTTACATATTGTTAAGGTTTGTTTGAATATATATATATATATATATATATATATATTATAACGTGAATTTTTAATCAATAATATTTCTCCAATTAATTTTTAGTAATATTTATTTATGTGCAGAAATTTTAATAGCCGTAAAAACATGTCAACAAGTACTGAAAGTTATTCTCCCCGTGAAAGAAACTTAATTCGGTTTAGATTAAATACAAATAACAGTTGCATTGATCACAACTCTTAATAATTAGTTAAGGAGTTCCAAATTATATATAGAAGATGAACCCCACACAATTATAATTATAAATATAGAGTATAGGAGATGTGGGGTATGGAGTGATCAGTAGCATGCACAAAAGGGTTGGGCTTCATGTTAACGTTGGTGGATTTTAATTTCATTGGAAGGAAGGAATGCCAGCTAGCTAGCTCACCCTTTAATCATTATTCCACCTTTAAAATGGTTATATAAACCCCACCCAGTTTTACACTAAGACCACACAATCACTTTCTGTGCCTTCTAACATTCATTACTTCATTGCAATAACCCCAATCACTATGATGAGCAACACTAAGCAGCTGGTGCCATCTGCGGCCAATGCTATGAGCAACATGCAGCAGCAGCAGCAGACGCCAAATACTATGACCACTATGTCGGCGCAAAATGCTCTTGCCACCATGCAACAGGCTGCAAACGCCATGAACATGCAGCAGCAGGCGGCAAATGCCATGAACATGCAGCAGCAGCAGCAGCCCGCGAATGCTATGACCGCCTTGCAGCAGGCCGCAAATATTATGAGCGGAATGCAGCCGGCAAATACTGCTTTGCAGCCGGTGAATAATGCTATGACCACCGTGTATCCGCCGAATATGAGCAGTACTCTGCAGAAGCCTAATGTTATGACCACTTTGCTGCAGGTGCCGAATGCGCTGACTACAACAACTATGCGGGCGCCAAATGCGGGAATGACTATGCAGCACCTTATCAAAGGTGACCGCAACATGTTTATGTCGGCTGACGATAATGTGATGATGAGGCAAATCCATGACACTCATACTCCAGATGGCAGAAGCCTTAATGTCAAGCCGATTCTCCATATTGTAGAGGATATTTTGGCACGTACTGGCATGAGTAATACTATTGATGCTACCATTCCGCAGGTATACATTTATATTTTATTGGATGGGGTAATGATATTTTTTTAGTACAGTTTTCTCATTTTCAACATAAATGTACAATCTTCAAAACACATATTGTATAACTGTGTACTGCATAATTTGCATTGGAATATGAGCTGCCAAATAACTGATTATGTAATGGTGGGTTCTGATCATGACTTGCAGGGTAGTACGCAGTTGGATAGGACGGAGGAGAAAACCTATCATGTCTCTCATATGGATAGGATCGAGGACAAAACCTACCAAACCGATATCACTAGCATGCTCGAGGCACTGTCCCATATAATTGATCGAATTTCATGCGAGGTTATAAATTACTCATTACAAATCATTATATATTATAATTATGTGGATGTTTATTTTTTTGAGAATATAGATTGAAATTAAAAATATAAATTTGATGATCGAGTTATATACTTCACTCAATATTGTCAATTTATTTCGATCTGAATCTGGTGTCTAAACATATAACGTTATTAATATATGGTATTATAAATATTGAAGTTACGCAATATTGTTGTTTTCAGATGCAAATTAGGTGTTTGAGCGGCGCAGAGGGACATGTGACAACAGTCTCCATACTGCACATGTTATCAAGCTATCCATGGGATGCAAAGCTAGTGCTAACCCTAGCAGCATTTGCATTCGGCTATGGAGAATTCTGGCTACTAGCCCAACTTTTCTCGTCTAACCAGCTTGCAAGATCAATGGCCATCCTTAAGCAAGTTCCGCTCATCATGGAGCACTCGGGGTCTCTGAAACACCGGTTTGATGCAGTTAGCAATCTCCTCAATTCAGTCATGGATTTGACAAGGGCCATCATTGCATTGGAAGAATTACCAACAATCTACATTACCAAGGATGTACCGGCATTGTCCACGGCCATTGCAACTATTCCCACTGCTGTGTACTGGAGCATTAGGAGTATCATTGTTTGTGCAACTCAGATTAGTTGCCTCACTAGCATGGGCCATGAGTATGTTATGTTATTTAATTACATCATTAGCATTTAATCAGTTGAATATTTAGTTCATATATATATATATATATATATATATATATATATATATATTAATTTAATTTAATTTAATCTCATTCATCAGCTACACCATATCAATGACGGAGCTATCATGGGAACTGTCCACATTGATTCAGAGGATCAACCAGATACATGAGCATCTTAAGAAGCAGTTGGATATTTGCCACCAACACATAGGTTATTTATATAATTTGCTAATTGACATATATATATATATATATATATATATATATATATATATGTATATACCTTATTAGTTAACTTAATATATATAAGTACTGAAACGTGATTTAATTAGTGCATGTATGTTTTGATGCATATTGTAGACGAGAAGATTAAACTTGAAGCCTACGAATCACTAAAGCATCTGTTTGACATGACCCACATTGACAACATGAAAGTTCTCAAGGCACTGATTTACGCCAAGGACGATATTCAACCACTTGTTGAAGGAACTTCTAAGAGAAGGGTATGTGTCATATGTATATACTACTATAACGTTAGTTGTGACCAACATCTGCTCAAACAGTTAAGAATTTTAGCACTAGTTACCGCCCAATTGTTTGACTAATTGTTGACCAAAACTTACTTTATCTGTGTATCTTTTCCACATATATACAATCGAGGATTGTCATTTAAATTATGTTATATATATAACTAATTGCAAGCACGCATAACAATAAAATACATATTACAGGTTAACCTGGATGTGCTGAGGAGGAAAAATGTGTTACTACTGATATCAGGCCTAGACATATCCTCAGATGAGCTCTCAATTCTGGAACAAATCTATAGCGAGTCCCGTCATCACGGAACAAGGATAGAAAGTCTGTACGAGTTGGTTTGGATGCCAGTTGTTGATCTGTCTCATGGTGGTCAATACGGCCGGATCCCCGAATTAACCTACCCCATGCAAAAACGTACTACTAGTAGTGGTACTTTGCTGGAGGACAGCCTGCGGCCTGCTAGTTCCACAACAGCACCCTTGTTGCCTATTAAATATGCGTCAGATCCTCATAATTCAGCCTTCAACCAGTACTGGACGGAGTCCATGCAAAAGCGTTTTGAGGAGATTAGGTCGACAATGCCTTGGTACTCGGTGTACCACCCCTCCATTATCGATCAATCGGTTGTTAGGTTTGTGAAGGAGCGGTGGCATTTGAGGAATAAGCCCATCCTTGTGGTGCTTGATCCACAAGGGAGGGAGTTGAGCCCTAATGCAATCCACATGATGTGGATATGGGGGACTAATGCCTTTCCTTTTACTAGCAAGAGAGAGGAGGATCTATGGAGGGAAGAAACTTGGAGGCTTGAGTTGTTGGTTAGTGGCATGGATCCAACCATTTACAACAACTGGGTGAGTTGATTAATTATCTATCTTCACTTATAATTAATTGCTTTTATATATATATATATATATATATATGCACGCACACATATAATTTCATAAATAATGTTACACATATATTTATAAATATGACATATCATATCACATTGTATCACGTACTTGTTTAAGTTACAAAATAATGAACTGCTAGAGAAGTTTTGAATACCTAATTTTGTACGTACACCTCATATATATATATATATATGCCTCACAACGCATATATAATTAATTCGTCAGATAAAAGATGGAAAATTCATAATCTTGTACGGAGGGGAGGACATCGACTGGATCCGAAGATTCACAACCACAGCACGCGCAGTTGCACAGGCGGCACGCGTTCCTCTGGAAATGGCGTATGTAGGAAAAAGCACCAAAAGGGAAATGGTCCGAAAGGCTATGGCAACAATCAACGTGGAAAAGCTAAGCTACTGCTGGCAAGACCCTACAATGATATGGTTCTTTTGGGCACGACTGGAGAGCATGTTGTTCTCCAAGATTCAAGTAAAGAAAACCGACGATCATCAAGATCCACTTATGCAAGAAATCAAGAAACTCCTGAGCTACGACAAGAGCGGAGGCTGGGCATTACTATGCAAAGGGTCATATGTGGTCACCAGTGGACATGCACAAACAGTTTTAAGCACTTTCCAGGATTTTGATGCGTGGAAGGAAGAAGTTCCCCTAAGAGGCTTCGATATCGCGTTTAAAGAATACCATGACAGGCTACATGTTGCCAATCTGCCTTGCTGCCGCTTCGAGTTCTTGACAACTGCCGGAAGAATCCCGGATGGAATGAGCTGCCCGGAGTGCCTTCGCCATATGGACAAGTATAGCACATTCCTTTGTTGCCATGACCAAAATGCCACGATAGCACCCTACTGAATTAAGCATGAAGGTTTGATATATTGAGTTCTCTAATTAGTTATGAAGTGCATGCATGCCTATATATGGCTACTAATAAAAGAGTGAGTGGCCTGGCTACGATATATATATGTTTTTAAATTTCAGTTATATGTGTGGCTGTAGTCATTGGAGTGTGAGTGCGAGAGATGATTTTTCTATGTAAGTTCACTTCACTTTGCTGTTGTTAAAGTGAAGCCAGAATAATGTATTGATCCATTATTATTACTATACAATGGAAGGGGTTTTGCTTTGAATATTTTAATGTTTGTTAGTACTTACTATCTCACTCGCACTTTACTCGTTATAAAAAAAATAGCTTATTTCCGAGATTTTTTTTTTGAAATAAACTTATTCTTAGATTATTTTTGACTGAAAAATTCGTCGAAATTTCGGTCCGATATAAACTAGCCGAAAATTAGTTTGTCTGAAATTCGGTTGGAATTAATATTTTCTGACTACTATTCCCTTGAATATAAGCTATTTATCTGACAAAAGTATTTTCGATCGAATAAATCCGTCGAATTAAAGGCCTCCACATGCCGCTCTCTTAATAAATTGTGTTTGTTTGTTTTGGTCAGAAATAATATATTCCGTCAAAAATAACAAATATTTTTAATGATTTTTTGTTTTTAGGTTTTTTAACAACATTTTTGTGCATACAAACTTACTTTTATCCCAACAACACATACAGTAATCTATATAGCTCAAGAACGCATACAACTATACCAACAACATATATACACGTTATCCCCAACAATAACAAATATAAACTAATTAATGATAAGTTAAAAAAATTGTTTAAAACTACAATGATTTACAAAAAATAAACTAAATTAAATCAAGCTAAACTAAACTAAATAGAGATAAATTAAACTACAATGATTTATAAAACCAAATCAAGCTAGTACCATCATTGGTGTGAGGAGGATCATCGGGTGGGGATAGACGTTGCTACTCTGGTGTCTGAAAATCATCGTCATCATCTCGTCGCTCGTCATCGCCACTATGTTCGGCATCGACACCCTGTCGATACAAATAGTTGATAATTAAAAAAATAATTATATGATAATTAAGTAACAGGCATAATATACAACTTGAAATAAATATAATACCTGAGGAGGAGAATGGGTTTGGCTCAGCAGGGACCCAAAAGCCTCCACCAGTAGGGTCACCACCATCTGTATCACCTCGTCTCGTATCGCGACAAACTGCTCCGAAAGGATACCGATACTCTCGACGGTAGCTCCTGCAATGTCCTAAGCAAGTTGATGCAGACAAACACGGGTAAACAATGTTTGTTGATTGAATATTGGATGAGAGTTGTCAAACGTCTCGCGTACTGACCTCATCACCCTCTGAAACAGCTCGTGGTCCAAGCCAACGCTCATATGAGATGGTTCGGCAGGTGCTCACGAACACTAACGTTGACTAGAGTCTGCGAAAAACTTAACTTTAGAAAATAATTTATAAAACAATATAAATTACAAACTAACGAGAAACTTATTTTTTACGGACTTATTTCTAACAAAATATTTCATCAAAATTAAGTTAATTTCAACGAAATTTGTTATGTCCAAATTAAGCTTTTTTTTCTTGTAATGAATTCTTGAAGTGTAATTAATAAGATTGGACTGTGTGTTTTGTTATATGTGGTTGCATGAAGAGAATGTACCTTTTTATTGTTCTCAACATATTGTTCGTGCATAAGCTTCTAATCTAATATTTAACAAGCAATATATATACTCTTTCTGTACTAAAAAAACAATGTTTAAGCGATAAAAAACTTCATTCTCAAAAGTATGTCTAAAGTCAATATATATATAAGCTAGTTAACAAGATAAAATTTTACATTGACTAAATTATAATTGGTCATATTACATCTAAGTCAAACAGTAAATAAATCACATCACAAATGAATAATACTGTTGGGGCCCGAATATTTGAAGACTCAAGATCCGGGGTGGGCTAGGCCTCGGTTAAGACTATGGTTGGGCCATGGGGGGTCCGGTTGGTCCATGTTGAAGGACACTCCTAATTATATGGAGATTCTATTTATGAAAGGAAGAATCATGCATTGATTGGACTTCCTATATCTTGGGAGATTTGGTATTATCCTATTATGAAAAGGATACACGGGGGAACCCTAATCCTATGAGGAAGTGGATTCAAGCAGGGATGTGAGAACCTATAAATATATGGCTCGACCCTCATAAGGTACACAACACTTTATTATTCCAGCAAGAGAGTAATTTATCCCTCCATTGTTAAACCTTGTCAGCCTGTACTTACTCTCACACCGGAGCTATCCCCCGGCGGCCCAAGCCGTCAAGCTTTGGTGTTTACCCGTTTTGTGCAGGATTGGACGCGCTTAGTGATTGGAGCGCGTGGACGAATCTTGGCGTTAACATTGGCGCTAGAAGGAGGGCTTTTTTCAATCACAACCAACGGTTAACCATAAAACATGGTGAATAGCAAAGAAGTTTCTGGTAAAAGACAGTCATCGGCGGCAGCATCAGCACAAAGAGGCTCGGTGAAAGATAGGTTAGGGCCATCTAGCATCCACTCACGACTTGGCCCTCAGAACAATTCGGTTGGCTCCCAAGTAGGGGGCCACCCCGCTGCCCAACGAAGACTGTTCCGCACCACCAGCCAGGAAAAAAGAGATCGGATACAGGTTGAAGGCGCCCAGCCTCGAACCCACCCCTTCGAAGATCGTGAAGCGGCCATAGCTAGAAAGATGAAAGAGATAGAGGACACAGAACAGGCCCTAAAAGTCCTCCGGGTGCAAAAGGAAGAGCTCGCCAGACAGGTGCTGAATATAGTCGAAGATGAGGCTTCCAGCCACCCTAAACACTTGGGGAGAGGGAGGTCTCCACGCCGAGGATCCCAAGGGCATGACAACCACACCAAAGACACCGAGAAGAGGCTTCGGAGCCGCTCTCGGGAAAGAAGCAGATCCGGAGATCGTCGAATCAGGAGACGTTCGAGAACACACTGCACTAACAGTTCTCAGCACGATGACCGGAGCTATCAAGCAGGTCATCGCCAGGACCGAAGACACGATAGTCCCCGTGGGAAGCGGTCTCATCAGGAGGCCCAAGCATCAATGCACCATCCGAAAGATGGTCTCCAAGGCAGTCCTCGGCATGATCAAAACAGAGACTGCAGAAGCCCTCAGAACCGAAGAGACCTGAGAGAAAAGTTGTCCCCGAAGAAGAGTTCGGACCCAGCTCTGGCGGCCGTAGAGATGTTGACAAGGAAGCTAGAGGACATGCAGAAACAGTTGATCGCGAGCCAGCAGGAAAAGGTAACTTCGGGGAAGAAAGCCTCCCCATTCTCCGAAGAAATCCTTCGGGAAAAGGGTGACCTCAATAAAAGACTGCCGTACATCGAGAGTTATGACGGGACGGGCGACCCCTATGAGCACAGCCAGACATATGACAGGCTGTTAGATTATTACGACTACACCGATGCGGCAAAATGTAACACCTTCATCACCTCTCTAAGGCGAGATGCCCGACAATGGATGAACACACTGGCCCCAAACTCAGTCTCGTCATGGGAAGAACTATGTGATAAATTCCACGCCCGATTTGGGAGTAATAGAAAGAGAGGGAAGCCTACTGGGTCGTTGGCGCAAGTCAGACAACATTCTAACGAGACGCTCGGTCAGTACGTGAAGAGATTCAGGGAAGCGGTCGGGCAGGTAACCGAACTTAATGATCTACAGGTCGTAGGACTCTTCCAGAACGGTTTGGATCTGGTTAGGTTCGAAAAATTAATGAAAAAACTGATGTTCAACCACCCGAGGAGTTTAGCCGAAGCCTTTGAAAAAGCAGAAAGCTTCATAACTATGGAAGAAGCCATGGAAAGTCTGAAACGAGGCTCTACGGAGAGACCCAAAGAGAAGGAGAAGAGCAAACCCGAGGGAAATTCAAGGCGATATGGAGGCGATAGATCGGGAGGCTACCCAAAGCGGTATGACAACAACAAAGGGTCGAGGGGAACCCGGCCCCCTCTGCCAAGAGATCAAGAAGGAAGGGTTTACACTCTACTTAACACCCCTCGACCCGACATCCTGGAGCACTTAAAGAAACAGCCGGGTTACCAGAAGCCAGATGACGGCTACAAGCCTAAGAAAGAGTATTCCGGCAGGTACTGTGATTACCACGAGTGCATGGGACATTACACCGAAGATTGTTTGGCGTTAAAAGATTTGATTGAAACAAACGTACAGCACGGAGGCCTGATACGATTCGTTTCGGGAAGAGAAGAACAGACTCGGAAGACAACTACCCCAACTCAGGCCGATCAGCAGCCCCAGCCGAACCCAACACAGGGGGCTCGCCATGTGGTCGATGTCATAACGGAAGGCATGATGGGGAAACTTTCGGGGCAAAAGCGACGCAATTATCTAGATGCGGTGATGTCTGTGGCAGACCAACCCGCGAGACAGGAGAAGCCTTTCCCAGGTTCGGTCATATCCTTCACGGACGAGGTCTTCCCTACCGAGCCGATCGAACCGCATGAAGGAGCATTGGTGATCACGGCACAAGTAGGGTCAGTGGATATGAAAAGAATGATGATAGACAACGGATCATCAGTAGATATTTTGTACGCTCATGCCTACCAGAGGATGAGTTTGGATGGAAGGAAGATGGAGATCGGGCAAGAATCTCCCCTCTACGGCTTCAGCAACGAACCAGTTAAAGTGGCAGGGACCATTGAGTTGCCGGTTATCTTCGGCACAGCTCCTCGACAGGCGGAAATCAGATGCCGATTCTATGTGGTACATGTTGACTCGGCTTACAACGCTATCCTTGGGAGACCCACATTGACGGCCCTCCAGGCGGTAACTTCCATACCCCATTACAAAATAAAGTTCCCTACCCCGCATGGGATTGGAGAAGTAGCAGGGGACCTCGATCTGGCGAAGAGGTGTTACCGGAATTCCCTGATCACCTCGGGCGTGGGGGTCAGCAAGCAGAAGCAAACTATGGCAATAGAGATCGAGCCCTTTACCGAAAGTAGTCAGGAGCTATTAGTCACCCCGGCCGGAGAGACCGAGGACGTAGAGTTGGTACCAGGAAAGCCAGACAAAATAGTAAAAATCGGGATGGGGCTACCAGCGTCTTTTCGGACCCATCTGATAGAGCTATTGTAGGGCTATGCTGACATCTTCGCGTGGGCCCCCAGCGACATGCCGGGGGTGGATTTAAAAGTGGCCGAACACAAACTTCATGTAGACCCAGCAAAGAAACCAGTTCGACAAAAGAGAAGAATCTTCGCCCCCGAGAGACAGAGGATAATTGATGAGGAAATAGCAAAACTATTAGCGGCAGATTTCATATTTGAAATAGACTACCCGGAGTGGATGGCGAACGTAGTCTTAGTTCAGAAGCAGAATGGCAAATGGCGGGTTTGCATCGACTACACTGATCTAAACAAAGCATGCCCGAAAGACTTCTATCCTCTGCCACATATCGACCAGCTAATCGATGCCACTTCGGGGTATGCACTGCTTAGTTTCATGGACGCATTCTCAGGCTATCACCAGATCTCAATGTGCAAGGAAGATATACCAAAGACGGCCTTTATAACCCATCGATTGATATATGCTTATAAGAAGATGACATTTGGCTTATTAAACGCCGGGGCCACTTACCAAAGAATGATGAACTATGTCTTCCGGAGCCAGCTGGGAAAAACTATGGAAGTATACGTAGATGACATGATCGTGAAAAGTATGTCAGTCCGAGGGCATTTGGATGACTTGGAGAATTGCTTCCAGACAGTTCGGCATTATAACCTAAGATTGAACCCTACAAAGTGTACTTTTGGGCTGGGAGCTGGAAAATTCTTGGGTTACATGATCAGTCAAAGGGGGATAGAAGCCAATCCCGAAAAAATTAAGGTCATCCTGGATATGAAGTCCCCACAATCGTTTAAAGACGTTCAGCGTCTAACCGGGAGGATAGCAGCTATGAGGCGATTCATGTCCAAATCAGCAGAGAGATGTCTGCCGTTTTTTGATACTCTGAAGAGGCCGAAGAACGCAAAGAGTTTTCAGTGGACAACAGAATGTGAAGATGCGTTTCAAGAGATAAAAAGATATTTATCTTCGGCACCTTTGCTGGTGAAACCTGTTCCTACAGAGCCCTTATACTTGTATTTGGCGGCAAGTTCTTTGGCAGTAGGGGCTGTACTGGTGCGGGAGATTGGGGGTAAGCAGCACCCGGTTTATTACATAAACCACTCCCTCAGGGATGCAGAAACAAGGTATCCGAACCTGGAAAAATTCGCCTATGCCTTAGTAATAGCAAGCAGGAAGCTCCGACAGTATTTCCAGGGACGGTTGATAGTGATTTATACGGATCAGCCTTTGAAGAAAGTTTTGGGACGACCAGAGGTCTCTGGGAGACTTGCAGCTTGGACTATGGAATTGTCCCAATTCATACTAGAATACCACCCTCGGACAGCAATCAAGGGACAAGCCTTAGCAGATTTCGTGGTGGAATGCTCCTTCTCGGAAGCAGATGATAGCTCGAAGGAAGCTGAGGGGATTAAAAAAACGGTGGCCGCTATTCTGCCAGGGCAGAATACTTGGACCTTGTATACGGACGGATCAACGACTTCGGATATTAGTGGAGCCGGGGTCATCTTGACGAGCCCCGAAGGGTTCAAAATTCAACAGGCGATCAGATTCGGATTCAAAGCAACGAACAATGAGGCTGAATATGAAGCAGTTCTGGATGGCTTCGGCTTGCAAAAAGCCTGGAAGTGCATAGACTGGTTATCTTTAGTGATTCTCAATTGATCGTTAAACAGATATCTGGGGAGTATGAGGCCCGAGGATCCAGAATGGTGAAATATTTGGCGAAAACCAAGGATTGGTTGCAGAGGTTCGAGTTCTTTGATTTTCAGGGGGTAGATCGGGCAGACAATACCATAGCAGATGCATTAGCCAGATTGGCCACAACCGAAGCCAGTACCTTCAGCGGTTCGGTCTACCTGGAAACGCTGAATAAACCAAGTGTTCAGCATACTGAGGTGATGTGTATATAGCGTTCAACCAGCTGGATAGCTCCATACCTGGACTATCTCGCAGATGGTGTACTGCCCTCGGATCGGTTGCTGGCCAAAAAGGTCAAACACAGAAGTGCAAATTTTGTATTAATAGATGGAGATTTGTATCGAAAGGCCTATTCATCCCCATTGCTAAAGTGTCTAATGCCTTCCGAAGCAGAATATGCCCTCCGGGAGGTTCATGAGGGGATATGTGGGGATCATATGGCAGCCAAATCCTTAGCCTATAAAGTACTTCGGCAAGGCTATTATTGGCCCACAATTTTCAAGGAAGCTTCTGAGTACGTAAAGAAGTGCCTGAAGTGCCAGTTGAATAGCCCTATCACACATCAACCGCCAGAAGAATTGTACTCGGTATTATCACCCATTCCTTTCGCCGTTTGGGGGGTTGATATACTGGGGCCACTACCAAAAGCCAAGGGGCAAGTAAGCTTCGTCATTGTGGCAATTGACTATATGACAAAATGGGTAGAGGCCAAACCACTCAAGGTGATCACGGAACAAGAGTGCCTGAAATTCCTAAAGGAGTGTGTTGTGTTTCGATTCGGCATACCTATGGCGGTAGTTTCAGACAACGGCCGACAGTTCGTGGGGTCTAAATTCGAGTCATTCTTGACCGACCTCGGTATACAGCACAGAAAGACCTCAGTGGCACATCCTCAGTCTAACGGGCAGGTCGAGGTCACTAACAGAACTCTACTGAATGGAATCAAACGAAGACTCGACGAAGCGAAGGGAAGATGGCCGGAAGAACTGCTCAGTGTTTTGTGGGCCTATCGAACCACACCTCGATCCACCACTGGTGAGTCCCCCTTCAGGCTCGCCTATGGGACAGATGCTTTAGTGCCGGTAGAGATCGGTTCCACCTCCCTTCGGGTTAGCCAGTACAAAGAGATATATAATGAAGACGGACTTCGGGCCAATCTGGATCTACTTGAGGAAGTTAGAGAGGCTGCCTTGGTGAAACTCACTGCTTACCAACGCAGGGTGGCTAGGCACTATAACAGGGGAGTAAAATTGAGAAGGTTCGAAGTCGGAGATTTTGTTCTGCGGGAAGTAGAGGCCTCCATGCCCAAAAATCAAGGAAAACTAATGCCAAGTTGGGAAGGGCCTTATGAGATCACAGGAGTACCAAAGCCTGGCACTTACCGCCTTCGGGCATTGGACGGCAAAGATGTCCAGAATTCCTGGCATGCCGGCAGACTTAGGAGATATTATCAGTAAGAAGAATCCTCCGTCTCATAGGGTATTCGGTTATCCCGAGTTCAGAGTCAAGCGTCTGTAATAGTACCTGGGATTCATCAATAAAAGAAACATTTTTTCTCCATTTGAACTTGTTCTGTGTTCATATTTGTCTATCAACGGACCAAAACCTGCTTAACCGATCAGCGGATCTGTCTTTGGTGCAATGGTGGAAGACCCTTCGTCTCATTTGAGCGGAGTTTTTATTTTTCCCAGTGTATCTTCGGCTCTTTTAGAGAAGGTCATTGGAGGATCCGCGACGGAATTCCTTCGTCTCTTTGTAGCGATGTGAAGGTTTATTCCTGATGTACCTTCGGCTCTCGGAGATGAGGTCATCAGTGGGGCTTTGGTGGGCTTCGTTTTGAAGCAAACTTTTCCTGGTGTACCCTCGGCTCTCGGAGAGAGGGTACATCGGAGTGTCTAAAGGTTGGGTTCCAGCGCCTCTTCGGAAGCGTCTTGGATTATTCCTGATGTACCTTCGGCTCTCGGAGAGAAGGTCATCAGTGGGGCTATGGTGGGCTTCATGATAGAAGCAACTTTTCCTGGTGTACCCTCGGCTCTCGGAGAGAGGGTACATCGGAGTGTCTAAAGGTTGGGTTCTAGCGCCTCTTCGGAGCGTTTGGGAATATTCCTGATGTGCCTTTGGCTCTCGGAGAAAAGGTCATCGGTGGGGCTAAGGCTGGGCTTCATGTGTAAGCAACATTTTTCCTGATGTGCCTTTGGCTCTCGGAGAAAAGGTCATCGGTGGGGCTAAGGCTGGGATTCATGTGTAAGCAACATTTTTCCTGATGTGCTTTCGGCTCTCGGAGGGAATTCACATCGGAGTGACTATGGTGGGATTCCTTCGCCTCTTCGGGGCGATGTGAATATTTCTCATGTTGTTCCTTCGGCTCTCGGAGAGAAGGACTTCAGAGGTTTAAGGTTGGATTTACTTAGCCTTGGTGGCGTTGAAGACTTTGAAAATTTTTAATTATCTGTGATTATTTTTAGAGACAAATGATATATGTACTTAAAGAAAATGCAAGTTGGAACTGAAGATAAAACGGATGCTTTTTCATTGATTAATAGTTTGAAGGTTACAGGAAAGTCTCGATATTACACAGAAGACTCCTACTCGGAAGCCGAAGGATTATCGTCTGTATCTTCATCTGTGTCATCTTCAGACTCGGTTTCAAATAAAGCTGGGTTCACACAATGTTTGAGCATTTTCGCTTTCCCTTTGGCCCGACAGGCTTCGTAGCCTTCAGAGTACATCTTCAGTATTTTTTCATTTAGCTCGACCGACTCCTTGTACTCTTTGATGACTTGAAGACGAAGATCTTCGGTGAGTATGGGTCTGGAAGTCTTAAGTTCTAGTATCTCCTCTTCAAGTGCGGTATGTGTTCGGTGAGAGTTTTCTTCTTTTCTCTTCAAGTCGGAGTTTTCCTGTTGAAGGGCAAGGATATTCTGTTTCAGCTGTTGAATCAGGAATTGATCAGCATCGGACTTCTCCATCACAGCTCGACACTTAGCATCGCTTTGGGCCGACCGCTTGATATGTTCCGCAACCTCAGCTTGAAGTACAGTGGCTTCATGCTGAAGTTGTAGGTTGGTACGGTTGGACCGGGAGTGGGCAGCTTTTTCTTGATGCAGAGATGTTTGGAGGGTTCTCACCTCTTCGGCGAGTCCCTTAATCTCAGCCTCCCGTTCTCTCCATCGGTTAACAATGCGGCCCCATATAGCATTGGTCTGCAAGAGGCGTATCTTGTTATATAAAGTGAGGAGATATAGTAGGTTAATCAAAATAAAACTTAAGGAAGCATAGAAGGATTACCCGGCCCTGCTCGATAAGGCCATCTACTACAAGAGCCTGGAACGGTATGTCTCGAAATCGGTTGTCATCGACCGGTGAGACGAAGGATTGGTAGGCCTCCATGGGATAGTCTTTTGGGTCGTTTGAAAAGAAGGTTTTACGGATTGGTGTTGGTTCTGATGAAGATGGAGGAACGGCTGAAGTGGAGGGTTGTTCGTCCTGCTGCTCTACGGTTGGCGGTTCGGGGATTTGGTCTTCGGTTGGTGGAGATACATGAGTCGGATGGTCGGGGGTAATATTGGATGAAGGGGCGATTGTGGAAGAAGGAGGGACCCTTAGTTCTTCAGTAGACAAGGGGATCACCTTGGCCCGTTTTGTTTTAAAACGAAGGATTTGTGCTCTTTCCTTCTCGGGTAGGTCTATGATATTCCCTGGAATGGGAAAAGAAGGACTGGCTTTTCGCTTAGAAGATTTCTTCGAAGCCCTCTTCTTATGACGAGCCTTCGTGGAGGCTTCGGGTTCGGTGGTAACAGCGGGCATGGGTGCTTCGTTTGGTATGGATGATGCAGGGACTTCGGCAGAAAGGATGGAGTCGGTGGGAACTTCGGTTGTTGGGTTCTGAATTGTTGTGGCCTCGGCAGTTTGGGTGGGACGATGACCAGAAAGATATAGTTCCAAATCTCGGCGTTCGGAGGACGTAGGCTTGATAAGGGATACTGCATTATTAAAAGGGTGTAGAAGGGTCAGCAAAGAATGTATCCCGTTTAACAGGTTAAGATTCAAAAACTTACATTGATGGTCAAAGAGCCATGCTTGCTTGGTAAGTATGGTGTGGCTCCATTCCGTCTTCGGCATCTTCTCGATCACTCTGGCGATTTCGACGGCTCGCTCGGAGGAAAGGTCACCGAATGGGGGGTTCGGTCTTTTGTGCGATGCCCAGTTTGGTAGTTGATTGGTTTCAGGTCCTCGGACGAAAAACCATTCGGAGTGCCATCCCTTGTTGCTAGAAGGGGTGTCCATCAGTTGGCGTCTCGCAATTTTTGCGTTCGGCCTATTTGCTATTTTGTTCAGTTGTTTAAAACCTTCTTCTCGAGAACCAGTCAATTTGAAGAGAGCAAAAAAGAGATCGACCGAAGGTTCCACTTCGGCTTCCACGCAGAAGGCAATAAAAGACAGTATATGGATATAGGAGTTCGGCACCAGCTGACTGAAGCCGATGCCGATGAACCCCAGGAGGGTTAGAATGAAGGCGTGCAGGGGAAATCGAATTCCCTTTTCCAGCAAGGTAAGGGGTACGGCGACCCAACCATTGTTGGAATGGTACATTCGCTCGGTAGGGGAAGGGGCTTTTAGAGAATGGGTGGCTGGAATCTGGAAGGATTGGCGGATGACCTCCATGTCTTCCTCTTGAAATTTCGAGCGTGTGTTGGAAATGGGGTATGTGGAGGTGTCGGAATACTGGCGTTGAGCTTTCTCTGCGTCAATCTCTGATGAGGTAGTTGTTGTAGTGGTGGAATTGGTGGCGATAGCCACAGGGATAGTGGCTTGAGTGGTAAGGGGCATGGTGGGAGCCGGAATGGTTGAGAGCGGAATGGCAGGAATGGGGCCGGAGGTGTTGAATTCGGGACCGGAGAAGTTGTTAGAGGAGGACATTTTGGAGATTCAAAAATTCGGGAGGGGAAGAATGGTTGTCTTCGCAGGTGAGAAAGAGTAGGGAAGGAGGATGCAATATCTTGAGATTGGTAAAAGGAATGATTGGGATGTTTGGGGGTTTTGATATGTCTTTTTGGCAGTTGGTCCCGAATCCCAAAGGACGGCGCATTAATGGGGGGAAATGATGAGGCACGTGAGGAGGTGAAGGGTTGGAGATAGGGGGGCTGTTTGAGTGCACCGGTTCCTTGCGTGGACAGATTAAAGAATGTTGGGCCGTGTAAGGTAGGCCGGTGTTGATTAAATTGGTCTCATGGGCTGGGCTGGGTCATAAAGTATCAGTCCTTGGGTTACAAAGAGTATCAAATTTTAGCCGGTGGGGTGGACAGCTTGCATGGTAGGGCTATATACTCTTCCATCAAATGTTCCATTTTATGAAAGACTGGGGGGCAATGTTGGGGCCCGAATATTTGAAGACTCAAGATCCGGGGTGGGCTAGGCCTCGGTTAAGGCTATGGTTGGGCCATGGGGGGTCCGGTTGGTCCATGTTGAAGGACACTCCTAATTATATGGAGATTCTATTTATGAAAGGAAGAATCATGCATTGATTGGACTTCCTATATCTTGGGAGATTTGGTATTATCCTATTTTGAAAAGGATACACGGGGGAACCCTAATCCTATGAGGAAGTGGATTCAAGCAGGGATGTGAGAACCTATAAATATATGGCTCGACCCTCATAAGGTACACAACACTTTATTATTCCAGCAAGAGAGTAATTTATCCCTCCATTGTTAAACCTTGTCAGCCTGTACTTACTCTCACACCGGAGCTATCCCCCGGCGGCCCAAGCCGTCAGGCTTTGGTGTTTACCCGTTTTGTGCAGGATTGGACGCGCTTAGTGATTGGAGCGCGTGGACGAATCTTGGCGTTAACAAATACTATCCCTACAAATTCAAAAGGTCAATTAAAGTAATTAACACACACATACCAATACAAAGGTAAAATAGAAAGTAAATTTATACTCTCTACCCTTATTTGATTATCTTAATTTATGTGAAATTTGTTCTTAAGCCATCATTTTGGGGACTGAGAGAGTAGTTTGTAATCAAATTAAATAAAATTATAAATAAAAAAATTTATTTGGGAAAATGTAATTTAGTCATCTATATATATAATTAATAGCACAAAATGATCATTCTTACCATCATAATTATCTACTTACCACTATCTATTATGCTCATATACTTTTTAATTTTGTTAGTGTTCTTTAAAATTTGTATGCTCGATAATAATAATAATATTTAAGTATAGAATATTTTTTCATTATTAAATTATATAAGTATAACTATTTGAATTTAAAGAAGATTTTATTATTAATAAATAGTTGAATATATGAATATATAACAAATAAATCATTAATTTAAAGATGAATACTATCATTTATATTATATGAATTGATGAACTATTATTATAGATTTCTAAATTTACTTATTTATTTTTTCATCAATAATTAGTTATATATTATTCATTAAATAATATATTTAGAAGAAAATAATTAATTTTTTTTATAAAAATCATCGTACATAATGTTAAACTTTTATTATTATAATTAATATATTAGTATAATATAATACAAATGTGTTTGATCTTTTAGAATGTAATCCATTTTCTCATTGAGCGAATGGTACAAAATACATAAAATTGAGTACAAAAGTATAAACAATCCAATAATTTTATAAGAAAACATGTGTTTCATATTAACTAGGAATTCAGGTGTGATGGTTTGATATTGGAAATACATAGTAAAAAATAGTGACAAATTAAGAATATCATCTTACTTTATGGTTTTAAAATAGAAATATATCTTTAATTTTAGAACAAATGTAATATATTAACCAATTATATATACACAATAAAAATAACAATCCTAAATATTAATATGATGTAATTGTTATATTAATGAGGTTGTCTGAAAGCTAAGTTTAAGATAGGGCTAAATACACTTATGTTATATTAAGTTTCACCCCACTCATAATTTAACCCCTAAACTAGTTAGGCTTACACTTCTCTACATCAACTACCGAATTGCATCTATATATAATGTCTCCCCAAATTCATTTTTCGGCTAAAATTGATCCAAACTCAATTGCTGGCAAGACAAATATTATTATACAGTTTGACTATATTAATTAAAATACGGTTTGATTTTTTCAAAAAAATGAACGAATTATTTCTATAATAACTAATTTAAAGACTTAATAATATAAAAAAATAAAAATAAAATCCCATTCTTTATTCCCTAAACTTCTCCATGCATCACCATTACCTTCATCAACACCTCCAACACCATTACCATCATCAACTCATCCATCACCATCATCGATCAAGCACCATTTCCCCCCTTCCCCCCTAAACTCCAATCTTATCTCAAACTTCATAATTACAACAAAATCTATAAAATTTTATAAAATCAACAATCTTATTCTAAAAAATATAGATCTCACCTCCAATTTAATACATGATAGACTTTTTAGTGGAGAGAGAGAATGGAAAAGAGTTGGGGCTCTGGGCAGAGGAAAGGGAGCGAATGGAAAAGAGTTGTATTTAGAATATTTTAATTTGGAATTAATTATATTTAAAAGTATTTTAATATTTTAATAAAGTCAAATTATAAATGAATACGGTTGCCGGTCAGGTCGGATATTCCGATCAGTTTAAGCCAAAAAATGAATTTGGGAAGACATTGTACGTAATGTGGTAGTTGATATAGATAAGTGTAAGCCCAGTTAGTTTACGAGATAAATTATGGATGAGGTGGAGCTTGGTTGGTGTAACATTTAAAATATTCGAGTAATTCATGTTTCTAATATTGTGAGTTATCCTTAACATTAGAAGCCCGTATAGCTCAGTGGTAGAGCGCCAGTCTTGTAAACTGGAGGTCTGTAGTTCGATCCTGCATGGGGGCATTTGTTTAGCTTTACTTTTACCAAACATTTTACTTAGTTGCTCATAAACCCTGTAATCAGAAATTTCAGCACAAATTCTTCCCTCTTTTTATTTTCTATTCCTTCTACATTTGGATCCCAAATAATTATTTTTTATTCCTTCTACATTTGGATCCCAAATAATCTATCTGGGAGAAATTTCGCTGCAAAAATGGCTTCTATTTTCCAGAAAGTACTCAGAAATCAACCTACCACAAGAATCATCGCCAATTTCAGTAAACCAATTCTCACTCCATTTTTGAATCATCTCTCAGAAACCGAGCTGCCCAATCACAATACAATCAATCCTTTCCCTTTTCCGGGTCTGCCCAAAACAGAGAACACAAACCCTTCTCACTCGTTACAGTTCTATCCAAGTTTTCCATTCGGGGTTTTTCTAAACCCAATTTCTTCAACTGGGTTCGTTCACTCTGAGGATGAAGATGTTGTTTCGGTTGATTCCCGGACGATTTGGGCTGACAGCGTGAAGAAGAAGAGGAAGAAAAAGATGAACAAACACAAGTTAAAGAAGCTGAGGAAGCGTCTAAGAAGAAAATCATAGTTTGCTTCTTTTGGTGAGACTTAATGTTTGAGGGGAATCAATTAAACTAATTTACTCTTTGGTTAATCTGTAAAATCCCCGGTTTACAGATTAACCATAGTTCTTTTATTTTGGCAATTTTTTCTTATTTAGTATCAATTTTGATGGAACATATTGTTCATTCCTTAAATGGAAGGGTCACTTTTTGGGAATTTAAACCCGTAATTGGGATGATCGTCTGGCAATCACAGTGTCTTATAGTAATTAGTTTTTTTGATGCTGGAAGCCTAATTTGAGATGCACATGCTGAATGAGATTCTTGGTGACATTTTTTGGGGCATGTATGAAGCGTTATGTGTTCTAGTATATATCATAACTTTTAGCCTGGTTTTTTGTGATAATGCTTGTTTATGTTTGTTCTTCCTGGAATGTACTTCTTGGAATTAGTGTCAAGTTGATTTAATTATGATGAGGAGCTAGAAGCGTACATTTGTGAGCCATCACTTGTGCTGTGCATCTTTGTAATTGTTTGTACCTTTTTGAACTAAACTAGATGTTATTTTGGTGGTAGGAAGGGCTATGCCCCAAACTGTAGGAAGGGCTATGCCCCAAACTATGTAGAGAAAAATCTAAGAGAGGTTAATCTCATTACATAATTAGGCAAAAAGGTTCTAAGGGATCTGGAATGATTTCTCACGTTCATTGTTGCTAGGGGCCTTGGCAACAATCTTTTGTCAATCATCTGCACTATTAAGGACGAGGATGGATCTTCTACTCCTAAGAATGAAAAAATTGTGCGCATATATGCAGGAATCTCTAAATGCGTTTGTAATGTTATCGAGTTTGACGCTATCATTCTTATGCTAGGTCTATAAAGACACCAAGTTTGAAGCTATCATTCTTATGCTAGTTTTTGGAAGATGCTTAATTGAGTATTCTTATTGTTGGGTTGCTAGTCATTCTTTCTGTTTTCTTCTTATAAACAGTCCTAGTGTTTTCATTTTTGTTGCTCAGATTTGTCGGTTTTCTTTCTTGTACTCAGACCTGCCATTAACATTGGTACTTCTAGCCAGATGTTTAATATCGGCTTTATTTGGCAGATTGTCACCTGTAATTGGGTTCAAAATAATTACCAACTTTTAATAGTAACTAGTATGTACTAATCATATTGTTTTAACTGTAGAATAGTTGCGAACTCATTTTCATGAATTTATAGGGAACAAGAACCAATATCTGTGAACTTGGGCAAAGCTTTTACAGTTCTTGCTGGAATTTTTTTAGGAAGTTGGTATTCTATGGTAGTTCACTACTAGTCATCAAGTTGGATGCGTGAGTTTTTATTCTTCTAAGTAGGGGGCTGATTCGGCTGAAGAAAACACAGGAATACAGATTAAAGGTAACCACTGAAGTCTTTTGAATCGTTATTCCTCTAACATCAGCCTGTATTGTTTTTCTTCTCTTCTTTTTTATTTTGGTCAAACAATTGGTATAGTCAATAACCCATCAAGTTCATCTTTTTGTCATGCTGGAACTTGAGATTTATGTTGTGGAAACCTGTTGTAAATTACCTTAAGAGGCTTACTGTATGATCGATGTAGGGACGTAAACTGTTTGGTTGCATGAAATATAAGTACCAAAGATATATTTGGCTGGGCTCTGGTAATCTTGTTCTTACGGGAGGGATTTGGTTTTCCTTCTGATTGAAGGAGAAAGGTCTTGGTTTTGCACACTTGACCCGTCCTTTTCTCTGCTTTTGAAATTTTTTGATGATGGTTGCTTTCCATTTTATCATTATTGCATCCTTTAATACTTGATAGTTAATATGACTACCATGTTGTCATAGATTTAGGACCGTTTCTTATCATCTCATTACACATCTTTACTTTTTGAGACTTGATTCCTCTTACTCGAGAGACTCTGGGATTTTCTCTATGAAAATAAAAAACATCATAGTAAACTCTGTTTTCATTGCTTGAAACCATTAATTTGTCCCTTTGGGTTTTTATCTAAAATGAAGTAATGGACAGATCATACAATGCACAAATTAGTTCATTTGCTTTAGTTGACTTATAGCCATGTCACTCCTGTCTTCTCGTCTTAGCTATATGCTCTTTTGGAGATCTTGTACAAGTTATTATATTTGGCATGTACTGCTGAATATCCTCGACTGATGAAGCATGCGTCGTGGTGCTGTTTTGAGATTATATCTTTGAAACCTTGCTCAGGATTCACATGGGGATGCTTACTTTAGATGTTGAGGTCACCAACCCTTTTTATCAAGGGGGACAACCTTCTTATTTTTGATACCAATTGTTCTTTGTAAATGGAACACTTTCTTGGACCAAGTCAAATTACATCATATTAGCATGGACCACCAGCAGAGTACCCCCCATTACCAAGTTCAAATTTGATGGAGACTTGGGGCGTCTGGATCCTGCGAATTTAGTTTGAGAGAGAGACCCGCCACTTTGTTTTCTTGCTTCTTGTTGTTATGCAGCCCATCACAGCACAAAAATCCGTTTATGCTGTCGGAAACTTCATACCTTCTTGTCCTCTCATAATAGTGATCGTTTCTCCTCGTCAAATATGAGGGTCTACTATAATTTGGCTCACTCAGTATGCCTTATCAGTTGTTTTGTAAAGTACAAAATATCAAAGGTTTGTTGAGATCCAAAAAACATGGTTTTCCATGAGTGGACAACTATATGCGAAAGGGAAATGTTTCATCTCTTTTCATTTATTTTTGTTAGTGGGAATTCCGGGCAGCAGAATGCATGTTTGTTTACATAATAGGAGTAGTAAATATTTATGTTTTTACATAGTAGACTTGGCATGTTTGTATCAAATCATGAATATTACTCAGCAGCAGCAGGTTAACCGTATCATTTTCACTCCCAAGTACATTGCTGGAGTTTAGAGGCGAAGGCCAAAGGCCAGCCAGAGACAACTACTTGTTCTACCTTTGTAGCAACAATATCGGAGCAGACGAACAAATACCATGTCTATTTTACTGCTCCTGCATTTATAATGATCGACTATCATCACCTGCTTATTCCTCCAAAAACATTATATTGCTTTCTGGATTGAGTTTGCATTGTCCGTCAACGGTTGTTTTTTGTTGGTGCTGATCTTACGAGTTACTATTCTAATAATAATAAGAAGAAAATTGATATTTTCACGTGAAAATTGTTGATTGATTTATGAATCAGCAGCCCCAAATGCAGACTTGTTTTGCTTGAGATCTAAACTTTGATGTGATAATTGGATCCAGCTGGCTTTGGTCACTTTGGGGCAGAAAAGACTCGTCTGGATCCAAAGTTTTGAAGCTCAGATAACCCTTTCAACAACGAGTAGTAGAGGAGGAGAGAGAGAGAGCAGGAGATTATTTATATATTCTCTGCTCTTTTGGAATAACAGGATGCCATTCAAATTTTACTATGACGCCCAACTAGAACTAATGATCACTAATAGGGAAATATCGGGAGTGGTTAGTATGGAGTGAATTTTATAATAAATTTAATTTATGATCAATACAATGCTGACACGTAAGTGGAGAAATTACCATTCGCCTGTGTTTCTGCACTGTATTGAGTATGAAGTAACCTTACCATTAACTTCATGTTAACCGGATCTGGTAATATTAATCCATCTTCTGGAAAGAAGGTAGTGAGAAAGAAAATTACTTTTGAAAATTAGAAATATTATTTTTTCTTTGAAATTTAAAATATAAAATAGAGTATTATACTATTATATACAATTGTTAAAGATACATTTTTTTTAAATACATTTCAAAATTAGACAAAGTTATATTTTTTGAATTATAAAATCACATCAAAGTTTGTTTTTTTTTCTTTATTTTCTTTTTCTTTTCGAGTCGCGTCTACTTCACCTCATACCGACATCGAGTACCATTTGTTTTTGTTTTTGTTTTTGTTTTTGTTTCTGTTGAGGTCCATCACTCCATGCGCTTATGACCTCCATCCCTGTAAAGAATGACAATAATACTCTATTCCACTCCACTTCTCTTTCTCTCTCTCTCTCTCTCTCTCTCTCTCATCTAGAAAGAAAGAAAGAAAGAAAGAAAGAAAGAAAGGAATGAAGATCTAATACCAAATTAAACTGACTCGAATAAAAATATATTCTTTAATCTTTATTGATACAAAGAAAGAAACTGGTCGATTAGAAACAGAGAGAGAAAGGTGGAAAGGGGACAAATTTGGAGAGAAAAGTAGAAGGGATGGGAGGAATGACATCATCCATGGCGGCCAAGTTCGCCTTCTTCCCACCCAACCCACCTTCCTACAAGCTGCTCACCGACCATCTCACCGGCCTATTGCTTCTCAGTCCCTTCCCTCACCGGGAAAACGTTGAAGTTCTCAAATTGCCCACCAGAAGAGGCACGGAAATAGTAGCGGTTTATGTCAGGCATCCGATGGCCACCTCCACTCTACTCTACTCTCATGGTAACGCTGCCGATCTGGGTCAAATGTACGAGCTCTTCATCGAATTGAGTATTCATTTGCGTGTTAACCTCTTGGGGTACTCTCTCTCTCTCTCTCTCTCTCTCTCTCTCTCTCTCTCTGTGTGTGTATCCCTCTTGTTTGTTTCTCATTGATTTTCTTACCGTTTTGGTTGATTTTGTATATGCTTTTGATTATATTGCCAAATTGTTAGCTTTGTCAGCTGGGTTTTGAATTTCTTGCCAACTTGTTAGCTCTGTCATCTGGGTTTTTGATAATTAGGGAAATGGAAAGATAGTATCCGGAGCGAGATAGAGAGAGTCGAGGTAGCTACTAGCTTCACTTACTTTGGAGGCTGTGAGTAACTCTTTTTGTTTTGTAAGAAATGGATATTGGTGACTGGTGAGTCCTTTGGGAGGATCTCTGGAGCTCGACTCATCAGAACTTATTAAAGTTGGTTGGTTTTTTGTGATTTTTCCGGTACCAATTCTTTAAGCATAGTGATCCAAAAGATATTTGTTCAAGTCTTTGGCAAATAGGTTTCTAGTTGGTTCCACCATTGATCTGTGTTTCTTATATCTTAACTGTGAAGTGAATACTGTAGCTTCACTTCCCACATTCAATATCTTTTTGTACCAAAGGTTGAATTTTCTTGTGAATTTTAGCACTATCTGAGAATATGTAGCTTAATCAATCACCTCTGACCTCACAGGCTCACACTGAAGTTAATCATAACTTTTTGAAAAAAAGAAGAGCAATTGGCGCACCAAGTAGATACTGAAAATTGTTTAGCTGGCAACCATGGCTTAATTTTTTGTTGTTTATTGTTTTGCATCGCGATGAATATGACCCTCTTTTATGCATTCATTATATTTTTGGAATAAATAGTTTGATATAGGTTATAAATCTTAGATTTTTATTAATTGTGATGGTAAAGCATGTATAAACTGGTCTGTAATATTTCTGCACTACATTTTGCGAATAGCCTTTCTTCTTTCGATTTTGAATGCAGAGTTCACTAGACTCGATAGTGATCCCCTGATGAATTTGCTTAAAGGATAAGGATTGTTGGCTTTTGTATTCTAGTCCAGTATTAATTTTAATTTTAATTTAAATTTTTGTCATTGTAAATGAAATAGTAGTTTTTCAAGCTTACAGTCCAGCAGAATGTTTAGTGAAAGAGGAAAAAAAAATAATATCAATACTCAAATAAAATCTATTAAACTGATATTAATGCAGAGTTAACTACTGAATTGTAGTTCTCTGCATAATAGGGTAAACACAGATAGATATTGATATCTTTGTCTTTCGAACAGTTATCACAGTTACCGTAAGTATGCAGTTACCAAACTTCATTTGCACGCTTTGCACCTAGTATGATGCTTGTCTTGGTCTTATAATTCAACTAAATGTACGCATCTTTTTGTGCAGAGCATGTGCATATATGATTAGCACATGCAATGTTCTAAAAGGCGGGCGGGGGGGCCTAGGCGAGATTTTTAATTTTAAGCTAATTTTAATATTTTATCTTACATTTATCCAAACAAAACAATAATATAAAGCAAAACAATTTATAATAAAGATAATAAAGGCTTTTGCTTAAAGTTCAAACACATATCTTTAACGTATTAGTTTTATTCATAAACAAGATTGCTATTAAATAATAAAATTTAAAATTTCAAGAATTTAATTCAATATTAAAACTTAAAAAACTAAACATAAATTTAAGAATTATATTGAATTAAACTAAATATTACAAATGTATCATCATTTATATAATTTGAAGTTGGTACAAGTTAAAAAAATTACAACTATAATAAAATTATCTATTTTGATTTGATCTTGTTTACTTTGATTTGATATGCTACAACATGCATTATGAATATGGTAAATCATTAGAAAAATAAATATATTAAGATCTGGTTTGAGTAGTTATTAATTTTTTAAAAAAAAATCTCTGCCTAGGCCCGCCTTTTTCCGCCTAGCCTGCTTTCCTTAGGCCCCGCCTAATTTTTTGGCCTAGATAAGGAGGCAGGGGGGGGCCTGGCGCCTAGGCGGCTGCCTTTTAGAACACTGAGCACATGTGATCTGTCATGTTGTAAGCTGTGATTACTAGAAAGTTGAAGATGACAGCCATTGAGCTAGCTGTTTATTTTGCTCCTCTGAACCTTAAACCTGATGATTACTATAAAACATTCAAATTTATTAGGGAATTGTCCATAGGTCATTTTTGATAGTTATAATTGCCTGGAAGGGTATTTTCACATCAATATTTTAAAATCATTCAAAATGTTTGAGTGTATGGTAGCCACCAATAACTCCACTGAAAAACATTAGAAGGCCTGGAAGGGTAGTTCCTAAATTGAAGTTAGTATGTCGAGTGAGTGAAAATATTCCATGATATAATAAATTTAACCAAACCCGCTCATGTTGCTAAGTTGTATGGTACTACAGCAGCATAGATTTTATAGCTTGGCATCATTAGAAATACCTGGAGAAAGATTGCAGTATTCATGAATTAAAGAAGATACTCGATTTATTTATTGATCTTAAGTATCCATACATTTCAGCCTCTTCCTTTGTCCGGATCCTATAGAAACTCAAATATTATTTCATCTTCGTATCTGTACAAATCTTTTCCCCCCTGCACTACTAGGTCTATTTAGTCGCTTAGGTCAACAACTTTGTGCAGAAGCTGTATTATGATAGGGTAAAAGTCATATGCAGTATGCAGTTAAGCGTGGGAGTGACAGTTTTCTTATTCGCATGTACTTTTGTGTAGGTATGACTATTCTGGATATGGGCAGTCCTTCTGGGAAGGTGTGGCAATTTGTTTCTCTATAGAAATATTTTGAATAAATTATATGGTGACTAGTTGCTGGTGAAAGCCTCATCTACAGCTCATATATTTCCTGTGGTGCAGCCAAGTGAGCAGAATACGTATGCAGATATTGAAGCTGCATATAAGTGTCTTGAAGAAAGCTTCGGTACTAAGGAGGAAGATATCATCCTCTATGGCCAATCTGTTGGTAGTGGCCCCACTTTAGATCTTGCAACTCGTCTGCCTAAGTTAAGAGCTGTTGTTCTGCACAGTCCTATACTTTCAGGCTTAAGAGTTATGTATCCTGTGAAGCGCACGTTCTGGTTTGACATTTACAAGGTAACACCCGTCTTCTTTATGCATTCTATCTTTACTTGCTTGTTTTGTTTTAGTACATTTCTTTGTTTGATGAGATGTAATATTTTCTTGTGTTGCAGAACATTGACAAAATCCCTCTGGTTAATTGTCCTGTACTTGTCATTCATGTAAGTAAGCTATTTCAATCATTTTTGTAACCGTGTTTTTGCCTCATCTCATTGAAATTTTATATCCATATTGTTTTGATATCCAAGCCATGGTGAGACTATTATTTTGAATATATGTTAGTTAGCTTCTTTTATCTCAGCAAATACCAACTCTGCTTCATATCTTTTCTTGTTGAAAGTACGAGTCAAAGATTAGAATTAGATGCATTGTTTTTAGATTAAGGACTTCCAGCTATTGAATTGATAGTAAATGAAGAAATTATAGGCCACTTATTACGGCGTGTGTCACCTGGTTCCTGTTAATAGCTCTATTAGAACTATTTTTGTCTATACATAATAATGGCCACACAAGTTGACATCGCCAAATATTTGGATTAGGGCCACACTGCTATTAGGTGTGGACCCTTGTGATTGTCTAATGGTATATTTTAGGTCAGGCTAAAATATTTTTTGGCCAAGAATTTTAAAGTTTTAACAAGCCTTCAACCGATTCCCTTTGTCTCTGTCCTCAGTAACTTGCTTTTATTTGAAAGACCCTACAAAATACCACCATAATACCTATCTAAATAATTCCAAATTTGGTTAAAACTTAGATGTCATAATTTGGTTACATATTTGATATCTCATGTTTTTGGTTCCTTTATATCATTGTGTAGGGAACTGCAGATGAAGTCGTTGATTTCTCTCATGGGAAGCAACTTTGGGAACTGTGTAAAGAGAAATATGAACCACTATGGCTGAAAGGAGGAAACCACTGTGATTTAGAGCTGTATCCAGAGTATATTAAGCATCTGAAGAAATTTGTATCAAGCGTAGAGAAATCACCATCACAGAGGCACAGTTCTAGGAGAAGCACAGACCATTTCGAGCAGTCTAGGAAGAGTACTGATGTTTTTGAGGCTTCAAGGAAGAGCACTGACCGGAGAGAGAAACCCAGGCACAGCACTGATAGGCACGAAAAACTGAAAATTCCATCCGGTAATGTCGACAAGCTAGAAAAAACGAGGATGTCTTTTGATCAAATGGAGAGGTCTCGGAGAAGTGTGGATTGCATTGACAAATCCTGGAAAAGCATGGACCATCAACTAGATAGAGGTCGAAAGAGTTTTGACCAGTTAGACAGATTACGTTCGGGGTAGATTTTTGTATACCAAAAATGGTACATTCATCCATGGGTTTGGTGCTGTGGGTATAAAATTTTATATATCATCCTTCTATTTATTGGTTTGTGGTTTTGTACTAGGCTTGAGAAAAGGTGTGGTGGTATAATGGGATTCATTAAGTTTACTTGCTTCTTCTTCAGGATGCTTGGTTTGCACTATATTAGGATCCCAACTTGCACATTTTTTTCTTTTTGTACCTGTACACAGTCTGTATTTAATTATAGGGCCCCCAGATGCTACAACAATATGTTATACAACCTCCTTTCCACAAAGAGGCCCATTTAAAAAAAAAAAATTATTCCACAAAAAGAGACCTCTCTTTGTATAGATGATGGTATAAAATGACAAGCAAATAGTTGTTGATTTCATCTGCATTAAATAAAGGGAGTAGTCTTTCTTGAAATGCTGCATCCAGCCTTGCATGTTTGGACTACTTCAAAATATTTTTTCTTCTCAAGTGTTTCAAAAGGATACGGATGCAGAAAAGCTACTTAAAACAGCTATAAGACTTAAATATGAGATATATCTGTTTTTCCTCTAAAGAGTTAGCATATCTGAGCAGAGCCTTCCAGTAGGGATAACTTGGGTGTGTGCTCGCTATATTCAACAATTGCCGATGGTGGAAGACGACCACTGCAGATCTCATGCACTGTTGTGAAAAGAGGGAACAACTCTAACCATCCCCTGTGGCTTAAAACCTCATAAACCTCTTTGGCCGTCGACACGCCCTTTAAGATTTAAAATCAAGAACCCCATAATCAGCAACACCCTAGTTAGGAAATAACTTGCTCATGTCACAGGTTAACGTTATATTTATGCTTGTTTTTGGTCATTGAAACAGTTAAATATGTGACTTCAAAGGCAACCAGAGGTGTTGTTATCCATCTAAATAGTTTAAGTGTGCAGATGCTATTCAGCTTTAGAAACAGTACATTTGGGTTAGAGTTTCCCTAAAACTAAAAGGACCTGGTTTTGTTTTAAATGAATTGTGTGCAATTCAGTTTTGTCGTTAGAGGTGCAAATGGACAAGTAAATCACTGATCGATCTTTATTCAACAACTACTATTGCTCTTTCTGTAACTTGTTTTGGTATTTACCTGTAACTTCTGGCCTTGCAGCATCTCAGCCTCAAGTTCATCAAAAGACCTGTTGATAAGATTTTGAGGCAAACATGATTAAAAATTGATGCCAACTAAAGTTCTGAATAGCATTAAACTGATGCAGCAGAGAGAAACCTTTTGCCACCATTCCTAGCAAAAGCCTCCGCACATTTCCTGTTTCTGCCCCCCACTGTAACAACGAAACAAATTAAAAATGTTGCATGTTGCAAGTATTTGCTTCGGTTTGAACAAAGAGTGAAGAATTCATGAAGGACAACAAATAAACATATGTGCCTCCTTACAGCAAGTTGTTATAAGATCAGCTACACCACAGCTCTCAAAGAAGGTGCTGTCTTTAACAGAGGGAAACAGTAGCTTGGAAAAGGCCTTCATTTCTCTTAAACCAATTCTCATTATTGCAGCCTAGGAAATAATCAAATAAATAGTCAAGACACAAACTTTTATGTGTATTGGATGAGCACCAAGTTGAAAACAGATTGGATCTTTCACCCTTTACCTTTGTGTTATTTCCCATCTCCATGCCATCCACAAAACCTGTTTCATGAAATATCAAATAATCTATGGAGTGATAAAGATTAAGTAATGGATTCTTTAAGTATAATAAATGACAGTAAACTAGGAACCTGCTGCTATGGCCACAACATTTTTCAATGTGCCACATAGTTCAACTCCTTCCACGTCTTGGACCTATTTTTCAAAATATGTTTGATCATAAGATAAAGGTCGTAATTTTAGTTATCCATATAGTATATAGAATCATAATCAGCTTTTTACATAGTCAAACACAGTAGTCCGTGTACTATGAGAGTTTTTCCTGTATATCTTAGGTCATTGAACTGATTTACAGTTACATTTGAAGAATTTTGGGATAGGTATCTGCTCAACACTTTCGTGAATGTTTAACAGTTGATTTACAGTTACACTTGGAACAAATTAGGATAGTTATCTGCTCAACACTGCCGTGAATGTTTGACAGTTAAAAGCATGTGTAATTTACTCACAGCTGAGACCATGAAGTAATTAGTGTTGAATAGCTGAACCCATTTCTCTGCAATCTCTCTGTTCTCTTTGTATCCAACTGTTGCTTCACTGAACTTCTCCACAGCAATCTGCATAACCAGGATTTTCTTGTCAGCCAAATTAAGCGTCAAATGTCCAATTACAAAACGTAATCAATATATTTAAAATTGAAAATTTGTCCAATTACTTCATTAGCAATGTTGGCCCCCATTAGAACACAACAATCAATCCCAAGCTGTTCCTTGATGAGGGTAGAGATCATACATGGACCTTCCATCTTGACCTCCATTCCTTTAATGAGGGAAATTGCTTCAGCATCTTGGCTTATCTTTCCAGCAATCCTTTTACATATACCCTCCATGAATTGATGTGGGGTCACAAAAACTAACATGTTTGCATCCCTCACTGAAGAAATCCCCCATAGAACTAGTTACCAATGGATTAAACAAAACCCTAATAATATTTAACTTGAATTGATAGTTTTAATTAGTTAATTATTTGACCAATCAATCTGTTAGAGCTATAGGGCATGCTAGGAAATGTAATACCTGCATTCTCAAGGTCTGGGACTGCAACAACATTTTGGCCAAGCTTTATGCCAGGAAGATATTTAACATTTTCCTGTTAAAAGTTTACAAATTCATCATCATTATGACACAACATAAATAGCAACAATATAGCAAAACTCTCAAGTGTGATTGGGATTACATTGGTTTGGTTGATGACTTCTGAGAGTTTCTCTCCACTTGGCAAAATCTCCTCGAATACCCACATTCTCACTTCATCTAAAAAACATCACAAGAGCATCCAAAATCGAAAAGGGTAATTCTTATACTCATATATTTGAAGATTAAAATTATGCATGGGCGTACTCCATTCCAATTCTGTCAAGAAAGAATATTACATATATATAAAACATAAACATCAATAAAATTTTGAGTAATTTGATAGGTGAAAAAGGACAAACCGTGGAAAGAGGCAAGTTTGAGGGTGTTGGAGGCAATGAGCTTGGCTGCCACACTGCCCCAATTGCCACTGCCAACAACAGTGACTCTGGATTTGGTGGGGACTTCATTCTGGGAAATGTTGCTGCTTTTGTCAGATACAGTTTCTTCCCGCTGCTTGGATTCCAAGGTTGGAGCAGCCATGAAAATGGAGAAGGGGAGGAAAGAGAAAACGAGAGGAATGGGAAATGGATAAAAAGAGATGAAATCGAGTAGAAAGGAGGGGAAAGAAATGAAGGAAGTAAATGGGGAGAAAGGGAAGGTTCATTTGATTTTGGGCGGAGAAGGCAGACACGTATCGTGAGTACCAATGTGTGTCGTGTTAAATCCGGCGATCTACTCTATAAAACCCATTACCCACCATTTTTCAAACTTAAAATTAACACCAACCAACCTTTCTTTTCTACTACTATTTACTATAATATAATAACATTTGGATGATATTAATACTAGGCATCTTATATTTATACATAAAAAATTAATATTTTTACGTAATTCTTTTCACATTTATATTCTTATATTAATTTTATTATATTTATAACGTAGAGTTGGGGTATAATAAGAATTATAAAAGATGTTCTTATATGATTTAATTTTTGATACAAATTCGTCTATTTTTCGGACAGAAAAATTTGACAAGAAAAATGATCAAATTTTTCGTCCATTTCATTACTTTTCCGTTCATTAAAAATTCATTAACAAAGAATTTGATTTTTTAAAAAAAACTTATTTTATCCCCTCCTTTTCCTTTCCTTTCCTTTCCTTTCCGTTCATTTTAAAACTCAATAACAGACTCTTGTGACTGCCAACCGAGTGGCACAAGGGCTCATAAAAACTGTAGCTCTATTGAACTTCGTCTAGTGTCGTCGGCACAAGTGCCAAGTGCTTCTTTTTCCTTTTTTTATTTTTCATTAATCATTATTTACAAATATAAATAAATAATCATAAGGGAAATTTTTATACAAAATTCATAAGGGGAATTTTAATTAATACAAATAGCACAATTACATTACGCAAGAGATAAACATAAGATAATAGTACAAAAAATTAAAGGGTTTTCTTAACACGTGTCCTAAGGGCACATGCTAAGCACCACTTTCAATGGATGGACATTGAATTCAAGGGATGTGGTCCACTAAAATATAATTTTTAAATGCATATGGTCCCACTGAAATATTATTTTAATTATATTTCAGTGGACCCTATTCTTTAAATTCAGTGTACATCCAATAAAAATCGTGCTTAACATTTGTCCTTAGGACAGATATTAAGAAGACCCAAGATTAAAGATGTATAAGCTTCAAATCATGTAATGGATTTAATTTTGTTATTTTTTAAGGTTGTCACTACTTAAAAGTATAAAAGGTCACCTGAAATTAAGTACACAATTTACCATAACAAAAGAGTATTTATTTATAATATACTATTACCTCCGTTCTTTAAAGAGTGTAATTTAAAAAAAAAAATAATTTTTCTCCGTTCAAATTAACTGCTCAATTTTGACTTTTTTAAGTCAAATTGACTATTTTTTAAACTATTTTGTGTATTATTTTTGCCAAAATATAGGTGAAGAGGTTATAACAAAAAAAAGTATATACAATTTACTACTAATACCAATTTTTATAATGTTAAAAATATATTTATACATACTTAATTATTAATTTTAAAAATAGTCAATTTGACTAAAAAAAGTCAAAACTGAGCAATAATTTGAGACGGAGGGAGTATTCCTTAAAGAATGCAGTTTTAAGAACCTAAAGCCTTCTTTTTTTAAATATGCCCTTGTTTTAATTAATGCACTAAATAAAAAAGTTAATGCACTAAAGGAAGAGAAAGGTTAACTTTGTCATTTTATCTCACTTATTAATTTGTGTACTTTTTTGCTAAAACTGCACTTTTTAAAAAACGAATATAATAATTAATTAAACTGCTCTAATACGGGAGTAGGAATAGACAATTTGTAGGTAGGGTATATAAACAATGAATAGGGTTAGCATGAAGTGATATCTAATACAGTGATGACACAAAAATGAGAAGATAATCTCTTGACTTACGTATCAACACTGTATTAATCATAAAGTGAATTTATTATAAAATTCACTTCACACTCCAATAAATAATTGCTACTACATTTTAAATAATCCAAACAAGTGATATTGATAAGTTCAAATTGAATGAATTGTCACAAAAATTAAGGAGAAGTCCCTACCACATAAACCATACCTATACCTATGAAGGGGGTGGCCTACCGCCTACGGATCTAACATAATGTTAGGAAGTAGTCGGTTACTAGAAAAAATTACATACACAAAAATACTATTCCCTCCTTTTTTTTAAAAAAAAAAGTACAGTTTTAGTTTAAAAAAATTATTTCTTAAAGAATGTATTTTTAAGAATTTAAAACTTTTTTTTTAAAAATATACCCTTGTTTTAATTAATGCATTAAATAAAAAAGTTAATGCACTAAATGAGAAAATTAATGCACTAAAAAAAGAAAAGGATTAACTTTGTTATTTTATCCTATTTATTAATTTATGCATTTTTAATTAAAATTACACTCTTTAAGAAACAGATGGAGTATGAAATAAGAGAAGGTCAGTCCGTGTGATGTGATTACCTCTTTTGACTATTTCCATCTTCTGACATTAGGCATGTTTCCCTAAAAGGATAGGATGACCGGTAAAAAAAATATCTTCAAGATAATGATACACATTTAATGCGAAAATTGTATTTCCGTCGTTCTTTTGGAGACAAGGGAGTATTATATATCACGTTCAATACATAATCACACGAAAAATGATATACATAACAAATATTTGATAAAATTACGATTAACGCGAAAGTATATATAATAAGATAAAATAAAATAAAATAAAATATTTTTTAATTTTTATATATTTTATGTATGCACATATTACGTTGCAATCATAATTCGACTGAAAACTTTTACAATGTATAGTAGAACTCTAATCACACACATTAAGAAGTCTCATTAATACTAATGGTAGGTAACTAATACTACCTCCATCCTACAATATGTGTTTTTTTAGACTTAATATTTTTTTTCAAAATAAGTGATGTGTTAGAATTCTAATACAATTATTACAATATTTTCCCATATGTGCCCTTATGCAACTAATGGTATTTATTGGGAAGTTAAAAGGTTGAAGAAAGAGAAAGAGATACCAAAAGGCAATAAAAAAAGTCTCAAACAAAACAAAAAATATATATTAAGAGTATTTTTATCATTTTAGCTTGTGTATTGATATGTATAATTTAAGCTAAAAAATCACTTATTATAAGACAGAAATAGTATTGATTTGAAACTTCATTACTACTACCCATGCACTAATTAATTACTCCTCTCTCTCTCTCTCTCTCTCTCTCTCTCTCTCTCTCTCTGGTTTGAAACTTCATTACTACCATGAACTAATTAATTACTCCCCTCTCTCCCTCCCTCCCTCCCTCCCTCTCTCTCTCTCTCTCTCTCTCTCTCTCTCTCTCTCTCTCTCTCTCTCTCAATTATTCATTGAGATTTTTTAAGGGCAAAACATGAAAGAATAAAATTATTTTCTCCAAAATATATAAAAAACGTCTTATATTGTGAATTTTGTTTTTCTTTCTAAAACATCATATATATATATATATATATATATATATATATATATAAATAATGAAGATGAGGGAGTAATCATTATTTTTCAAACTTGATGAATCCAATTGTTAGTATTTGATATTATATTACAGTTTTAGTTGTTGCAACAAATTAAATGAATATTAGATTGTAACAAAATGTCAAATACGAACATCATGCAAATTTAAAAGATTAACCAAACAAATGTATCACCATTATTACATTACAAAATTAAACAAAAAAAAATACATTACATTCCGCCCATACATCACATAAGCGATGAGATTCAGACACACAAAACATAATCCTTAACAGCCTAACAGGGGTGGGTTTGGGTTGAGTATGGTTAGGGTTTGATTCGGCCAGAATACTTATTGTTATTGTTAGGATTTGGGTCCAATAAACAAAGCTCAAATGTTCTACATCAACATATGAGATCATACGCAAAGGTGCTTAACAATATTTCAAGCAAGAAACAACTTTACTTCACTGAAATAATCATTAATTAAGCTCCATAGACTACTGACAAACATACTATACATTGATCTTGTAAGACAACATGTCCTAGCCTACAAACTTCTAGCATTCATCACTTATAGATTGCCATTGGCACCTCTCATCTAAGAGCTTTTATTTCTTTTGATAGAAAAGGAAATTTAATTAGACAAACAGCAATTACTCTGTCAAATGGAGCTGTATCATTATAGCATACATCCCACACAGCTTCCATAGCATCCTTCGCAGCTGCCTCTGATAACTCTTCTTCTCTAATACAGTCCTTCAAAATATAGAATGAATATGTTGGTCGGTAATAATCTGATAGCAATCTTATGGTATATAGTGGACAATGCGTAACAGTGCGTGATGCAATTGATTTAAACTGGAAACTGTAAAATATTGGTACAGGAAATTGATAGCGTTAAATAAGATATGAGAAATCAAGCAAACAATTAATAAATTGCATTATTGAGGATTATGTAGCTGCAGTTTTGGAATACTTTTTCTTTTTGTTTTTCTGATAGAGATACCCTCAGCCACTTCCCTGTGGTGTGCACCGGCCAAACCACCTTGCCCCAAAGTTTAACCCATGCATGTACCACTAGAGGCACTTATCAAAAGGTTCACTATCACTTGAGTTAAGCCCTTGGGTTAATCCGTGCAAGCACCAAGGGGAGGGGGTGAGGAGTTGCAGTGTACCATGGATGCTACAACTATAATATTTCAATTTCAAACAATTTACATAACTCTTTAATTAGGCTTAACCAACTATTTGATACTTTAGAAACAATTAAATGAGGGGAAAAAAAGAAATAATAAATCCATTTGTCAAGATAAATTACATTGACTAAAATGAAATAGAAATGAAAATATAAACTAATCCCGAGGTTATTCCATCCAATTTTCCACTAATGAAAATTTACTCATTTCTAACTGCAAAAGTAAATTAAAGAGAAATTCTGGAAATCTTTCGTTTGCAGCCTATACATTGATACAGAGAGGAATGCCCTTATTCTTTCTGGTTGATGTTTGCCATTTTGCTTGTTTTGGGATAGGATTACCTTTCTAGCATCATTACGGGCTTCTTGCAGTATTATCCGTGAGTAATTTATGAGCTGCTCTATTTTAGGATTTTGTTATTACTTTTGAGATGCCATGAGATGGAGGACTTTCCGTCCTCCGTACCTTTTGTATTTTCTTCTTTGTGATAAGAATTTCTTCTTTTATCCAAAAAAACACATATGTAGAGGACAAATAATTGATTAGAGTTAAGATTAAAAAAGTTATATGAACAGAAAACTTACTTGTTCATGCCCCTTAATCTTCATAAATCCCCGCAGAAACTCCCTTCTGTAGTGGCAGTCACCACTGAGATGGCCGGCTCGGATCTGTTCCATGTAGAAATGAGGGGGAGGGGGAAAGCTCAGGGTGAAAGGAACTGCAAAAACAAAGGTACCCAGGAAAAGATCCAGCTATCAGACGCTAACCTCACTACATGCATGATGAGCACAGTTAGACCAGTCCAGGTTTGCAGCACGGCACTGATCATATGCATGACTAAGCTCATGGATAACTACTTGATCAACCTAATCTTGAAAAGTCATCGTATTACTGCATACTATTATCTGAAGAATAAAAACATCAAAAGAGGGAGACATGTGAATATCATGTAATCAAACAATAGAAGGTGATTTTTTGTAAACATCTGATGTAATCTAACAATATAAGGTAATTTGGATCACCATACAAGAGTCGAATATCATAGATTTGCAACTAAAGAAAAAAATAGGATAATGAAAAGGAAACACAGGAATACTTTAAAAGCTTGATATCAATACTAAGATAACCCCAGCAAGCCAATGGCATTGAAAGAAACACAAAATCAACATTATTTAATCAGAGAATAGTTTTGCACAAGTATTTAATCAAAAACAACACTTGCCCAAAAATTATATTTGACATTTGATTAGCTATGTTCTTCCATGCTAGGCTATAAAATAATAAGCAAAATGCTTTACTTCATCAATCTAAAAAATAGGGATGAGGTTGAATGCAAAATCTAGTAACAAAACACAGCTACACGCTTGAAACTTGGCAACAAAAAACAAATATGATCTTCTATTAGTCTAAGAAATGTGTAAATTCAAGCACAGAAGTTTATCATGGTTGTGATAAAAGAAACAATAGTATCCTTAGAGTTCTGCACAACACCTTGGAACAGAAATAGGCCCAAAATTAAAGGAAACTGTGGACTTCATAAAATGAAAAGATTCTACTGAGCAATGGAAACCATCCTGGGAAAAATTTGATGGGCAATGTAAATATTTTGAAGTACCTTTATCCAAATTAGAGGGGTCATATTTACATTGCATCAAGTCCTCAAGGAAAAGGTCCTAATTTACAAAATCAATGCACCAAATCTCATTATATTCTAGTTTTGCTTTTGGCAGCTACTTCTCTCTTTTTTTTATAACAAAAGTTGCTTTTCCCAGATCTTATTATAAAAGTCAAATAGAAAGTCCTAATTTTGGAGTGATACTGAAAACGAAAAAAAATTTGGGAAAAAAGTTGACATCAATCAGAAAGTAAAGAGAAATGGAATCATACCCCATCTCCAGGGGACAAACCGCCACTGGCATTCATTCGCTCATTGTTAGGTTGACGGCCTTGACAAAATTATCCCCAATACTGCAACAAGCTTTCTCCAATTTTTCCTTCAAAAACTTCACCGTTGGAGCTGCAATTTTATCAAAATTATAAACACACCAACCCACAAACAATAAAATGCAGACTTAGATTAAAAGTTCAGTATTGCCTAAAACCCTAAACCCTATATAGATTGATTCCATAAATGAATAGAGATTACGATAATTATTTCTGAGGCTTTTCTGAATCATGTTTTGGCATTCCTCCACCGTTACGCCGCCGTTTACAGCGGATGAGAAGCAACCGGATGCGGGTTTGAGTCAGGTTCAGCCTCCATTTCTTAATTATTTCTCTCGAGTCCCGAGTGTATCAATTTTCTGGTAAATTTTTGCAATTTTGCATACCCTTGTAAAAATTTCCCCCCAAATAATAAAGCCTTCTGCTAAATAATTCCGATTCACAGCAACACAACGTTTCAAAAAATAATAATTTATTTCTACCTTCTTCTTCTCACAAATATAAAACTTAGACACACTAGTAAAATAACTTTAATAACAATTTGTTTTAATTTTAAATATTAAAAAATTTAAATAAATATGATATATAGTAAAAAAAAATATGGAAAATTTGTACTTAAATATGCATAAAATAGAAAAAAAACAATTTTTTTATATATATTCTTTTCATTCCAACATATTAGATTCTAATTGATTTTTTTATTAATTTGAGAAATTTTAAATTTAAATTTAATATAAAATTATTTAATTTTAATTAATATAATAATAAATATTTTAAATTATCAAAAAAGTACTAATAACAATAATATTTATTATTTTGTAATTTTTATTAATTTTCTGTTTGCAATTACTTTTCAAATGTCAATGATAATTTTAAAATTTTGAACTAGAGGATATAATCCAGCAGTAGAGTCTCGCATTGACATGATGAAAGTTATCGGTTCAAGCCTGATTATTCGTATACTTAATATGAGTTTTTTTATTTTAATTTATTTTTATATTGTGATTAAATAAAAACAAATAAAAGGCTCGTGGGATTATAACAATATTTTAAAATAACTTTTAAGTCATTTTTCAAGAACTCAAAATTTGTTATTTTTCAAAAATGACTTATAAATCAAAAAATAAATCGGTCCCAAACACTTTAATAATAAACAACTTCTTATAAATTAATTTGATCAACTTATAAACTAGCTCTAAGTGGTGAGACTTTTATATTAACAACAATCTGCCATATGAGTTGTTGACGTGAAACTTTGGTCATCCTAAATGACTTATACTTAAAATGACTTATAAATTATTTTAAAGTGTGACTTATAAATAAAAGTGTTTGGCACATTTTTAGCTTATAAATCTGAAAATTAGTTGTGAAAGTATTTGACTAAAAGGACTTATAAATTAAATTAAGTTATAAAAATTAGTAAAATAAGGACAAAATAATATTTATATTTGGTCAAACCTATTTATTTTAAAATAACTTATAAGTCAATTTTGAGAAATAAAAAATTAATTATTATTTCTCAAAAATAATTTATAAATTAATATATAAGTTAAAAATTAAGTCATTGCCAAACACTCATAATAAAAAATACTAACTTATAAGTTAGGTTGCCAATGTATAAGTCATGCTTTCCGTGAATTATAACAATATTTTCTACCATGTCCCAAAAAAACCAAAAAAAAAGAGAGAAAGAATTGTGACTATATTAAAATAAGATGCATGCTTAAACATTCCACCACTAGACTCGGTCAACGCACACCCTCTCTAGCTCTCTTTTCAAGAACAAAAAAGAAACCGTTTTAACGGTTAACAAACTAACAATGAACAGTTGAGTTCAACCATTCATTATATCCCCTCTGTCCCTCGAAATCCCAAATTAAACCCAGACACCCTTCTATATAAACTCCTCCATTCCTTCCAATTCTCTTCATTCTTTGATATTTGCATTGTACTTCTCTAGACACCCTTCTAGCTAGAGAAGTACAAATTTGCCAAATCTCCAAGAATCCCTATATACCTCCGCCCAAAAACAAACGAAAAATAAAATGGCTCGCCAGTTGGTTGTTCTTGCCCTGGTCTTCGTCGCCATCGCCGGATTGGTGTCCGCCGACGGTCCGTCTGCCTCACCGGCCCCCTACCACAAAGGCATCATCCTCTGCTGCCCCATTAGAAAGCCCCAAGGCATCTCCCTCATCTCCTTCCTCCAGCACCGATACTCCAGCCTCCTCCCCCGCCGAGGAGGAGCCATCAGCTCCACCGGCTCCCGCCAGCGAGGCAAGCTCACCAATGGCCTCCCCTCCCACTGCTGACGCACCGGCTGTTGAGGCACCTCACAAGAGCGCCGCCGCTACCTTGAAGTTCTCTACCGCCGGTGTTGCTGGCGTCGTTGGTTTGTTGTTGTTTTAAATTAATTTGTCAGTGAAAAAAAAAATTACAATTTACTTTTTCTCAAATTGAAGTAATAAAGTGATGGTTGTCATTTGGGTTTTAGTTAATTTTGGATCCGGTTAGCGTGAATTGGTAAGTTCATTTCATGCTCAATACAGTACTGACAAACAAGTGAGAGGATAATATATCTATCCGTCTACGTGTCAATACTGTATTGGGGATGAAGTGAAATTACCATGGTTTTGATGTATATGCATGTGAGATATATAATTACTATATATATATGTGTAGTAGAAAGCAATGATGATCGATGGCCCTTAGGCAGGATATATTTATTGGCCGGCCGCTTGCTTCATCTTGGGTACATTGTTTAGCCGAAAAACTAACCTCGAATAGAAAGAAACTACTACCAAATACGTACGAAGAAGTAATAGAAAGAAACTACTACCAAATACGTACGAAGAAGTAAGTAATATATAATTCATTTTATGGCAATGACAATTGAGCATGTATGTACAAACGGACTGATCCGGTTCCAACTGTTCGGTTTTGATCGCTGAGTTAGGTTGAGTCTCGAGTCAAAGGGGCCGGCCAAGCCAGGCTGGGCGTACAATCTGAAAATTATGTGATCTGTTGCAGCCCCTTTATTTCTTTAACTTTTATTTTTAAATAATAAATATTAAAAATATAAACTATGAAAGTCATAATAATAAAATTGTGAAAGTGAAAATTGATGTATTCACTCACTAACTAAACGTCTAACACTGATATGTTAATTAAATGAATGTATTTACAAGAATTATGAGGGACTTGGGCTACTCGCTGGGCAGACGGACAATTTATTAATTAATATATCAGATATTAAAATGGTTATGTTTACCCATAAATATATGGCTCAATTAAAATTACTCCATCCACTCTAGGTAGTGATCGATCACCAGCCTAAAATATTGGTTGGGGTGGTTATAATTCAGTAAATAACCATGCAATGCCTAGCTACACGTACCCACACTTTATTTTACTTCTAATTTCCTCAAAGAGAGAATAGTGTATATATATACATATACATATACATTCTAATTTATAAATCACGTCGCTGTTCTTGTTCTACAAGAACAGTATATATATTATTTTGTGACGTCTAGCTAGCTTGTATTGTGTCCCTCAAAATTGAATTTCTCCAATAATAAAAGAGAGACATACCTTCCTTGCATGCCCGGCAGTACCATTAAAGTTAAAGTGGAACATAGCCAATTAATATTCTAACCACATTACACAGACTATATATATACTTTTCCATTATTATTATTGTGAGCTACTCTCCAAATTTCTTCATTTGCGATATATGAGTGTCAGGCAAGATAAGAGTAGTAGATGAGGAACCGGATATTATCCGATTCCGGGCTGAAGTGGATCATATATATATATATATATATACATATGTTTAAATCCATATATAATAACAAGGTACGGGTCGTTATAGATGAGTTATTACAATTTTAAATGATTTATAAATTATTTTAAATTGTGATTCATAAATAAAAATGCGGTTGATATTATTTTTATTTATAAGTTAGAATAAATTTTAAAGGTATTTGACTAAAATGACTTGTAAGTTAAAATAAATTGAAAAACAATTAAAATGATAGTAAAATAATTTTTATATTTTTAAATAAATAATAAATTTTTACTTCTCAAAATGACTTATAAGCCATCGCATAAGTTAATAAATAAATTATAAATAAATACGTAAACAGTAAAACATAGTACTTAATTTGACCTAATAAGCTCTAATCATGAATTAATACTCAGAGGAGAGGAGAGGAGGTATCTTAATAATCAAAGAGTCCTCTTAAAATATACGTTTAGGGCACATGTTAAGTATAAAATTTAAGAGAATATTTTTTTAAGTTATGTGTATATTCTCTTAATTTTTGTACTTATACTAAGAAGGCTGTATTCAATAAAGACTTTTAAATACTTTTTTAAGTGATAGATTTTTGTAGAGTTTATAGATTTTAATAACTTTTAAAGACTCCATAAAATAAGTGACAAACTTTTATAGACTTTTTATGTGACGCCCCCAGAATAGGCCCATTCAACCCAACCCATTCTGAGTCGCCAAATACATGGTACAGAATTCAAATACAAACTTTATATCATACGGTCGTGCAAAATACGACCACACAACTGTGAGTGTCAATACAAATATGTAGAAAATATTAAAATTCAAACTAAGTCCTCATTACAATTATTATCACACTATTTATCAGAAATAGTGAGGACTACTACTGCTCTAACTCGGACCATCACTCTGTCCCCCGACTAGTTCCCGCGACATTCTCATTTCCTGAAGAGGACAACAGATGAAAATGGTGAGCTCAACTAGCTCAGTAAAGAATATTATGACTAAGATAATGAAAAATAAATTATCGTTAGCCTTCAATAAATCAGATAAAATATAATGGACAACAAATCTTAGATCAATATTCGCAGCGGAAATAACAAATCATTAGAAGAGTTAAGCAGAGAATGAAGTCTACTATCTTCTATGATTTAAAAGTCCATCATCAATATTTTATCCCTGTAACATCAATCAATATACTTCTCGAATCAAATATTCATCTTTGCACTATAGGCCAAAGATATTCATTTGTATCATCAGTGGTCATATTCATCTCAACACCTGTCATCTTTGCACTACAGGCCAAAGATATTCATCAGGTAATCATTCATCTTTGCTCTATAGGCCAAAGATATTCATCAAGTAATCATTCATTTTTCCTCTACAGGCCAAAGATATTCAGTTACATCACCTTTTAGGACTGAAAATGATGAAAAATATTTAAAAAAAACGAATCCAGTGAGATAAAAGACAAAGACTAAGGATTCGTATTTTAGTATATCCAATTCAAAAATACCTCGTAATAATCAATTATGGAGCAAAATTCAAGAATAGAGCTCAAAACTTGGATACAATCAAAGATAGTAACCTTAACAAGCAATTTGGACAAATAGAAGAAAATTTAATTTTTCCGTGAATAGTGCCGTATACGTGAATAGTGCCGTATACGTGAATAGTAACCCCAACGAAAAAAATAAGAATTTCAACATAAAATTCATGACAATATTTCTGTATAATGATATTGAAAAGAATAATATCATTTACGAAAGAAAATAACATCCCTTACCTCAAAAGAATAGTACCTCTGACTAGAATATTGGATATAATACCGAAGAATACTTGCACTGAATACTAATACTTAAAGTATTGAAATCCTCACAAAAATACGCTCGATATTATAGAGAGAGAAAACTTCTGATTCTGGTGTGATTTTCAATTCTAACCTAAGCACCCTATTTATAGGAAAAACTTAGGATGCCAAAGGAGACTAAATGAATAAAATAATATATTTTTTTCAAAATTTCCGCCGCCTGGCGGCTAAAAAAAATTCCAACAAAAGTGGGGCCCGCCCATAAAAAAAAATTATATTTTTCGAAACTTCAATAATTCATAACAAATAGCCCCTTAGTCAGAAAAATATAAATTCTATGTCCTTCCATAGGAAATTTAATTCTCTACAACTTTGCAGAAGAAAGTTTTTTCAAATTCCAAACATAAATTATCCGAAATTCATAACAGATGATTTCTCACACCAAAATATTGATAAAAACTCATCAGTGCCAATTCCTTCTTTAATATCCACAAAATAAATATTTTCTTATCATATAAATCAATAATTAATTATTCACAAATAATATTACAGAACTACAATATTGACAACCAGGTCGTTCCCAGGAAAGAGAGGGCCTTCCGATTAGGACTTCTCCTTACTGGCGCGCAATTAAATAACCCCTCCTAGACAGAACTTTCTTAGACATTGTTAATAATGTTATCTAATAATATTATTCAAATAATATGAATTATTGAGTTGATAATGTGAAATACTGTGCAACAACAATTATTGAATCAATACTACAAAATATCAACTGTAGCCATTATTGAATCAATCATAAAAAATAGCAACGTAGCAATTATTGAGTCAATAAAATATCAATGCAGCAATTATTGAGTCAATAATATAAAATATCAACGTAGCAATTATTGAGTCAATAATATAAAATATTGAACAGTAATTACTGTAACAATAATCGAGTAATGGCTTCTCACGTAAGACTCAATAATTCAAAATACTGTGCAATACCGTGTGCTACTGTGCAACACCGCGTATCACTGTATTTTAACCACCGGGTATTTCAACAGTACTAACGGTAACAACAACGCCGTTATTTTGTAAAAAAGTTATTTCTGTCGCTTTCTATATCCGACAGTTATTCCGTTGTGGGGGCCCACAAATAGCTGCGCCTTCGTACGAATATTCCCCGACAACAAGAATATTCCACGACCAAACGAATATTCCCCGACAACCAGAATATTTTATAACCACTTGCTCCGTTAAAAATGTTTGCACATTTCACCCATAACTTTCATATTTATCAAATCAACACCTTACTATTTCGAAATAATATATAAAGAAAACTAAATCTTTATTCATAAAAGTTGGGGTCTTACATTTTATCAAGATTTTGATAGACTTTTGTATACTTTTAATATATCTTACAGCTTATATTAATTGTTAAAAAATCAACAAATATGTTATATTTTAGATGAAATGAGTACGATATTAAATAATATTAAAATATTTTGACCATGTCACAACCTAATTTGAAATAAAGGCATTGTTGAAGTTAAATTATTAGATCTATTACAAGAAAACGTTCTATTTCATAATTTTTATATTTAATAAAAAAAGTCGTTTTCTACTAACCGTAATATAAAATAACAATTTTGATTTTAAAATTGTTCATTGTTATTTTTCTATCAAGTCATTATTACTAAACTAACAATTTATAATTTTTAACAAATAACAAAATTAAGAAATTTATTATTTTTAATAATAAACATAAAACAAAATACCTCCTTAATACTTGCAAATATAATAAATGAGATTTTTGTGATGGGAGAGAACAAATATAAAATGATATTAAAATATTTGTTATCTCCATTTATACCATTGGTTCAATTTGAAACACTCAACGCTACTCCATTTTTTTAATCCCTCCTCATTTTTCTCTCTCATCACCTGTTATAATAGCTCCTTTCTTTTTTTGGGTTTTTATTTTGAGAGGACTGAGATAGAGAGAAAGTGAAACATATATATATTTTATTTTTTTTCTCCTCTATCTTTTTCTCTTTCTCTTTCTCTTTCTCCTCTGTTTATCTTCTCTCTTTCTCAAATATTTAAAAGTCTTTAGAGATGAGGTTAGACTTTGAATTTGAGTATTTGTTCTTCTAAAATCTGTCAAACTCTAGCATTTGATAGAAATCTAAAAAATTTATGATTTTTTGAATACCAAAATACTTTTATAGACTTTGTAAAAGTCTTAATTCAATACCACTAAACTTTTAAAGACATTACAAAAGTTGTAATTGAATACCAATAAATTTTTATAAATTTTTAAATGTTTTGATTGAATACAATCAAATTTTTAAAATATTTAAAAGTCTTTAAAAATCTTAATTAAATGCACCCTCTTAAGTTCAAAAAAATATACACATAATTTAAAAAAATATTTTTTAAAAATCTCTAAGTCACATGTTAAGAAATTCGAAAATCAAATACTCCTGTACGTCCTGTTAACACTTTAATATCATCACGTGTAGCACCCATCTATGTGACATCCAATCAATCCATACAACAAAACGAAATCACCAACTAACCAATCACACCTCTCCACGTGTCGATAATAGTTAATCTCTTCCTTCCCCCCCCCCTCTCTCTCTCTCTCCTCCTCCCAAAAAGGTCAAATTTTCCCCCACAGCACAGACCATCACTTTTTAACACTTTTCGTGCATAGATAGATATAGAGAGAGAGAAAAAAATATACAAATTACAAAACAGAAGCAGTAGTAGGATGCGCAAAAAAAACAAGCACACTATTTCTGTTCAGAAATCCAGCTCTATGATCAAAAAGGGCACCACTGTCACCCTAAGCCCAGCTCGTAAATCCAGAACAAGAACCAGAAAGCCCAAGTACCTCAGCCTCCGCCTTCAAATCTCACCGGAAAACACCCAACCATCCGCCCAAAATATGCCCAGGTACCGTTGACGATCACCACCACCAGCTCGACCTATTTCCTCTCCATCCGGAAAACTTGGTGGAGGACAAAGACCCCCATGATGACAACGTAGCCTATTTCTTCTCCACCGTGGACGGCGGAGCCACCACCCTCACGGCCCTGTTGGGCCCCGGCGCTTCTTCTTCTGCTTCTCATCACGACGACAACAACGCGGCTACTTTGTCACCGGAATCGCTAACGTACGCATACGGGGGACAGGATAGCGAGGAAGTTGAACAACAACTTGTACGGACGGCCATGAGGAACAAAGCGCGGGAACCCAGTGAAGAGAAGTGGGTGAGCTGCTACAGCCCTGGTTCTGTTTCTGATCTAAGGTGTAAAAATGGTGAGAGGAGGACGATCCAACGGCAACGGTTGTCGTTGAAGCTTGATTATGAGGAGATCATGAATGCTTGGTCTGATAAGGGCCCACTTTACATCCACGTGGACTCTCCGCAGGTCGTTCCTGATCTCAGTGATGATGATTTCTTCACCCATCATCCCTCTACCAATGTGAGTCAGATTTTCATTACTTTGTCATTTTTTTATTTTTATTTTAATTTTTGAGATGCAAGTAAGTAATCTTCTAGTAACTATAGTACTACTGGGGGAAAAAAGAAGTTGTTAGTTTTGCAATAGGTTAAATCTGCCTTTATACTAGTATTTAATTTTGCATTATTTTTTGAGTATATAAAATTTGAGTCATTAATTAATATGAGGTGATTAAGATATTGCCCAGCCAATATACTCTTATTGACTTGTTGGATAGTGTTTTGGTAATTCTATTACTAGATATGGTACTTTTACAAATTTCAATTGTTAAACTTAATATAGAATGCTCAAATATTACACGTAAGGCTGGATTTGATCAGTCACCATAAGAGATTGATTGTGATTTTGATGAAATATGTGGACTGAGTTGAGTAGGTGCAGAGTAGTGGAGTGGAGTGTGGGGTAGATATGTAGAATTTGAAGTGTTGAATGTTGCCATTGATTGCTTGCTTGGATTTTAGCCCAAACACCAAAGGCTAGCTAGCTAGGCTCCAGTTGAACTTTTTCTCTCTGTTTCAGGGGACCCTTTCTTCTTTAAGTCCTCACCTAGCTACCAGTCCTTTTACTGCAGTTGGCAGCATTTATTAGCCATTTATATAGTTTTGTTACATGGGTGTTCATGAAGTTCCTAGTAAAAATAATTAGGCTGTAATCTAGACAAAATTATGATCAGTTTTCCTAACACGCTGGGAAAATCAAAACCTTACAGCAATATAAAAAACATCCGATTTCGCTTCTGATATTCCTACTAATCTCAAACTATAATGTTTCGTTTGGATTGAAAGAATAAAGGTAAGAATAGAATGACTCATTCCTATGGAATAAAAAAATTATGTTTGGTTGCGATTAGAATGAATTGAACCATCCTTTTTTTTATATTGAAATTGAACATTTTTGTCCAAGATTTCATACCCAAAGTTTTGTGAGTAGTTTTTTTTATCATTGAGTCACTAGGGTCTTGGGGAAGAGAGAGTATGGAATAACTCATTCTAACTAGAATGGAATGAATCATTCCAATCCCCATTCCATTCCTTCAATCCAAATACAGCATAAATTTTGCCTTTGATTGTTTCTGTAACAAAAAATAATGGATTACAAAACTTTGGATTATTGTTATATTGAGATATCTATTCAAATAGAAGTAAGTTGCATCTTTGATGTGGAGGCTGCCATATGCAGTTATAACACTGTTTGCGGATATACTTTGAAATTTTGATATGTAGTAACATTTTTTTTTCTTTCCTTCTGTGCAATAGATGGTAAATTTAACTTGGACATGGGTTTATGTAGGGCTGGGGTACTAATGGAGGGTTATGGAAAGTTCCTGAAATGAGTGGAAATAAGAGCATTGGTTGCATTAAAGTGGAGGAGGTACAGGGGGGAGGAGAAGGATGGAAGATGGGGAAAAGAGAAGCTAGTGTTTTGAGATACAAGGAGAAGAGGCAGACCAGACTTTTCTCCAAAAAGATACGTTACGAAGTCCGGAAGCTCAATGCTGAAAAGCGCCCTCGGATTAAGGTAATCTTCTAAAGTCCCTTCATTCATTTTGGATTCTTCAAACCATATCCTTAAATCAAGTTGATTCTTTTAATTCTGTCAAAAATATATTGAACTCCGCTTTTCTTGCTTTTCTAAAGGGGCGATTTGTGAAGAGAAATTGAGAGGCAAGAACTTTCGGAACATAAATATAAGAAGAGTGTGCAACATTTGTAATGTAGACTTTTTGTATTTTTAGTTTTTTGTCACATTGTAAAGGTACTGATGAATGTGTTGATTCCATATAAAATGGATGAAGAGGTTGTGTAAAAGGTTGAGCAATGTTGGACGTAAAGTGGTTATAAGGAACCACTACCATATATATATTTTATACCTTCTGGGTTATGACATGATCAAGCTCTAGTCTCGCATGTATTTGTATTATATCGAAAGATAGGAAAAAAATTTATCTGCATATAAGAAAATAAGTTACTATCAATAGTACTTTTAGTCATGACTTTTGGGTGAGCCGGCGGTGAGCTAAGATGACCCAAGAAGATTCGGATTTGGGATTTGATCCGAAATTTGTTCCGGATTCAGGATTTGACCCGGGTTGTTACATATGGTATCAAAATAATGAAGAGAAGAAGGTCCGAAAGTGGAGACACGAAGTCAGCCGGTATTATCCCACAATGGTTAGAGAGGCAAAGATCTGTGGACCATATGTGTGATCGGTTCTGACAAAATAAGTTACTACCACTAGTACCTTCAATCATGACAATTGGGTCATTAGTTTAAGGTTTTATTTTAGATGAATTTAATTCGATTCGGACTTGAGATTTGATGCTTGTGTCTTGTCCCTGTATCTCGGATCCTAGCTGGGAGCATTATTTTGTTGCCTTGTTACACCATTTGCTTGAATTATAATTTTTCTTTATTCCATTCTAAATGCTATATTGTGCATTTGTGATTGTATAACTTCCCGTGCATAACTTTGTTACTTCGTCATTGTGTTTTCTTGTGTGGTGTGATGTGATGTGTTATTGATTCAATTATTGATGGGTTTCAAAATTTGAAAGAGGGTCGATTGCCACTTTGATAGATAGGTAGATAGAGGATGATATGGATTGAAAAATCTAGCATGTAAAATTATTTTTAAGTGTACTTTTGAAATAAATTAAATGTTAAATTATATATATATATATATATAAAAAAATCTATGAGCATGCATCATTTCTATTGTTCAATATAAGAACTAACAGGCGCTATTATTAGTAATAGATGCCGCTGAAAATAATACCGTCGTCCGCTACTATTAATAGCGAACGTAACCCGTTGTCCGCTATTAATATTAGCGGACTTGAATTTTTCACTTTTAATCTCGAACGTTGATTCTTATATTGAACCCTAATGGTGGTGTTTACTCATATTTAATTCATGACATACTATTTGTTACAGATCATTCATCATATATAAATATATATAGACGTGCAAGTTTCGTAAGAGACGAGGAACTGAAGCTTTTAAACAGGAGACAATCGAGCTTCTTGTTATAGAGGCTATATATACCAATTAAACAAGGAAATTAATAAAGATTAATTATTCATTATTTAATTTTATTTTAAAAAGAAAGGGGAATAAAAATAAAAGTTCTGGCTGTGAATAAGGTTCAAGAGGGCATTTTCAAGTTTAATTGTAGAAAGATTAGCATAGACTCTGAGGCTTATCTATGACCAGTAGAGATGAGAGGAGACGAGTGCATGGTTTAATCAGTTTGATGGGTACAGCCATGATATATATATATATATATATAGCTTTCATTTTCCTAAGTTGACGGCTCACTGATGTCTGCAATTGCAGTTGCCCAATTGAAGCAGATAGATTTTCGTCTCAAATATATACTCGGCATTTGGACAATCTCACACTTGTTTCCAATCCCATGAGAAAACAAAATTCCTACTTCTGTTTTCTTTTATTTTAAAAAAGAGTTATATATTTTCTTTTCATAAGAATATAAAATGACATAATTTCTTTAAATTTGTTATCATAGTTTGCCATTCTTTAGTAGTAACTGACAATTCAATAAATTTAAGAATAAATATGAAACAAATTTAAAGGATACGAGAGGTGAGGGACACTATAATTCATTTTAGTCTTGTCTTTAATCCATGCCCAAGGGTACTGGTATGGGCCTACTAGTGGAAAATAGAGAGGAGAATGTTAAGATCTTCCAGCCTAATAAAAAGGCATGTGGTGGTTTGGGCCGAAAATGCGTGGAATGAAATAAGAAATCGGGTTATCCCCCCTTAGGGCCTTATGTCAAGTCTGAGACCAGATTATATATTTTAGGAAATTGATATTTTTACATTAAAAAATGATATTTTCACATGATCTATTCCATATGAATAGTGAGTGGGTTTCACCTTCATATGAAAGAGACTTATATTGAGTAATATATTGTGTTATTCTAATATATTCCCCTTTCTTAAAACTTATTCTATTAGCATTCAATTTTAGAGATGCATTTCATTTTAGGATCTTGATTAATTCTGAAACCTTGCACAGTAAGTGGCCTCTTTTAGTACTGATGAGCATGCGCAGCAATTAACGGTGGTAGTCATATTTTGAACTTGATGAATAATAGTATTTGTGTGGAAATATATATTTTTACGTGTGAGAGAGAAATATTAATTTTTGATGCGGAATGTATATGCACCTCCCACAACTAGTTAATATTAAAGTACTCCAAAATTGATTATTCACTCCCAAAAAAAAAATTATTAATTAATGCTCACTTTTGTTTGGACCTACCTTTTGAGTATCAAAACTGCAAACACATGATTTTTGGTGCACGCGTGCGTGGGTTCAAAAGTTAAAAGTTAAAAAGTGCTCGTTAATTAATTTAAACATTCTTAATTAACAAAATTACTAGATGGAATCAACATTCATTCATTTTATAAACATACACAAACTACTCCAATCATCTTCGATCTAGCCAACGTACTTAGTTTACTTAATTAACAAAAGATTCATCGATCATTATAATTAATTAATTAAAGAAGCCATGGCCCATGGTTAGTAGATACAGAGAGATTTTTAATAGTAATTAAACAGTGATGGTGCGGTAAGGTGTCCCAATCACTAACCCCCCAAGTAGCTTCTTCTTCTTTTCTTGGATGGCCGGGTCTTGTAGCAACAACACTTTGTCCTTGTCCCTCACCCCTACCATGTGTAGGTATTCTTTATCTTCTCTCTCCTTCCCTCTGTACAATATCCTCTGCTCTTTTGCCTCCAAATTTGTTACTAATGACAATATCATCTTCAATTCTCCTGCAGTACGTACGTTTATACGTTAAAACATGCAATTAATATTAATTAAAGAACCCCCCCACCCCACCCCCACCCCAACCCAACCCAAAAAATATGCTGATGAACATGCAAGTAGCTAGTAATACTTACCAAACGTAGAAGTTGATTGGATAGAAATATGGTGGCATTGCGAAACAGTTGAGACTCTAACAATAATAATCCCTTCTCCATTAATACTTTCATCTCCACATGATTCCCTCTTTTGAACAAGCATGCCGCCGGGACGAACTTCCCATTTGATTTCGCCTCCGCCGCCGACCAACGCTTTGCCGCTGTTGTTACCGCCGTTATCGCCTCCACGTAGCTTGGAGCTGCTTCTACAGAACCTCTTTGATCTCAACTTGATCATTTTATCTCTGATATGATCTTCTTCGATCTTAACTATTTATATATATGCTTCTTTTTTCTCTCTTTCTTTCTCCCTCCCCTCTCAAAAGCTCAAAGCAATATATATGGAGGGAGAGAGAAGGTAACAGATTATATATATATATATATATATATATATATATATATAATAGTTGGATATGGACAAGATGTGATACAAATATATAAGAAATAGAGTAATAACATAGTATAATATACTACTAGCGGCCTTAGGTAGTGTTAAAACTTAAAACAAAACAAAAAAAAATCATTAAAAATGTTGAACCAATGCGATTGGGACACATGGGGGAAGAGTTTCTTGTGCTGATTTTATGGGAGCTAAGGCACATGGGGTGGGTAATTTTCTAATAAACACGCTTTGCTTGATTAACGGGCCAAACACATTGTCGGCCGCTACTTTTTAATTTTAACTACAAAACTACCTTTAATTATTTTACTTGCTTCTTTCATGGACCTCCCGGACAAACGAAAAAAAAAAAAAGGACCGAAAACTTTTTTTTTTAATTCTTATATTTCTGAGTTTTTTAATAAATAAAAAAAGAAGAAAATTTAGTCATTTTTTTGTCAAAGTTTTCCGTCCAAAATTAGTCTGATTTGGACAAAAAAGAAATTAGAATAAGTAATATTTTTATAATTCTCATATTATCCTCAACTTTCAATATAATAAATTTTAAATTATAACTCATGTCATCAATTTATTTTTATCTACTAAACCTAAGCTCATAAACAGAAAGAGACTTCTTGGCGCGAACGACTTCTTTGTTGACGCAAACAAGTTCTGAAAATTTCATATGGAGTATAAGTTATGATTAGTGTAATGATTCCCCTTTTCGGAATTTTAAATAGTGGATTGCAATTAAACATGCTATTATCAGTGACTTGAATGTTTTTTGCAAATATGTTATTTAAATAATTTACAGTGTACATATTTAAAATAGGGCATTTTATTGTAGTTATAATTGCATATTTTTATTCATAGTTTAATAGTTACAATTAATAAAAGAGTAAATTTGTAAAAGTAATATTTTTTTTCTTTTTATTTGAACTCAAAAACGCAAGAAAAGAATTTTTTTTAATTTTCTATTTTTTTTCATTAAAAACTCAGAAACAACACAATGAAAAACTTCAAGTTTTCTATTCCATTATTTTATATTCTAATTTAAGTTTTCTATTCTTTTCTTTTCCATCCAAAACTTAGAAACAAAATAAAGTGTATAAATTAAAAGAATTGATATTTTCACAAGTAAAAATATTAATTTTATAAAGTACTCTCTCACATGAGGACAGACGAACTCATTTACAATTTATGTGAGGGTGAGCTTGTGGAAATATCAATTCCCTAAATTAAACTGTCAAAATTTAAAAGTGTGTTTGGGATAAAGCACAAATATGTGAAGTTAGCCGAATTGATATTGTGAGAATAAAAATATTGTTGCGAGTAAGGATGTGAATGAATTGGGTTGTCCATAAACTCGGTCCAGCTCGGCTCGACTAAGCTCAACTCGAGCTCGTTAATGAGTCAAGCTCGAAAAAGACCTTTAGCTCATTTAGTTAAACGAGTTGAGCTCGAGCAATATGGTGTTCGACTTGAACCCGATTCTTTTATGCCCGATTCGAGACCGACTCGTTTAAACTCAACTCTTTTACCAATTATTTAGTTAAAATATTTTATATTGTTTATATAAATCATATAATGCTGTAAGACCCCAAATTTTATGAATTTAAATTTAAATTTCTTTATATATTATTTTGAAATAGTAAGGTGTTGATTTAATAAAAGTGATAAGTTATGGGTTAAATGTGCAAATATTTTAAAGTAAGCAAGTGGTTATAAAATATTCATTGTTGTCGGAGAATATTCGTTTGGTCGAGAAATATTCTTTTTGAAAGACCCCAACTTTTATGAATAAAGATTTAGTTTTCTTTATATATTATTTCGAAACAGTAAGGTGTTGTTTTGATAAATATGAAAGTTATGGGTGAAATGTGCAAATATTTTTAAAATGAACAAGTGGTTATAAAATATTCTTGTTGTCGGGGAATATTCGTTTGGTCGTGGAATATTCTTATTGTCGGGGAATATTCGTACGACGGCGCAGCTATTTGTGGGCCCCCACAACGGAATAACTGTCGGATATAGAAAGCGACAGAAATAACTTTTTACAAGATAACGGCGTAGTTGTTACCGTCAGTACTGTTGAAATACCCGGTGGTTAAAATACAGTGATACACAGTGTTGCATAGTAGCACACGGTATTGCATAGTATTTCGAATTATTGAGTCTTACGTGAGAAGCCATTACTCAATTATTGTTACAGTAATTACTGTTTAATATTTTATATTATTGACTCAATAATTGTTACATTGATATTTTATTGACTCAATAATTGCTACGTTGCCATTTTATATGATTGATTCAATAATGGCTACAGTTGATATTTTGTAGTATTGATTCAATAATTGTCGTTGCACAGTATTTCACGTTATCAACTCAATAATTCATATTATTTGAATAATATTATTAGATAGCATTATTGACAATGTCTAAGGAAGTTCTGTCTAGGAGGGGTTATTTAATTGCGCGCCAGTAAGGAGAAGTCCTTATCGGAAGGCCCCCTCTTTCCTAGGAACGACCTGGTTGTTAATATTGTAGTTCTATAATATTATTTGTGAATAATTAATTATTGATTTATATGATTTTGTGGATATTAAAGAAGGAATTGGCGCTGATGAGTTTTTATCAATATTTTGGTGTGAGAAATCATCTATTTATGGATTTCGGATAATTTATGTTTGGAATTTGGAAAAATTTTCTTCTGCAAAGTTGTAGAGAATTAAATTTCCTATAAAAGGACATAGAATTTGTATTTTTCTGATGAAGGGGCTATTTATTATGAATTATTGAAGTTTCAGAAAATAAATATTATTTAATGGGTGGGCCCCACTTTTGTTGAAAATCTGAAAATTTGGGAAGCCGCCAGGCGGCGGAGTTTTTTAAAAATAATAATATTTTATTATTTTAGTCTCCTTTGGCATCCTAAACTTTTCCTATAAATAGGGTGCTTAGGTTAGAATTGAAAATCACACCAGAATCAGAAGTTTTCTCTCTCTATAATATCGAGCGTATTTTTGTGAGTATTTCAATACTTTGAGTGTTGCTATTCAGTGCAAGTTTTCTTCGGTATTATATCCGATATTCCAGTCAGAGGTACTATCTTTTTGAGGTAAGGGATGTTATTTCTTTCGTAAATGATGTTATTCTTTTCAATATCATTATACAGAAATATTGTCATGAATTTTATGTTGAAATTCTTACTTTTTCCGTCGGGGTTACTATTCACGTATACGGCACTATTCACGAAAAAATTAAATTTTCTTCTATTTGTCCAAATTGCTGGTTAAGGTTACTATCTTTGATTGTATCCAAGTTTTGAGCACTATTCTTAAATTTTGCTCCATAATTGATTATTACGAGGTATTTTTGAATTGGATATACTAAAATACGAATCCTTAATCTTTGTCTTTTATCTCACTGGATTCGTTTTTTTAAAATATTTTTCATCATTCTCAGTCCTAAAAGGTGATATAACTGAATATCTTTGGCCTGTAGAGCAAAGATGAATGATTACTTGATGAATATCTTTGGCCTGTAGAGCAAAGATGAATGATTACCTGATGAATATTTTTGGCCTGTAGTGCAAAGATGACAGGTGTTGAGATGAATATGACCACTGATGATACAAATGAATATCTTTGGCCTGTAGTGCAAAGATGAATATTTGATTCGAGATGTATATTGATTGATGTTACAGGGATAAAATATTGATGATGGACTTTTAAATCATAGAAGATAGAAGACTTGATTCTCTGCTTAACTCTTCTAATGAATTGTTATTTCCGCTGCGAATATTGATCTAAGATTGGTTGTCCATTATATTTTATCTGATTTATTGAAGGCTAACGATAATTTATTTTTCATTATCTTAGTCATAATATTCTTTACTGAGCTAGTTGAGCTCACCCTTTTCATCTGTTGTCCTCTTCAGGAAATGAGTATGTTGCGGAAACTAGTCGGGGGACAGAGTGATGGTCCGAGTTAGAGCAGTAGTAGTCCTCACTATTTCTGATAAATAGTGTGATAATAATTGTAATGAGGACTTAGTTTGAATCTTAATATTTTCTACATATTTGTATTGACACTCACAGTTGTGTGGTCGTATTTTGCACGACCGTATGATATAAAGTTTGTATTTGAATTCTGTACCATGTATTTGGCGACTCAGAATGGGTTGAGTTGAATGGACCTATTCTGGGGGCGTCACACTTTTCGTTGGAGAATATTCGTACGACAGCGCAGTCATTGGTGGACCCCACAACGGAATGAATGTCAGATATAGAAAGTGACAGAAATAACCTTTTTATAAAATAACGGCGTAGTTGTTATCGTTAGTACTGTTGAAATACACGGTGGTTAAAATACAGTAATACGCGGTGTTGCACAGTAGCACACGGTATTGCATAGTATTTCGAATTATTGATTCTTACGTAGGAAGGCACTTACTCAATTATTGTTACAGTAATTAATGTTCAATATTTTATATTATTGATTCAATAATTGCATAATATTTTATTGGTTCAATATTTGCTACGTTGATATTTTATATCAATAAGTGATACTTTGCTATTTTATATTAGTGATTCAATAATTGTCATTGCACAGTATTTTAAATTATCAAATCAATAATTCATATTATTTGAATAATATTATTAGATAGCATTATTGGCAATGTTTAAGGAAGTTCTGTCTAAGAAAGGGGTTAATTAATTGCGCGTCAGTAAGGAGAAATCCTTATCGGAAGGCCCCCTATTTCCTGGGAACGACCTGATTGTCAATATTGTAGTTATGTAATATTATTTGTGAATAATTAATTTTTGATATATATGATAAGGAAATATTTATTCAATGTGGATTTAAACGGAGGAATTTTTAACATGTGACATTTGTTGAAAGTTGGTATTTTATCTTTTTCGATAAAATAATTCATTCAAATATATTATTACAATATTACATTATAGTAGTATGATGTGATTATATAATAATATGATTTTTTATAATTAGAATGGTAACATTATTATAGTAAATTCATAGTATAAAAGTTAAACGAGGTGGAAGAGTGCAAATTGAATTTGAACTCTTATGATGCAAACAATGATGTCATTGGAGCGATGAGGTAAGCAAGGATGTCATCGGAGCGATGAGGTAAGCAATGATGTCATATGATCGATGATGTAAGCGATGATGTCGTAAATTATTGCGAAAATACTATTTTACCCTTACTCTGCCGAGCCTATAAATAGAAGCTCGTTTCTTCATTATTTCTCACCAATTCACTAAAGTTATAGAGAGAGAAAGTATAGAGAGAATAAGAGAGAAAGAAGAAGAGTATTCTGCTATTACACTAGTGCAGTCTCCAAATTTTTAAGGTAAGGAGTATTATTTCTTTCGTATTCATGAAGAAATTTATTTTCTATCAATACTCGTAAGGGTTGTTATTCCATTCTTTATTATTCTGTTGGAATAACCTGTCTATGCGAACTACCGCATGCATGGTGAAATCTTGTTGTTATTCCATTCTTTATTATTCTGTGGGAATAACCTGTCTCCGCGGAGTACCGCATGCCTGGTGTATAACCCTTCGTATTCAGTTGTTATTAAATTGTGAAAATAATCTGTCTAAGCGGACTACTGTCGGGCAGGTAAAAATCCAATTGCAGTTTCGTATATTGTTTCATTTCAGATTCCTAACTCTAAACTTACTACGGTAAGTATTATTTTTGTAATTCCTGAAATGATCAGAAATTTCTTGAGTTTTGCGCTTCATCTAATATCATTTTACTGTAATATTGGTCTGAACTTTTTTGTGAACTTTTTATCTTTTCATGTTGAGTTACTATTCACGAATTACTATTCACGGTAAAAAAATTTTTTCTTCCAAATCATCTTTGATTGGATCCAGGTTTTGATCTTCATTCTTGAACTCTAGATAAATTCTCTAATATTTGTCATTTGTCTCACTGGATTCGTTATTCGTATTATTTTTCATCATCCTCAGTCCTAAATGGTGATATAACTGAATATCTTTGGCCTGTAGTGCAAAGATGAATGATTACTTGATGAATATCTTTGGCCTGTAGTGCAAAGATGAATGATTACCTGATAAATATCTTTGGCCCGTAGTGCAAAAGATGAATATTTGATTCGAGATGTATATTGATTGATGTTATAGGGATAAAATATTGATGATGGACTTTTAAATCAAAGAAGATAGTAGATATCATTCTCTATTTAACTATTCTAATGAATTGTTATTTCCGCTGCGAATATTGATCTAAAACTTGTTGTCCATAATATTTTATCTGATTTATTGAAGGCTAACGATAATTTATTTTTCATTATCTTAGTCATAATATTCTTTACTGGGCTAGTTGAGCTCACCATTTTCTTCCATTGTTCTCTTTAGGAAATGAGAATGTCGCGGATACTAGTCGGGGAATGGAGTGATGGTCCGAGTTAGAACTGTAGAAGTCATCACTATTTTTTTAAAATAGTGTGATAATAAATATAATGAGGACTTAGTTTGAATGTTTATATTTTTTATATGTCTGTATTGACACTCACAGTTGTGTGGTCGTATTTTGCACGACCGTTTGATATGAAAGGTTGTATTTGGATTCTGTACCATGTATTTGGCGACTCACAATGGGTTGAGTATTGAACCTATTTTGGGGGCGTCACAAATACAAAAATAAACATAATCAAAATTAAGTATATAATTGTGATTGTAGATTGTTTAATATGAATTTATATTTTTTCTCCAAAAAAAGATATAAAAAAATAAAATAAAAAATAAGCGCATTGTCGAGCTTAATCGGCTCATTTGAATTCATACACAATATTTTAGGCTCGTTAAAAACTCATCCCGACCTGGCTCGATTGACTTGTTGAACTTTTAAACGAGCTCGAGTTCGCCAAGTCAAAATCTAACTCGACTCGACTAGCTTACAACTAGGATTGAGCAAAAAACGGGTATAACCAAATTATCGAACCAAACCGAAGTAATTTAATGGAAATTTTCTGATAATTCGGTTATTTTTATCTTTTCGGTTATATCCAAATTTTTGTACGTTTTACGGTTAGTTAATACGGATTTCACTTTGAGTTATTCGGTTTAATCGAATAACCGAATAAGCCTTACAATTAACCCACTAGCCCAGTCTCAGACTCTCAGCCACTACTCACTAGCCCAATAACCGAATAAGCCTTATAATTAAAATAATCGGCAGATCTCGAACTTTCAATCTCTCGACTCACATCCCTCATCGCCTTCGAAGTTCAAATTCTCGATCAGTCGACCGACGACAATCATCACTTATTAGTCAATCCGGTCATCTCTCATCTCTCATCTCGAAGACTCGAACTCTCATCGCCTCATTGCCTTTGAACTCTCGATCTCGATCTCAGTCGACAGTTATCTCGAACTCGATCTCAGTCGACAGTTATCTTGAACTCTCACGATCTCTCATCTCTCATCTGACGACTGCCATCTCTCATCTCGATCTCTCATCCCGTCATCCGATCATCCCTCAGATCTAGATTTCTCATCTCTGTTTCTGTCCTAACCTAAGCCCCTAACCCAAAAGCCAGAACCCCAGTCCCCAAATTTCACGTCGGATGTCTCATCTCTCATCTGATGTTGTTTTTGTTGGCTTAGTTGTCTATTTTCATTTTCTTGACACTTGATTGTTGTTGTTAATCTTTAGACTTGTTGATTGCTGCTTTTAATTTAGACTTGTGGCTTCACTATACTACTGCTATTAATTTAGACTTGTGGCTTCACTGTACTGCTGTTAGTTTTGGCAAAGGTGGAAACTATTCAATTCGGTTATTAACTGAATAACCAAACAATTAATTTGGTTATTCAGTTATCACATATTTCGGTTGGTTGTTCGAATACTCAAAACAACGTAATTTTGGTTTTTGGTTATAATCGAAATACTTATTCGGTTCAGATAATAACTGAATGCTCACTCCTACTTACAACTCTAGTTGTTAAGATAATAAGTGTCCCTTAACTTGTTAGATGTTACTACAATAATTACAAACGTGTCTCTAAACTTATTTAATTTGACATTTTCATTTTTATTCTAATAATATTATAACAACTTTTATTGCCAAACTAAGTTTAGATCTCACATGATATATGGGAATATATGTCGTATTTAATAAAGGAAATTGATATTTTCACTTGTATTTTTGATATACTTTCACATAATCCTCTCTCACATAAGAAGAAAGTGGGTCACACCTTCATGTAAGAAAGAACCATATAAAAATATCAAAAACTCATCTGAAAATAGTGTTCCTTATTATGTCTTCACTCGTTTACGTGTGAAGTTTTGCTCGGTTAATTTAAAATTAAGTTTGGTGGGGGAGCCTGAAGTTCCTATTTTCGGTTAATATTTTGTGAATCGGTGGTTGGGCTAACCCATAAGGTATCAACCCATGTGGGCAAGAGGTGGAAACACAAACTTTTCTCTATCTATCTATCTATTTTCTTTATTTCTTGTGTCCTCTAGTGTTGATAGTTATAAATAATCATTAATTTCTAGGTTTTTTTATAGATAAAAGTTCACACAAGTTTTCCCAAGAATGATCAAGAAAATTGCACATTACCCCAGATTGGTTAGCAAGGAACATCACAAGAACAGCAATTCAGCAAATGAATGGATAGTATAATCAGGTGTTTCCCTAGTGGGTGAATCACTGGTTTTCTATATCAAGCAAACATCCATTTTGGCCATATTTCATGAAAGAGAAATGCTAGAGAGAACAATTCTCGGATCGCAAATGATGTAACAAATAACACAGGTGCGGATCCGGTCTGAAAGTTCAGTGGGGTCAAATTCGAAAAAAAATATTTTTAAAAATAAAAATTTAATGAAATGAATTACAAATCTAAATAATCCTCAAATATTGTTTACAATAATATTTTTCGAGATTTCATTGCTTGAAATTGTTGCATGATAGCCTCATTTTTTGTATTTACAAAAATATCACGCTCAATGTATGTTACTAAACACTCATTCATCCATTCATCTCTCATTTAATTACGGAGTTCATTCTTCACGATATTCATGGCTGAAAATATCATTTCAACAGTTGCAGTAGTAACGGGATGGAACATACATATGTTGTACGCCTCTTTCAACGTGTCTTTTTCTTATTTAATTATTTACTTTGTTTTTTACCTTCTTAATATTCAGGAGAAGTAAATTGATCAAGACAATAAAATACTTAAGTTCTTAAAGTAGTATTTTATTTTAACAAGATAGTAGCATTTTTTTTTCAATAACATAATAATAGTGTACTAATATAACTGTAGTACTCTACTTATTATTTAGTTCCACTAAATCTTAAAATTTGTGAATATATTAATAACTGTAGTCAGGGACGAAGCTAGTATAGGGCTGGAGGGGGCCACGGCCCCCCTCAAGGTTTGAAAAATTTACAAGGTTCACCCCGAAGTTTGAAAATATATCATTATTAAATTTATTATAATTGTAAGTTTGTATAATTAGAGCATAATATTGTATGTGTTATTTCAATTGAATGATACATTTATATCCATGTAACCAACTTAAACCCTATTTAAATTTTTTTATTCTTTGTTTATTTTATAAAACTTGATATTTTAATTTTTAAAAGTTTAATGAGTGATCATAATATTGTATATGTTAATTCCAATTGCATATTCAATTTGTTTTCTGGTAACCAACTAAAATCTTACTTATTTGATTGCAAAGTTATGAAAATTTTATTATTAAAAATTTCAATAAAAGGTCCAATTATTGATTAACTCATTCTTGTAATGTAATTCATTGAATTTTTTTTATTTTACAATCATATGGGAATTAAAATCACATAATATTGATTCATTTTTCAAGAGAAAGCAATCAAATCATGTTGACACATCTCTACTTATTCCTGAGCCTAATGTTCAAACATCTCTACCTATCTCTGAACAAGAACAACGTTCTCTAAAATTACCAAGAATTGAAGGTAAATAATAGAATATTAATTATTTGGAGTATTATCCTGAAAAACGTATCGAAATATGGAAATACCGTGGTGTGATGAAATTCGACGAACTTACATCAATTACAATCCATATCAATGCATTCTTACCGAGTACCATTTTTCTGGTTATATTATATTGTTAAAATTTTTTTGGCCCCCCCAAACAAAAATTCTGGTTTCGTCCCTGACTGTAATATATAACTATATATATATATATATGAAGAAGATGAAAATCCAATGGGGACATGTGCCCCTCTGCCCTGGCTTTGAGTCCGCCCCTGAAATAACATACTACCTCCCTTTTTCAAGTAGCTTCCTTTATAAATTTATAATTTTTAAGATTATATTTGTAGTCCATGTTTATTTTTAATTTAGCTTGTTGATCGATAATGATCAAGTATTATTTATACTAACTGAACAAATATATATGCACTTAACGATATTTTTGTACTAGTTGCCCCGAAAAAAACAATTGCTAATGCGCAATAAATTGTGGAGCAAAAGGAGGAATTCGCTCGAAGAGGGGCTCGCCTATGATTGACTAGTTGGTGAGGTAATAACTTATGGTTGATTGGCACTTCTGTCACTCCAAGTTGTCACCCACTTTCAAAATCGTCCCTAAAGTACTATTTTCGTCAGTTAGGTTCTTAAAGTGTCATTTTATTGACGTTTTTGTTCCTTCAACCCATTTTATCCTAAACCGACCCATTTTGACCAAGTTTAACCCAAACCGACCCAGTTTGACCAACCTAAATTTTTAATATTTTAAAATTAATAGTATTTTTAAAATAAGTTTAAAATTATAATTCTATTTAACATTTTTAAAAAATAATATTTAATTATTTAAAATAAATTGTTATTATTAAAATAATAATTATTTTAATTTGTTAAAATAAAATAATTATTTTAAAAAAAGTTATTTTTAATATTTAAAAATAAAATATTAGTTTTTTTATCAAAAAATAACAATTATATTTAATATTCTAAAATAAATAATTTTTAAATATTTTTTATTTTTGATATTTTAAAAGTTAAAAATATTTTTGTAAATATTAAAAATAATAATTATTTTAGAATATTAAATATAATATTTATTTTAGAATATTAAAAATAATAATTATTTTAGTTTTTTTATATAAAAAAATTTGAATAATTATTATACTTATATTTATATTTATTTTAATTTTTTAATATTTACTTTTAATATTCTAAAATAATTGTTATTTTTAATATTCTAAAATAAATATTTTAATAATTATTGTTTTTGAAGGAAAAATAATATTTAATATTCTAAAATAATTATTAAAAAAATTTAAAAAATTATTATTTAATAATTATTAAAAAAATTAAAATAATCCTAATAATTATTATTTTAAAAATTAAAATAAGCTTAATAATTATTATTTTAAAAATTAAAATAATGTTAACAATTATTATTATTGCATAATAATTTTTTTAATAAGTATTTCAGAATATTAAATATTATTTTTCCTTCAAAAACAATAATTATTAAAAATATTTATTTCAGAATATTAAAAGTAAATATTAAAAAATTAAAATTAAAATAAATATAAATATAAATATAATAATTATTCAAAAAAATTTTGAAAAAATTAAAAAAGTTATTATTTTTAATATTCTAAAATAAATATTATTTTTAATATTCTAAAATAAATATTATATTTAATATTCTAAAATAATTATTATTTTTAATATTCTAAAATAAATATTATTTTTAATATTTTAAAAGTAAATATTATCTTTAAAATTACAAAAATATTTTTTACTTTTAAAATATTAAAAATAAAAAATATTTAAAAAATATTTATTTTAAAATATTAAATATAATTATTATTTTTTAAAAAAACTAATATTTTATTTTAAAATATTTAAAATAACTATTTTTAAAATAATTATTTTATTTTAAAATATTAAAATAATTATTATTTTAATAGTAATACTTTATTTTAAATAATTAAATATTATTTTTTTAAAATGTTAAATATAATTATTATTTTAAACTTATTTTAAAAATATTATTATATTTTAAAATATTAAAAGTTTGGGTTGGGTCAAACTGAGTCGGGTTGGGTTAAACTTGGTCAAAATGGGTTGGGTTTAGGTTAAAATGGGTTGAAGGAACAGAAACGCCAATAAAATGCCACTTTAAGGACCTAACTGACGAAAATGGTACTTTAGGGACGACTTTGAAAGTGGGTGACAACTTGGAGGGACAGAAGTGCAATCAGCCAATAACTTATCAAGGCGATAAATATTGATCAATAGCTGATCTAAAAGAATCGATGATCAATCATACTGAGACTGAGACACGACCCAAACTCCTACGTGAGGCAACTATAGTTACTTGAATAATTTTTCTGTTCAAAATACTTTATAAGATTTTTATTTTTTTTTTGCCTTAATCACTAAGCAACCGTATTCCACTTGTAATAATGATGCATTATTTGTTATGTTATTTGAGACCCTAAATGTAGAAGCCCTACCATTCCTTTTTATGAAAAGCACTACTCTTCCTCAAAAGTAGACTTACTGATCCTTTCAAGTTTCAAAGCTTTAAACCACAACTTCTGTTTTTTCCTTAAAAAATATAAATAAATTATATATTGGTGTTTGAGGAAGAAACAAGCTAGTGAATAGAATATTCTAAAGGTGTAATAACCCAACATGGCTTTGCCAGTGAGTGATCAAGTTAATACGCAGGATACTGGAATATGCACCTTTTACAAAAAAGTTTTATTTTATTAATATTTTTTGTATTCTACATAAAAGTTTATTCTTTAGTTAATTATAATAGTGAAAAATGACAGAATATTCTTAAATAGACACACATCTTCTCTTTTTTTTAAGAAAATAAATAGAACAAAAGTATATATTTGATATTTACAAAATTTTATAAATGAGATATTTTTTTTGAGGGAAAGAGTATAATTAAGCACCGGGGATGGAGGACACCGGAAGTTGGGGCCCGGGAGCCGGGCACGATATACTTGAAATGAGAAGACAGGACATGTTGGAGGATAATAATGCAAATTGAGTATATATAGTTTATAATTTTTTATGTGCTTCTTTCTTATATGTAGGAGTAATTATGTGATTGTGGCATACGTGAATCATTCAAGTATGGTCTCACAATAATCATCATATATTTGTCCGTTTAAGACTTAACCTTAAAAAAACTCCAAAAAGGAAACAAAAATCAAAATCACAAGAAGAAATAGAAGCATTATTTGATCTCAAATGATCAATATAGACAACTTTATTATGTGGAATGAGATTTGTAAGAAAGAGGGGTTGAGTGGAGCCATTAATATTGGAAAAAATACCTTAACAAAATTCGTACATGTCTAGGCTAAAAAAGGTTTTTACATGGAAGCGTTTGTGGGCAAGAAAATCGTAACTTGTTAATGTTAGGGTTTCGTGTTAGTTGAAGAGAAGAAAAATTCACCAAAGATACGATATTGATTGATGAAAAGTCCCCTTTTCAATGGAATGGAATGAGTATTTATAGAGTTTCCTGGAGAGTGATCACGTGCTTGGCACATATCTGGGTCTTGTGTCTTGCATGTGAACTGAGAGGAAATTTCAGAAATACCCTTAATTATCTGTGTAATGCTCAAATCGTCGTGTTCTTTTAGCCACCAATCAAATCTCTCAATTAATTCTCAAAATGAGTTGTCTCCCTAAGTCTTCTGCATCGGGACACATGGAGGCTCCTTAGGTCTCATGTTAAGGTTCTTACTGCTCAATCCATGTATTTCATCTCTTTTTTCTTTATTTAAAAATCTTGCAGTTGGAAACTTCGGAAGAACTCGGCACGGGACAAGGGAGGTCAAACCCTAAGAGTACGAACCCTAGGGTGCCAAACCTTAGGTTCGTGTCTCGTTCAATTCTCTTCGTTTGTTTTGACCTTTCTTGATCAGTTTTCATCATTTTCTCCCGTTTCTTGGCTTTGTGAAAAGCTTTTATTGTCATGGAGGTTCTAAGACCAACCATTTCTAGAGTGTCAGAATTTTCCTAGCTTCTTTTTGCGCTTCGGGCTCGTTGTTCCGTCATTGCATTGCTCAAAACTTGTCCGGCACGACTTTCGAAAAAATGTATAGGGTGGCACCTTGACTTCTTTGCTCCTTCTTTGTTCGTTTTCCTTATTTTGTTCTTGTTTCGTTCTGGTAGCTCAAATCAAGTTCAATCGAGGAAGAGATTATCAAACTTTGTCTTGAGGTGGGCCCACCTAGGGGTGGTCGAATCCTAGTGGGCCAATACCCTAGATTTTTTTTCTTTTGTTCGTTTATTGTTTCATTTATTAATGACTGTCTTGTTCATTTATTTCCGTCTTTTTCGTTTGTCATTCAATTTTTTTTAGGTCAAAGGTGAACCCTAATTTGTACTTGGGCCACAATGTTATAGTAGATTGAAAATATAATTTGTCCTAAGTCTTTCTATAGGTCCCTCTTTCAGGTTCCACCTGAAGTCCCTGAGATAAAATATATCTGTAGAATTGAATTGCACTAGTATATAAATTCTTTAAAAAAAAGAAAAAAAGAAACACGTGAAGAAGATAGATAGATAGTGTGAAGCTTGAGGTGAGAAATGCAGATCCAGAAAAATGCACAAAGAATCAAATCTGGTAAGTATATATGAGAAGATACAAGGAATTAAAGGGGAGATGCAATTAAGTAGTTATTCTGATGAGTTCAATCATGGAGTTACATGGGGCTGGAAATGAATTATTATTTCAACACATTATTAAAACTATTAGTTACTTCTGTTCTTTGTTTTCTAGCTAGCAGTTAAAAAACTACCTACCTGCACCCCCAAACTGTTTTATTAAGAATCTTTAGGAGATCCAAGAATAATATCAATCCCATAACTATTATTTATATATGTAGCATCATATATATATATATATACTAGCTATGTCCCGTACTTCCGGCACTACATCGACGGTGGAATTTATCCCAAATTTTAGAAGGCCCAGATGATTTATTGAGTGAGCGGGAAATTCAAAATCATTTGTATTTTGTTAGATATATATATATATGGAAATCCAAGAATAAAATCGCTTCAAAATTTTGTCCTTTATTTTCTATTTGTCACTAATAATAATCAATTTGGGTTTATATCACATGTTTAATGGTTGGCAATGTACACTTCAAAATTTTGTATTAATAAGAGTCCTACTTTTTTGTTGATTATTTTCTATATTAAAGTTTAATAAATAAATTTATTTATTTTGAAATATTTTCAATAAAATTAAGTATATTTTATTCAAACTTCAACATTTTGAAATAATTATTTTTCTTGGATGTAGTAAATATATAAGGAGTAACTCTATTCCAACAATTCCATGCTCCGTATGCAGCACTTGATCTGTTGCTCAAAGCCCAGCCCAGCCTAGCCCAAGACTTGAATGATGGACTAGTCGTAACTTGTAAGCTTAGTTGAGATAAGGACTCGTATTTGGAACAATTACATATTATAGTACATTTTAATAAAATATTACAAAAAAAATGCATAAATAAAATATTTACAAAATTAGTGCATATGCAATATTTAATTACAAAAAGAGTGTATTCTTATCCCTTTAATTATGCCCATGATTCTCTCCCACAATTCTCTCCCATGATTCTCTCCCACTCAGTCTTCTTCCTCCTCTTCCAACCCACCTTCTTCCTACTCTTCCACCACCGCCCTCCCCCACCTCACTGTTCCGCCGCTCCTCCTCCCGCCCCCGCCCCACCCCACCCCACCCCCTACCCCCCACCCCCGCCACTCCCCTTCCTCCGCCTCCCTTCTCCTCCCCCCGCCAACGCCCCACCCCTCCCTCCGCCTCCTACCGCCACCCCTTTATCCTCCTCCCGCCCCACCCCGCCTCCTCCCCTCCGCCTCCCTTCTCCTCTCCCGCCCACTCCCCACCCCCTCCCTCCGCCTCCCACTACCATCCCCCTCCTCCCCCCCCCCTTTCTCCTCCTCCCCACCCCACCCCCTTCACTTCCTCCCCCTTCCTCCTTTTCCCCCAAATCGATCCAAGGTGGCCGTCAGTGGAGGCCCCGCCACTGGCCGCGGTGGAGGCCACTCCACCACCCGCTGCTTCCCTTCCACCACCGGTCCATTCTCCAACTCCACTGGTAACCAAAACTTCATACGTTGATAACCAAACAGGCATACCAAGGTAACCAAACCTTCATAACAAGGTAACTGAACCTTAATATGAAAGTTTCCTTGTTATGAAGGTTTGGTTACCTTGTTATGAAGGTATGGTTACCTTGGTATGAAGGTAACCAATTCAGTTTTATTAGGTTACCAATTTATTTTGAATGTGATGCAGTTGGTAACCAAAATTCATGCAGTAGGTTACCAAACAGTCATACCAAGGTAACCAAACCATCATACCAAGGTAACCGAACCTTAATATGAAGGTTTCCTTGTTATGAAGATTTGGTTACCTTGTTATAAAGGTTTGGTTACCTTGGTATGAAGGATTGGTTACCTTGGTATGAAGGTAATCAATTCAGTTTTATTAGGTTACCAATTTATTTGGAATGTGATGCAGTTGATAACCAAACTTCATGTAGTTGGTTACCAAACCTTCCGATAAGGTAACCAATTCATTTTTATTTGATTACCAAATTTATTTTGAATGTGATGCAGTTGATAGCCAAACTTCGTATAAAGGTAACCATTTTAATTTTTATGGGTAACCAAATCGTCAAAAAAAAATTCAGAATAGCAACTCCGGCGATATAGCGGTGGCGGCGATTTAGCGGCGGCGGCGGGAGGCGGGGGAGGAGAATGATGAACAGTAACTCTTTCATAATTTTTTATTTTTTATTTTTTTATTTTGATTTAAATTTTGAATTATGGATTTGAAATTATTGTTAGATCTAAAAGATTTGAATTTGAATTATTAGTTATTCTTGATTTTAGATTTCCATATTTAATTTGAAATTGAATGGTTTGAATTTTTGCACTTTTTTTGTAATTATTTTATGAATACACTTTTTTTGTAATTACTTTGTAAAAGTTGTATAGTTCTGTAAAGGACTCTTTGTATTTTGACCCAAATTAGAAAAAGGCCTACATTTTTCAAACACATTTTACATGCACCTCAAAAGGACCATTCCCATTTTGGTTGAGGAAATGATTCTAGAGCCAATCAAGGCGCAAATGTTTGGGCCTCACTGTATGGGGGCCCTTTTTATCAGAGTAGTTGCCTTAGGCCCAGATTAACTTCTCTTTTCTATTTCATTATTATATGGATTTTGTTTTAGGATGCACTTAACCTGTGTCCTAAGTGCACATGTTAATTATACAGTTTAAGAAAATATTCTTTTGAACTGTGTGCATATTCTCTTGATTTTTGCATTTACATCAAGTTCAAGGGAATATGCACACAATTCAAGAGAGTATTCTGTTGAACTGTATGCTTAGCATATACTCTTAGGACACATGTTAAGAAATTCTTTTGTTTTATTCTGGTTGAAGACGAGTGATCATATATATACTACTACACAATTCCCTGCTTTTGCAAGTGAATGGCTGTGAGAAGCTCACAACCAGAACCCCACAAGCCAATTTGAGTCCCCAAGTTCATCCAATTCTTCAACAAGGTTTACAAGGTATGAACCCATCTTTCCTAATTCTTATATCTTGATTTCTCACTTAGTTCTGAACCAAGATTAATAGCAAGCATCTTTCATTTTATCTGGGAAGTTTGTCTTTTACACCAAGTCAATCATGAGATAAATTAGCTCGCATTCTAACTGTCTAATCATATATTCAATTCTGGGTTTCTCAGTTTTACTGTAAATTGAGCTATAGACAATGCAAGCTCTGAGTATTTTACCTCCAAAGGGTGACTCTTCGGTGGTTGCCCAGTTGGATGTTGAGCTGGGTTCACCTTATAATTTAACTATGAGGCGGAAGAGGAGAAAAAGTCTAGTTGTTGGAAACTCTCTGTGCCATAGTCGAAGCTCTGGTTTCCTATTTGTATCAACCAATTATAGGGGTATTAGCGGTAGAGATTGTTTTAGGAGCCCCGGTAGGGATTTGAGATGTGGGATTTTTTCTAAATGCTCTACAGTAAGAAAATTTGTGTTTTGTGAGCCAAAGAGAGGTTATTTTGGCAAGTATTTTGCCTCGGCGTGGGCCTTGGAAAATCAGCAAGTTGGGAGAGATGTTGTGAAAGGAGATTCAAATTCATTAGATAGATTATCCAAAAAAAGTGACAGCGAGTGTTTACATGGTGTTCATTTGAAAGGAGTGAAAGCAAATGACTTGTCTCTCAGTGATGATGACAAAGCTAAACATACCAAAAATAAGGAAGACTTTGGCAAAGAGAAGAGTAAAAGAATTGATGTTCGTGCACTGGGATCGTGTTTACAGCAGGCCAAAACCGCTGATGATGTAGAAGATATTCTTAAGGACATGGCTGAAATTCCCCTCCAGGTGTACTCATCTTTAATTAGAGCTTTTGGCAAAGAAAATAAGGTAGATTCTGCACTGGCTCTTTTTCACTGGCTGAAAAGAAAGAAGAAAGAATCTAGCGATTTTATTGGCCCTAACCTTTTCATATATAATAGTCTACTGGGAGCGCTGAAACAGGCCGGACGATACGACGAAGGGGAGAAAGTCATAAATGATATGGCCATGGAAGGCATACAGCCTAACGTTGTGACTTACAACACTTTGATGGGAATTTTCTTAGAAGAAGGCCGGGAAGTTGACGCTCTTAATCTTTTCGAAGAGATGCAGACAAAGGGTCTATGCCCCTCTCCGGCATCCTACTCTACGGCCTTGTTCGCTTATCGAAGACTGGAAGATGGGTTTGGAGCCCTAAAATTCTATGTTGATATAAGAGAGAAATATCAAAATGGTGAAATAGGAAAAGATATAAACGAGGATTGGGAGAATGAGTTTGCTAAGCTTGAAAACTTCATTGTTCGAATTTGCTATCAAGTGATGAGGCGGTGGCTTGTGAAGACTGAAAACTTAAGCACCAATATATTGAAACTTCTATCAGATGTGGACATGGCTGGGATTCAAACTGGTAGGGAAGAACTGGAACGCCTTGTGTGGGCATGTACTCGTGAAGAACATTATGTTGTGGCAAAAGAGTTATATAATAGGATAAGAGACATGGACACTGAAATAAGCTTATCAGTCTGCAATCATGTGATTTGGTTGATGGGGAAGGCTAAGAAGTGGTGGGCTGCTCTGGAGATCTATGAGGATTTGCTGGATAAAGGACCAAAACCAAATAACATGTCGCACGAACTGATAGTGTCTCACTTCAACACCCTACTTACTGCTGCTAAGAAAAGAGGAATTTGGAGATGGGGTGTTAGATTACTGAACAAAATGGAAGAGAAAGGCCTAAAACCAGGAAGCAGAGAGTGGAATGCAGTTCTTATTGCCTGTTCCAAGGCTTCAGAAACAAATGCTGCTGTGCAGATATTTAGAAGGATGGTGGAGAAAGGTGAAAAGCCCACAATTATATCCTACGGTGCCCTGCTTAGTGCTCTTGAGAAAGGGAAACTCTATGATGAGGCCCTTCAGGTGTGGAAACATATGATTAGAGTGGGTGTGGAGCCAAACTTGTATGCCTACACGATTATGGCTTCAGTCTATGCTGGACAGGGAAAATTTAATATTGTTGATTCCATCATCCAGGAAATGGTTACATCTGGGATTGAGCCAACAGTTGTTACATTCAATGCAATTATCAGTGCTTGTGCGCGAAATAATATGGGAGGTCCTGCATATGAATGGTTTGAGCGCATGAAAGTTCAAAATGTTGAGCCAAATGAGGTTAGTTACGAAATGTTGATTGAGGCTCTTACAAATGATGGTAAACCAAGGCTTGCCTATGATTTGTATATGAGGGCTTATATTGAGGGCCTGAATCTATCTTCCAAAGCTTATGATGCAGTCATTGAATCCTCACAGGCTTATGGTGCTACTATCGATGTGAGTTCCATGGGTCCGCGACCATTAGAGAAAAAGAAAAAAATGCAAATCAGAAAGAATTTGTCCGACTTCTCTAAACTAGCCGATGTACCTAGGAGAGGTAAACCATTTAATAGAGAAGAAATTTACGCTCCACAGACTAATTTATAATTGATTTGGTACTTCAGAAAGCGGACAATATTGCATATTCTCCACAATTTGTATTTTGATATCCGGGTATTTTTGACCACTTCTTTAATACAATGAAGCTCGTAATTTTAGTGGTTTGTTTGTCGAGAAGATTATCGTCTTTCCTTTTTATGCAAATTTTTAGTAGCACTTAAATGCTAATGTTAGTTTATGATTCGCCATCAAAGAAGAGGTTAGGCTATTGAGGTACATTCTCAGATGAAGTATTTGGTCATGCTTCCAAAAAAATGAAAAATGTATATCTAAGTTTGATTTAAAAGAAAAGCTGGATTTATTTTGGCAGAAAAGTTGGGCAAACAGCACCTAATATTAGTATTGTAGTTGGGTTTCTTCACTTTCTTGGTACAATCTAATCATTTAATGATCCCGCCAATATATATATACTCATGGCAAAGCAAAAGCACTACACCAAACAAGCATCAGAAATTGAATTCTTTAGAGAAAATACTAGTAGTACTATCATCCCAATTAATTAGTTAGAAAGGGTATTTGTGAATGACTTGCAAATTCATTAAAAATGAAAGTATTTGTACATTTGGTAATATATTATATAACATTATTATATTTGTTCTCTATTTTATTTTATGTAAGCATTGTCATTTTCTTAACATAAAAAAAGTTATAAAAGTAGACATAAATCCGCGCGTAGGGAGTATATACAGATTTGTAAATCTGCGATTAAGATTCTTTAGTACCAACCCCAGATTCCGTGTACAAATCAAGATTTCGTCAACTTTTCTTGTTATTAATTTACCTCAATTAGTAATTTTATTTTGATTTTATTAATGATTTAGTATTACATAATTTTATTTTATTTTAACATTATGTCAAGAAAATTAGGGAGGGGGGGGAACGTCCACAAGAAATGCAATTGGGGAAGGGGGAGTGCTTGTATTATAAGGTGTAAATGAACCGAGTCAGGCCGAATATCGAGCCCCAATTATTTGCTCATTTTAAAGTCTTACTCAATAGGTCTATAAATGAAACATATTTTATAATTAAATTATAATATTATAATTTAAAAATAAATAAATAATAATATATGAATTAAAAGTAATCTAAATATAAAACTTAATTTTTTTTAAAATTTTTAATTATAAATTCAATAACAGCAATAAATTTTTTTATAAATTTTTTATGGATTTTGAGTTTTGGATGGAAAAGAATTTAGAATTTGAAAACAAAACTGAGCTTTTGAGGCCATAGTATATTACCATACCTATCACACGTTCTCATCATTAAAGTAAAAATAGAGTGCAGCAGTATGATATCTATTACTAGTATTTATAAATAAATAGTATAGTAGTACCAAGATGAAAGAAAAGAATGGAATAGAAAAGAAAAGAAAGGAAAAGAAAGAACAGAGTGGATTAGCTTTACAGTAGACAAACACTAGTAGTATTCTTTGCTTCTTCATCTTAAACCGGAGTTTCTCGGCAGTTTGTCTACATTGTCAGGTGGTTGACACCACAAGTGCCAAATAAGTCTTTTCTATTTCTAAATTCAAGCTCCGAGCTCTCAAACCAGACAACTTTTTCGGGACGGAAAGAAAGAGAAAAAAAAGGGAAAAAAAGAGACATTTGGGTTGTTACCCAGAAGATAAAAAATTGAGATTTTGGGGAAGCTGGTGGGTGTGAAATTGCAAAAATGGGTTTGTAGTGGCGGGTTGTGGTTAGATCTGAAGTGGGTGGGTGAGGACTGACAGAGTTTAATGGAGCCTCCACCGGGGATTTGGGATTCTTTCTGGAACTTCATTCGTTTCTTGCCTTACTTCATTGGACTTCTTATTCTTGGCTTCCTTAAAGGTCCCTCCCAATTTCCCTTCTTTTCTGCTGATTTTTTATTTTTTCAATTTTGTTACGTTCCTTTCTCCCTCTCAACCTGGGTATATATCTATTCTTTGTTATATAATGTATATATATAACTTGTTCTCTCATATGTTTTCTTGTATTTTTCTTCTATCAGATGTACTATATACTACCCCCTAAAATTGTATGTTTCATTGCGTGTGTGTTTGTTTATTTGGTAATTGGGGGTGGATGGAGGGGGAGGGGGAGGGGGAAGAAGGGAAGCCAACAGTTGACATCCTAGTTTGAGTTTCTTTCTCACTCTTCATATGATTGTTTGGTTCGAGTCCCAAACCTGTTCATCTGTTACCAGTTTTTTAATTGCCAAAACAGTTCCCTACTTGCATAAGTTCCTAGTTAGGCATTCAATTGATATAACAGTGCCTTAATTTGGTGTTACATCCCCAGTTGCTAGCTGTAGTACCCCCTCTGTCCAATAATGTGAGCTCCATTTGACTTGTTTACTTTTATTTAGTTCATATGAAGGTTTATCTTGGAGACATTTTCTATAATTTTGTCTGAATAACAAATTTTAGTCCTAAATATTGATCTTGAACTAAAACTATCTAAAATAATTAGGTATAAAGCAAACTTAAATTTTGAAAGGAGTACACTAGTCAAATGGGACTCTCATTTACTGTTGGTGGAGTATTTAGATACAGCTGTATGTAGTGAATTTTGTATTGTACTTAGTTTATTAAGTAATCAGTATGACCAACCTTGGCTTATACTTTGGCTTCAGGTATCATTTTGTGCCCGGTAATATGCCTTATTATGACTATTGGAAACTCCACAATAATATTGGGTCTCTGGCCAGTACACTGTTTGTGGACATATTATTGCATTCTGAGGTGCATTTTCTAATCACTTGCTTCCTGCTATCCTTGCTTCGCTTCATTATCTCACCTGTCTTTTAGTGATTGTTTAAAAAAAAATCTTATGGCAGCTCGAAACAACTTGGGCCAGTTTTGAAGCTTGTCTTCTGTTTAGGTATTACTATACCCTTGCTTTTGTGGCCACTGATTGGCATAATTGGAAGTATTATTGGTGGTGCAGCATATGGCCTTCTTTCACCAATGTTTGCTACTTTTGACGCTGTTGGTGAGGGGAAGGAGAATGAGTTTTTCCATTGTATCTATGTAAGTTAATGTCTTTACATCAACATTCTATATTTTCTATGTTGTTGCCTTTGTATAAGGAGATCATCCTTTAATCAATTTGCAGGATGGAACTTGGGATACAGTCACTGGGTGCTTTACTATTATTAGGGATTTTGGGGATGTATGCTACCATTCCTACTTCTCAATTATGGACGATCTACGAAGTCAAGGACCTCCAGAGGGAAAGCGTTATGATATTAGGTTCGTTTTTCAAAATTATTTCTTGCAATATTACTTCAGGGTCCATATTAGTCAATGTTTTGTCCAATACAGTAATACCACTTAGAAATTCTTTTTTTCGGATTCATTATAATGCCTTGCAGGGTGCAGGGTGATTATTTGTTTTTTGTAAAATATAACCCAAAATGCCCGCACTTCCCCTCTTCCCCCCTCTTTCTCCACCCCACTTTTGTATAGTCTGAGTAGGAACGACTATATGATTTATCCTTTTACCATACTGGTTTTGCTTGGTCACTGTCCAGAAGGGCGATGCAGTTCCTGTGTTTAACGAATCTTTCCTCCGTCTTTTGTGCAGATTGCTTTATATTCCTGGAGCTATTATAATTGGGGTGCTAGGTTTAATGGTTGACTTTCTAGTAATTTCACTTGTAGCCCTCTGCAAATTCCCGTACATGCTCTTCAAGGGGTGGCATCGTTTATTTCAAGACTGTATAGGACGTGAAGGTCCTTTCTTGGAAACAATATGTGTACCATTTGCAGGTCTTGCAATATTACTCTGGCCATTGGCTGTTGCTGGGGCACTATTAGCCTCCATAGTATCAAGTATATTCCTGGGTGCTTATGCTGCAGTGATTGTATATAAGGTAATTTGCCATTTCATTTTCAATCCAGAGATCAGGGACTACTTTTGAGCAGATGTCTAGGAAAGATCACAAAAATAATTCCATTCTTTATGGGATAATGTCTTTTACTTTTCAGCACTAAGCTTGGAATTATTTCTGGTCGACCTATTGGAATATTACTCCTAATGTGCACATGTTAGGCCATATTCTGAAACTAGATTCCTGCATCAAAATTCATCCTGTTCAAGGCTGACCATGTTACATATTAAAGCTATGTCGAGTGCATCTTCATAGTTCATAGATGATAGATCGAAAGTCTTAACTGAAATTGTTTCATTTTCTCTTTTGACTACAGGAGTCTTCTTTATGGTTTGGGCTTTGCTATATTGTTGCTTCACTCTCCATTTATGACGAATACAGCAATGATGTTCTTGACATGCCAGAAGGCTCCTGCTTTCCTAGGTTCTAGCATGACTAAATCTCTGTCCGCTTACTAATTTTGTACAGAACAAAATTGACAATTTCCTTAAGTTTGTTGCATTCAACCAGGCCTCGGTACCAAAAGAAGGATTCAGAGTCACGCAACAGCTCTCGTGCAACTTCCTTCCAAAAACGTGAGTCCTTCCGAAAGCAACCGTCTCGTTCAGCTTCTTTCAGGACCCCTTTGATTGAGGTGAAGCCATTGGAGGTATGTTGTCACTTAGAATTTGACGCCTTCAAGGATCTCATCAATTTTTTTGAATAGCCTTTGCAATTTTTGTGTGATGCTTAATGATTTGCATTGCTAAGACCCAAAAAAATAAAAAATAGACAGCATTTCTAGACTCACAATATTGCTAATTCAAACTCACTAAATGACTTTTGTAGTTAATTGATAACTTATTCAAGGAGTGTCAGCAGTATGGGGAGAGGATGGTTTCTGAAGGACTAATTACTTTGAAAGACATTGATGACGCCAGGTCTAATAATAATAATGGCAAGGCCATATGCACTGGTTTAGCAGCTTATGGTATCCTGCAGTCACTTTTACGGTCTGCAAAAGCCAACTCTCCTGGTATACTGTTAGGTAAGCTTTTTTTTAAAAAAAAAATAAAAAAAAGCTTATTGTTTTAGTGTTATGTTTTTCCCTTTCAAATAGACTCTTTAGCATGCAGAGAAATGGGTATCCCAATCTGATTACAACTTTCATTACTGTCATTCAGCTGACAATGTTACTGAGATAACAAGCACAAACAGACCGAAAGATACCTTTTTTGAGTGGTTTCTTAATCCACTCCTTATCATCAAGGACCAGATCAAAGCTCAAAACCTGTCTCAGGCGGAAGAGGACTACCTAGGGAAATTAGTTTTATTAAGTGGTAATCCTGAGAAGTTGAAAAATTCAAACATTGGCCCACCACCCGATTCGGAGCTTAAAAATGCTGAACTTGATGGATTAGCTCGAAGGTAGTGATGGAACTTTGCGGTGATTCTTGGATTTATTTTCTTACAATATACTTTATTAATTTGGTTCTCCTGTTCATTGTTACATCTTTCATTTTTCTCATGCAGACTTCAAGGTATCACCAAATCTATATCAAGGTACCCAACATATAGGCGTCGTTTTGATAATGCTATTAAGATACTATCCGACGAACTTGCTAAGAAAAGTAATACCAGCAAACAAAATGCTGGACCTCAAAGAATACCCAGGTCAAAAACTACGTTTGCTCGGATATTTAGCCAGAAATCTTTCAAAAACAATATGCCCGGGGGGGCTGATATAGAGGCTCAGCCAGTTTTTGATAGAGATGTCCCAGTCGAATGAGATGTTACATCTAACCTTGTTGGTTCCATTTCCTGTTATTCTAGGCTAGGCTGGCTCTCTACGATATTTCCCCCATACTACATTGAAAACGTAACAAATGTGATCATAGAGAGAGAGAGAGAGATAGAGAGAGAGAGAGAGAGAGTTGTAAAGATTTCATATAATGATTTCCTCCTATATTTTGTATTCTTGAAATCCCAAGTTCACACCTTTGGACATGAGAAAAAACCCTAATGCAGTAGTCTCTGGAAACATAATTTCAGGTTTTGTTCTATAGAATTGAAATTAGTTAAAATTTTGCCTTAGAATCAAACATACAGTTTTAGCCGACTGAAAACCATGAAGCAAAACCTTGTGTATACTAAAAGTAAAACATAAAGGTAGAACATTTAATCCATCATAATCTAGCATATTGTTAATTTGTACTCCTCTGTTACACCCATCTATTTGTTTATTTTAGGGGAACCTGGATTACGGGGATTCATGGTGATGCTAAGCAGGACTAAATTACTGACTGACCATATAGACCAAGATCAAGATATCACAAGAATGAGCCAGGTTTTCTCGAGGAGGACCGGACTTCAACCCAAAAAACAATAAACTTGCTCCTAACAACATATTAGGTGACAATGTAGCTACTTCTTTTAGCAACAGATGTCCAAATATTAGCATAGTCTAAATACCTATGCCACTTAATAAGAACATTCAGTAAAAATACTTGATCCATTATGGTTTACATTCTCATATATTAAAACTACTTCCCAGACTGTATACCCAATAACACATGTGTGAGACATTTGAGAAGGTGAGAACAGGAAAGGGAGTGGACCGGGAGAGAGAGAGAGCTTTTACTCCTTTTTCCTGGTGTCTTTGAGTTGACCCCTCTTTCGAATTGCAAGGCAGAAGCGCAGGCGCCATGCATCAACAGCAGACTCAGGTAATGAGTACAGCAAAGCCCACAAGATAGAGTGGGGCCAGTAAGGTGTGCATCGTGGCTCATAGCCTATCCAGCGTAAGGCAGCCTGAGCATAACCATCGGTTGATGGAACGAAGAAGGAAGATCTTTTGATTGATGCCATCTTTGTCGCCACATACAAGGGAACCTATAAAAAGAATTCCATCAGTGCATTATTACTTACAAGCATGCTTATTCATATGTAGAAATTCTCAGCAAATCATTCACTTCTTGTGTGTGTGTGTGTGACTGAGAGAGAGAGAGAGAGAGAGAGAGAGAGAGAGAGAGAGAGAGAGAGAGAGAGAGAGAGAGTGCATCCTCAATCTGCACCGAAATAAGCCCTAATCAACTGTATATTTCCCCCCTCATTCTCACTCAACTTCACACCCAAACACCATAATTAGTTGCACAAACTTTCCAAAAGACATCTCCAGAACGAAAGAACCCATTACCACGATAAGACTAACAATCATCCTTCCACCCTCTTGAGTTTTTAAGATTATTCCGCCATAAACCAACTGTAGGTGGAAATCGAAGTAGTAGCAAAAGTGGCAGCGAAAACACTCTTGTAATTTAAAATGCTGCATAGAATTATCTAACATAATCATGTAATACACAAACTTCTCCCTGCTAGAGTTTCATCACAAAACAAGACAATCCATGACTCTGCCAACAAACTCCAAATACTTTTACGCTCCCTGGACTATTCAGGTTCAAGTTAAGATGAAATGATAGTTTATAAATGACAAAATGGTTAAAAGTGAAACAAATCTATCGTAGTCTATAATGTGTACTGGTACAATTCTAGTAGAGAAAAAAATATTTCTACCTCCGTTCCATGCAAAGAGTCCCATTTTGACTTTTAGACGTTAATTCTTCACAAATTCTAAAATTAAATAAATATGGTGCATATAACTTTTGAAAACAACAAATATTGTAATTAATAGTAATTTTTAGATAGTTTACAGTAATAAAAATTGTAATAGTCGATATCAAATGAATTAATATCAATATATAATTTTAGGATTTCACAAATTGACTATGAAAAGTCAAAACATACTATTTTTATGGAATGAAGGATATAGAGTTTCTATAGTTTATTCAATGGATGCATAATAGTTCCAACAATGAAGATGATACCATATGTTCTAAATTAACAACACTAACTCAAGAAAGTTATGATGCGTGGTCTTAAAAAATCGAGCATACCTGACATTGCACGTCAATACCGCTGTTCTTGTACTCCACGTAGAGGCATCTTGAGAACTGATCAACGTATCTGAAATGACACTCAATTGTTACAGGCTTTAATCCTAACTTTATTATTATTACTAAAAAAAACTATGAATTTTGCAGTGTGCAATATTATGATGTTTGTCCCTGTGATATACAACACAATTCTTTGTTTCAAAGTTGCAAATAGGGCAAGAATGTGGAAGTTTTGCTGAACAATGCAGACTGTTTGTTCTTAAATAATGGTAGATTAGTTAGAATAAAAATATACCATATTTGAAGCAATAAAGATTAACCATTTCACACAATATAAATTGAAGATAAATGAACTGATGTGTTTGGAAATGTAGCTTTAACGGCTAAGTATCTATCTCTGTTAAAAGATTTCCTGTTAATTGATTGTGGTTGATTGTGTAAATGTCGAATCTTAGAACTATCAAAGTTCATGTGTTGTTTATTCTATGAAGAAACGTTTTTGTTTATTGGTCTCGGAATATTTGAGATCACATATAAATAATCGGTCTTTAATATATTGACATGTTTCAGATCTTTCCTCTCTTTGCAGACCTAGTATATATGCATTTATAAAAACAAAAGATCAGGAAAAGTTATATAAAATGTATATATACAACTTAATGAGACTTTTACAATGTATTAATTGCTAAGGTAGTGTATGCCAAACTAAAAGAACCACCTCAACTATCCTTTTTGCATATGTTAGGAGTTGGGAAGTATAAGTGGCATAAAAAAGTTGGCAACTTTCAAATCACCATTCAGTACGCTGCTCATTCTACTTAAACATTCAATTAAAGGGTAAAAGAAAAGGCCTGAACAATAAATAGTTATATTAAACAAAGATATTCAAATAAAAATGAAAGAACACAACTGGGAAAGAATGCTTACGCTTTTGCAGCCGCGTAAACAGAGTAAAGAGGATCAGAAGGGATGATAATAGCCGCACCGGAACCAATATTAACAATTGCCCCCCTCTTTCTCTTCAACATTCCAGGCAACACTGCTTGAGTAACCTTTGTGGTCCCTTCAACATTGACTTGAATCAGATCTGCCAGCAACTTGGCATCCACCTCATGGAAAAACCTTGCATATGGGTACGAAATCCCCACATTATTGATCAAAACCCCAATATCTAAACCCTCAATCGTTGCACGAATTCTTTGAATTCCTTCTGATAAATCACCAGAGAAATCGACCACAACCGTCGAGATCTGGGTCTGTCCGAATTTAGCCCGGATTGCCATCCGAAACAGCGTTAAGCTTCTCAGGGTTCCGACCCACGAGAACAAGATTGAGTCCCTTACGCGCCAATTGGAAGGCAAAAGCCTTACCAATACCATCAGTTGGTCCAGTTACCAGTGCCCAGGACCCGTATTTCTTGAGATTTTTTGGGGGTCTGAGAAAATTAACATAGACCCATCTGAGAATGGAGAATAAGAATCTGAATACATACAAAGAACCGAGACCCGTAAGTAGAAGAACCCATAAAGGTTGAGATTTGAGCTGATCGATCGAACAGAGCTCCATGTCTGCTACAGTGCGAGCGAAGTTGTCTGTGTGTGGAAGGAGATAGATGGATCTATGGGAAAGGGTTTTTCGTATGGAAGTTAAATAAGAAAATCTAATACGGAAGCATGTGATGTGAGTGGGGTAATTGAAATGGAGATTTTATGGGTATTGTTGGGACGAAGCAGTTGTGTATTAAAAGTGGTTTCAGTTGGTTGAGCCGGCATTGAAGTTGATGAGCTAAAATTGGCGAGACCCATCTATTTGCGTCTCAACTTAAAACTAAGTACTTGGGCGAGGCAATCGAGATAGGCTAAGTCTAGACTCTAGACAGTTATATATATATATATATATATATATATATATATATATATATATACACGGAAAGGATCAATGGCATACCTCTTGATTCTACATACCATGCTCACTACTTTAAGCGATGGATCGGACGACGGTTCGGTCCGTCGTTATAGAACAGATAAACGGTTTATATGTTATGACGACGGTTTGATGCGTCGTTAAAAACAAAGACGACGGTTCTCTGATATACGCGACGGACTGAACCGTCGTCCGATCCGTCGCTAAAGGTGGTGAGCAAGATATGTAGGATCAAGAATATGCTCTTGAATTTAAGGCTGTAAAATGAGCAAACAGTTCGGACTCGATTCGTACTCGCTCGACTAAAAGTTCGATTCGAGCTCAACTCGAAATATAAATGAGTCAAATATGAGCAAATTTTAAAGTTCGATAAATTACTCTAACCTCCTCAAATTATAATTTTTTATTGATACTCGGATCATATTCGTTTGAAAAGTTCAAACTGCTCGGGCTCGATTCGGAATCGTGCTCGACTCGTTAGCTAAATGAGCCTCAATTAAACCTTATTTTATACTTGATAAATTTTGTGAATCAAATCTGAGCAACTTAATAGTTAGTTCGACTCGGTTCGTTTACACCTTACTCTTGATCATTTCCATATATATGTATATATATATATAATATAATAAAATATATAATATATTTATTTACAAATTGTATTGAATTGATCTCGACCCCAGGTCCCCCAGCTGAGCATTCAGAAGAGAGATCTACTGTCCTAAACATTTCATTTTAGTCCCCCTTTTTTTTTATAGCATTTTGAGGTTACCAATTAATTGACAGCAAAAAAGGAGAGGCTTAATGTTAGAAATTGTATCTTATTTTATATATTGTGGACTATCTTTTGTTATTTATGGGCTTGATAAAAATTCATTAGTGGACATAACTTAAGTTGGTATAAAAAGTGTAATTTATTCTTTCACTATGTGAAAATAAGAGAGTAATTATTCATTTAGTTCAAGTAGAAATCATTTGATGTGTGGTTATCAAGTTTAGAGTGAGGCATTTGATAAGGTGCAAATTATTTGAAAAAAAATAATTTTTTATTTATTTCATTTAAATAAAATATGACTACTAGTTGTTTTATGGGTCTTATTTTGTATATAATTTTTGTACCATGAACATAAAACATAAAACATAAAACTATCACAAAGTAGTGTTCATTTGGAACAAATATATATGAATTGTTATCAAAAGGTTGTTCATCAGTTTTAAGACTTGACATATATCATGAAAGTATATTGTCTACAGTCCATAGAAAATTGATCGTAATGGGGGTGACAAAAATATAAAAACAGAAGATCACTCGTGTCATATCTTCTTTTACAATTTTAATTTTAGAATGTTACAATACTAACACTTAATATGAATTTCTATGTTGTACGAGGTTTACTTATGATGCTAAATAGTCCTCTCTAAAACTTATATTATCCCCACTCTTAATTTATCGTCCACTTTTAGTCACAACAAACAATATCGACCCCCACACTCTAAATGTCCCTTGTCAATAAGGCTAAATGATGTCTTTGCAATTTTTGAAAATGAGGTTATTATACAATAATGTTTTGAAAAATATTGTTTTTGACAATATTTGAGCTTTTTTAATTTTGTAATTTATTTTACAATATTTTTATTTTTTTGTGCGAATTTTTTGCAAGTTTGACTGCACTAAATTAAGAGACTGAACTCGTCCCAGGAAAGTCTCCTATCGTAACATTGTGTTATAATAAAAGCATTGTGTTTAACTTGTGACTGCCTAATCTTATAATGAACGATATATATAAAATATGGTTGTTATATAAAGTTTTATAGTCGTCATTTACTATGAATCGGCTACCTATATATTAAGGTATATATTGAAATAATCTAGAGGGCAGTAGGGGTTATATGAGTAAAAGGTAATGAAAGAAAATGCATATAGACCATGCAGAGGGGAAAATGGAACATATATGTAGGAGAATAATGAATAATAAGTACTTCTTATGAATTAAAAATAAACAAATACTATCATTTGTGTCCAATATAAGAATTAACAATCGAAATCAGAACTGAAAAATTCACGTCCGTTACTATTAGTAGTAGAGTTACGTCTGCTATCAATAATAGCGGATGATAGGTGTATGTCGATCGATTTTTGATCCATAACAAATATATTATGTGATAGTACCATTGTTGTTTTTATTAACGTCTACTCCTATAAAACGAGCCCATGATGTTTGGCAACGTCCACTACTTCCCTCCATGTCCACCACTCTCTTCATATAACCGCTAATTACTTAACCGCCACAAAGAGTCCCCCCTTATTAAAGCCAATCCAATCCAATCCAATCCCAAAGTGTACATGTACCATCATGCTCTCTTTCTTTCATGCATTAATATTTCCATTCAATTATTTGCAATGGCGGCTTCATTTTCTACAAAACTACTTGTGCTGATTTTGTCCACCATTTTCTCTCCACTTCACTTCTTCTTGCATGTCTCCTCCTTTGAGTTTCAGGTTGGTGACAACTCCGGCTGGATCGTACCTCCTCCGAATGATACCAAAATTTACAACCATTGGGCCTCTGCGAAAAGATTCAAAGTTGGCAACACTGTCCGTAAGTATATATACATATTTATATATATAGGGGTTGCATCCACAGCAACCGGTTGCTGGGAGCAACCCTTTTATATGGGGTTTGGAAATCATTATTATAATGGGACCCACTATACTTGGAGGATAAATTGAATCAAAAGCTCCTACAAGGAGTGGGATAAATGGGTTGCTCCCAGCAACCGGTTGCTGTGGATGCAACCCCATATATAATACTACTATCACATAAATTTTTATTAAAATAATACTACTATCACATAAATTTTTTTACATAATATTCACATACACACATATATACAGGGAGCCCCACATGTCAAACGGAGGCCCACAATATATATGTGTGTGTATGTAACTAAGTGAACATTATGTAAAAAAAATTATGTGATAGTACCATTATTGTTTTTATTAACGTCTACTCCTATAAAACGAGCCCATGATGTTTGGCAACGTCCACTACTTCCCTCCATGTCCACCACTCTCTTCATATAACCGCTAATTACTTAACCGCCACAAAGAGTCCCCCCTTATTAAAGCCAATCCAATCCAATCCAATCCCAAAGTGTACATGTACCATCATGCTCTCTTTCTTTCATGCATTAATATTTCCATTCAATTATTTGCAATGGCGGCTTCATTTTCTACAAAACTACTTGTGCTGATTTTGTCCACCATTTTCTCTCCACTTCACTTCTTCTTGCATGTCTCCTCCTTTGAGTTTCAGGTTGGTGACAACTCCGGCTGGATCGTACCTCCTCCGAATGATACCAAAATTTACAACCATTGGGCCTCTGCGAAAAGATTCAAAGTTGGCAACACTGTCCGTAAGTATATATACATATTTATATATATAGGGGTTGCATCCACAGCAACCGGTTGCTGGGAGCAACCCTTTTATATGGGGTTTGGAAATCATTATTATAATGGGACCCACTATACTTGGAGGATAAATTGAATCAAAAGCTCCTACAAGGAGTGGGATAAATGGGTTGCTCCCAGCAACCGGTTGCTGTGGATGCAACCCCATATATAATACTACTATCACATAAATTTTTATTAAAATAATACTACTATCACATAAATTTTTTTACATAATATTCACATACACACATATATACAGGGAGCCCCACATGTCAAACGGAGGCCCACAATATATATGTGTGTGTATGTAACTAAGTGAACATTATGTAAAAAAATTATGTGATAGTACCATTATTGTTTTTATTAACGTCTACTCCTATAAAACGAGCCCATGATGTTTGGCAACGTCCACTACTTCCCTCCATGTCCACCACTCTCTTCATATAACCGCTAATTACTTAACCGCCACAAAGAGTCCCCCCTTATTAAAGCCAATCCAATCCAATCCAATCCCAAAGTGTACATGTACCATCATGCTCTCTTTCTTTCATGCATTAATATTTCCATTCAATTATTTGCAATGGCGGCTTCATTTTCTACAAAACTACTTGTGCTGATTTTGTCCACCATTTTCTCTCCACTTCACTTCTTCTTGCGTGTCTCCTCCTTTGAGTTTCAGGTTGGTGACAACTCCGGCTGGATCGTACCTCCTCCGAATGATACCAAAATTTACAACCATTGGGCCTCTGCGAAAAGATTCAAAGTTGGCGACACTGTCCGGAAGTATATATACATATATATATATATATATAGGGAACTAATCAACAGCAACCGGTTGCTGTGGCAACCAAGTGGAACACAGCCGCTAATGGTAGTTGCGGATTGTAGAATTCAATTATGTTGGTCAAAGCACTCAAGTGTTAAGCACTCAAGTGCACTCAAGTAGCACTCAACATTTAATGTTACTCCTAAACCGCTACTCTTAGTAGCGGCTGAAGGACCAAATTTGTCCCAAAATCTATGTCACTTTCATTTATTGGACTTATAATAAATTATATTATAATAATAATAATATTAATTGTTTGATGTATTAATAATAATAAATAAAATTATAAATAATATTAATAATAATTAATTGTTAGATTTAATAAATTTGATAATATTAATAATATCTAATAAGAGTATTAATACTATTATTATAATAATGATATTAATTATTTGATTTAATAAATAATATTAATTAAATTTAATGTAATAATAATAGATTGTTATTCTTTTTATTATTACTATTATTATTATTATTATTATTATTATTATAATTACTATTATTATTATTATTAATACTATTTTTTTATCCCCCAACCGCTACACATAGTAATAATAGTAATAATTTAATTTAATTGTTATTATAATAATAGTATTAATAATAATAATAATAATAATATATTGTTATTTTCTTTTATTTTCTTTCTAATGACTTCAAGTTATATATTAGTTTTAATTCTAATGATATACCTTTTAAACTTGTTTTTAATTTATATACTTCTACGTTCCTTCCACAAAAAAGAGTCAAATTTTATTTATAATTAAATTATTATTATTATTATTATTATTATTATTATTATTAAGTTATATATGTTCTAATGTTTAATTCTAATGATATATATAACTTGAAGTCATTAGAAGTATAGAAGTATAGAAATTCTAAGGAACGTTTAATTCTAATGTTTAATTCTAATGATATATATAACTTGAAGTCATTTTTATTGTTGTTATTATTGTGCTTATTATTATTATTATTATTATATTGTCCTTGTTATTATTGTTATTGTTAATATTAATATTGTTGTTATTATACAACTTTGTAATAATAGTAATAAAAATAATATGTTTATTGGGATCTATTATTATTATTATTATTAGTATTACGCGGTATTTTTATGGTGATTATTATTATTATGATTGACATTGTTATTATTGTGATTATTGTTAGTATTGTTGTTGTTGTTTTTGTTGTTGTTGTTGTTATTATTATTATTATTGTTATTATTATTATTATTATTGTCATTATTATTATTGTTATTGTTAATATTACTAATAATAATAATAATAATAATAATTTAATTATAAAATTATTGCTTAAGTAGAAGGAAAAAAGGAGATTCAACAAACTCTTTGCCCTCGTCATCATGCTTACATTTTGGGACAAAGGACTTTCAATTTGGGACAAACAATTTGGGACAAAAAAAGAAAAATCAGCCGCTTAAAGTAGTACAATTTGGGACAAAAAAAGGAGAATCAACCGCTTAAAGTAGTAGCGGCTTCGAGATACAAAAGCAATTTTGTCAGCCTGCAATCACGCTGGGAGGAGTTGGGAAGAGAAATGCCACTGAAGCAATAATATTATAAATATATTATTATTATTATTATTATTATTATTAATACTATTATTATAATAATAATAATAATTAAATTAAATTATTAGTATGTGTAGCGGTTGAGGATTAAAAAAAATAGTATTAATAATAATAATAGTAATTATAATAATAATAATAGTAATAATATAAAGAATAACAATCTATTATTATTATTACATTAAATTTAATTCTATTATTACTATTATTATAATAATAATTATTATTATAATTAAATTATTACTATTATTACTGTGTGTAGTTGTTGGGGATAAAAAAATAATATTAATAATAATAATAGTAATTATAAAAATGATAATAGTAATAGTAATAATAGGTTGTTATTCTTTTTATTAGTACTATTATTATTATTATTATTATTAATACTATTAATTAAATTTTATTATAATTACTATTATTACTATTAAATTATATTATTACTATTATTATGATTACGATTTGGGTATTTAGCCATTAGGAGTAGCATTTTATTTAACAAAAGCAAAGTAAAAAAAAAAAAAAAAGAGTCAGCCGCTCCAAGTTTTACCGGTTTAGCGCGGAACACGAGAAACATGAACACGTGGAAAAAAAATAAGAACCAGCCGCTCCAAGAAGCAGCGGTTGTGTACTCAGTAGACTGTGCACGGGTTTCAATTATGAACAATACTCCATCCGTTCCTTAAATAGTGCAGTTTTAGCAAAAAAACGCACAAACCAATAAGTGGGATAAAATGACAATGTTAGCCTTTCTCTTTCTTTAGTGCATTAACTTCCCCATTTAGTGCATTAATTAAAACAAGGGCATATTTGTAAAAAGAAGGCTTTTGATTCCTAAAACTGTATTTTTTAAGGAACAATTTATTTTGGCTAAAACTGCACTCTTTAAGGTACGGAGAGAGTAATATTCAACAATTTGTTGTATTAGTAATAATAAATAAAATTATAAATAATATTAATAATAATTAATTGTTAGATTTAATAAATTTGATAATATTAATAATAACTAATAATAGTATTAATACTATTATTAGTTATTATAATATTAATTATTTGATTTAATAAATAAAATTATAAATAATATTAATTAAATTTAATGTAATAATAATAATAGATTGTTATTCTTTTTATTATTATTACTATTATTATTATTATTACTATTAATTAAATTTTATTATAATTACTATTATTGTTATTAAATTTTTTTATTACTATTATTATGATTAAATTTTATTATTACCATTATTATTATTATTATTACGAATTGGGTATTTGAAATTAGGAATAGCATTTTACTTGATGTTCAAGACAAAAGCAAAGTAGGTAACCAAAAAAAAAGAAGAGCCAGTCGCTACTACCTGTTCCAGCTTTGGTCAAATCATTTTGGTCAAAGCAAATTGCGTGGCAGGCAACATTTTCCAAACCGCTACTCTTAGTAGCGGCTAAAGGACCAAATTTGTCCCAAATTGTATGTCACTTTCATTTATTAAACTTATAATAAATTATATTATTATAATAATAATATTAATTATTTGATGTATTAATAATTATAAATAATATTAATAATAATTAATTGTTAGATTTAATAAATTTGATAATATTAATAATAACCAATAATAGTATTAATATTATTATTATAATAATAATATTAATTATTTGATTTCATAAATAAAATTATATATAATATTAATTAAATTTAATGTAATAATAATAATAGATTGTTATTCTTTTTATTATTACTATTATTATTATTATAATTACTATTATTATTATTATTATTATTACTATTAATTAAATTTTATTATAATTACTATTATTATTATTAATTTTTTTATTACTATTATTATGATTAAAATTAAAGAGTAAGATATACTTAATGATTGAAATCATGAGAAATGAAATAATTACCATTACCTTTTGGCAAACTTCTGCTCTTGTTTAGACAGCCGATTCCAAAGTTCAGAAGTTTTTTGAATGTGAAATACATATTTCTCAATCTGCGAACGAATATTAATTACAACACATGCAAGTGAACAAAAGCAAAGAAAAAAAAAAGAGCCAGCCGCTATTACCTATTCCGGCTTTGCACACTACACGAGAAAAAAAGTAATTTGTCAAACTTGTGTGCACGGATTTCAATTATGAACAATACTTAATATTCACCAATTTGTCCTGCTACGACTTTTAATTTAGGACTTTCAATTTCGGACATTTATTAATTGGTGAAAACAATATTATCGTTTTATTAATTTTTATGAACGGATTACGGGGGAAAAAATAATATATTAATAATTCTTAAATCTCATAAATCAAAGATAAATGATAAAAAAATATAAAATGTTTTTTTTTGTTTTATATTACAACCACTTTGTCAGATTTTTTTTTAACTTTGATTAATTATATTTGAGTGTACAGTGCACTTGACAAAATAAGCTTTAAATTCAATTCAAATGTACATTGAATAGCATTGGGAAGGAGCAAATGACAGAAAAAGAAGGAGCAAATGACATTAATGTGATTGACCGCTCCAAGTTGAAGCAGCTTATTAATATTAGGAAGAAAAGCAATTTCAATTTGTAAGCAATTTTTGTTTTATATTACAACCACTTTACGAGGAAAAAAATAATTTTCTAATAATTCTTAAGTCTCATAAATCAAAGATAAATGATAAATGATAAAAAATATAAAATATTTTTTTTAATTTTATATTACAACCACTTTGTCAGATTTTTTTTACTTTGATTAATTATGTTTGGGTGTGCAGTGCACTTGACAAAATAAGCCTTAAATTCAATTCAAATGTACATTGAAGAGCATTGGAAAAGAACAAATGACAAAAAAAGAAAAAAAGTTTGACATTAATAAAGTGAGTGATCGACCGCTCCAAGTTGGAGCGGCTTCTTCCTTTAAAATGTTGATGTTTAAAATTCAATACAATAATAATAATTAATATTACAAAAATTATTCAAAAAATAGCAACAACAACAACAATAACATTAATAAAAAAATAATTCTTGTTATTATTATAATAATTAATATTAATAATAATATGATGTTATTGTTTTTTATCATTATTATTATTATTATTATTACTAGTATTATTATTAATATTATTGTTATTTATTTAATAATAATATTATGTTTAATGCAATAATACAAGGACTCGGTATTAAGACATTTTAATTGGAGACATGCATGCATTGGGAAGGAGCATGACAGAAAAGACATGACAAACAGAAAAGACATGACAATGACAAACATGACAAAAAGCAAAAAACACCGGTGCCAACCGCTGCTTGCAGTAGCGGCTTCTTTCCTTTATTTAACCCACCCCTATTATTTCACCGGTTATTTAATCTGCTAGCAACCACATAAAATTACTTGGAACCGGAAGTGGGAAAACAGAAAGAGGAAAGGAAGAAAAATCGGAGGAGGAAAATCTCATCTTGAAGTAAGATTTTTTATTATGTTGTAATTATTATTATTATTATATTATTTAAATGTAGTTGTTGTGATTAATTTGTTTAATGTTATTATTATATTATTGTCATTTTTATTGTTGTGGTTATTATGCTTAATGTTAATGTTGTTGTTATTATTATTATTATTATTATTATTATTATGGTGATTATTATTATTTTTATTGGCATTGTTATTATTGTGAATATTGTTAGTATTATGCTTAATGTTAATGTTGTTATAAAGCATGATGACGAGGGCAAAGAGTTTGCTGAATCTCCTTTTTTCCTTCTACTTAAGCAATAATTTTATAATTAAATTATTATTATTATTATTATTATTATTAGTAATATTAACAACAACAATAATAACAATGACAATAATAATAATAATAATAATAATAATAATAATAATAATAATAATAATAATAATAATAACAACAACAAAAACAACAACAACAATACTAACAATAATCACAATAATAACAATGTCAATCATAATAATAATAATCACCATAAAAATACCGCGTAATAATAATAATAATAATAATAGATCCCAATAAACATATTATTTTTATTACTATTATTACAAAGTTGTATAATAACAACAATATTAATATTAACAATAACAATAATAACAATGATAATATAATAATAATAATAATAATAATAATGATAATAATAATAATAATAATAATAACAATAATAATAATAATAATAATAATAAGCACAATAACCACAACAATAAAAATGACTTCAAGTTATATATATCATTAGAATTAAACATTAGAATTAAACGTTCCTTATAATTTTTATACTTCTATACTTCTAATGACTTCAAGTTATATATATCATTAGAATTAAACATTAGAATATATATAACTTAATAATAATAATAATAATAATAATAATAATAATAATTTAATTATAAATAAAATTTGACTTTTTTGTGTGGAAGGAACGTAGAAGTATATAAATTAAAAACAAGTTTAAAAGGTATATCATTATAATTAAAACTAATATATAACTTGAAGTCATTAGAAAGAAAATAAAAGAAAATAACAATATATTATTATTATTATTATTATTATTACTATTATTATAATAATAATAATTAAATTAAATTAAATTATTACTATTATTACTATGTGTAGCGGTTGGGGGATAAAAAATAGTAATAATAATAATAATAGTAATTATAATAATAATAATAGTAATAATAAAAAGAATAACAATATATTATTATTACATTAAATTTAATTAATATTATTTATAATTTTATTTATTAAATCAAATAATTAATATCATTATTATAATAATAGTATTAATACTCTTATTAGATATTATTAATATTATCAAATTTATTAAATCTAACAATTAATTATTATTAATATTATTTATATTTTTATTTATTATTATTAATACATCAAACAGTTAATATTATTATTATTATAATATAATTTATTATAAGTCCAATAAATGAAAGTGACATAGATTTTGGGACAAATTTGGTCCTTCAGCCGCTACTAAGAGTAGCGGTTTAGGAATAACATTAAATGTTGAGTGCTACTTGAGGGCACTTGAGTGCTTAACACTTAAGTGCTTTGAGTGCTTTGACCAACATTATTGAATTCTACAAGCCGCTACTACCATTAGCGGCTGTGTTCCACTTGGTTGCCACAGCAACCGGTTGCTGTGGATTAGTTCCCATATATATATATGGGGTTGCATCCACAGCAACCGGTTGCTGGGAGCAACCACTTTATCCCACTCTTTGTAGGAGCTTTTGACTCAATTTATCCCCTCAAGTACAGTGAACCCCATTATAATAATGATTCCCAAACCCCATATAAAGTGGTTGCTCCCAGCAACCGATTGTTATGAATGCAACCCCTATATATATATATATATATATATATATATATATATATATATATATATATTATTTTGAACTTGGTGCTTAACTAACTGATGATCATTAAGGGAAGGGCCGGGTCTTGATTAATTAATTAAGTTGTACTTATATATATATATATATATAGGTTTTAAGTACAGGAAGGATTCTGTAATGGAAGTGACTGAGGCAGGGTACAAGAAATGCAACTCCACTCATCCCAGTTTGTTCTCAAACAACGGCAACACGGCATTGAAGCTGGACCGCCCGGGTTTTTTCTACTTCATTAGCGGAGCCAACGGGCACTGCGAGAAAGGACAGAAAATGATCATCAGAGTTATGTCCCACGAAGACTCCTCCGGTAATAGTAATAGTAATAGTACTAGTAAATCAGCAGCAGGCATTTCTTCTTCGGCTGCTCCTCATGTAGCTGCAGATCATCATCTGTCTCTTGGACTCGCCAAATTATTATCCACCACTGTTCTGCTCTATTTTGTTTCCTATCATAATCTCTTCTAGCTAGGTCTATATTTACCTAGCTAGATCGTAGATACCCTGCAGTTAGGTTTAGGTCAATGTCTTAATTTGTTTTGTTTCGAATTATGACTTGATCAATGGATCCAATGGCCGGTTCGTACTATTAGTTATTCAATTTCTCATATTAATTGTACAACTGATCATTTTGAACAAATTTTCAGAACAAATTTATTCAAAACACTTGATCAGAGATTTGCATGGTTTGGGTCCAAAATGTTGATAAACAATATAAAAATGTTGCAGCTAGCTAGCTACCGGAACTTACTATATATATATTGTGGGCCCAACTGTAAATTAGGGTTCACATGACCTAATTAAGTGAAGACGGAAAAGCCAAAAATAAATATGCTAGACCCGAGAGAAACCTCCACGTGTCCCGAGATAGAAGGCTCGTGAAGGCTGCTCGTTTTGAGAATTAATTGAGGGATTAGATTGGTGGCTAGAAGGACAGAACGATCTGGGCATTACTCTGTTGACTAAGGGTATTTCTGAAATTTTCTCGAGGACATGTGCCTGACACGTGACCACTTTCCAGGAAACTCTATAAAGACCCTTTCCATTCCATTGGGAAGGGTGCTCTCTTCAGACTCAAGACTTGGACATCCTCTCAACCAGAAGAACTCAAGAAGACTCTTGTAATCCCAATAACCCTAACAAGGTTTTCGGATTCTAGGAGTAGAAGGACTCAAGAAGGCTCTTGGAATTCTTGTTACCCTAACAAGGTTCTCGGATTCTAAGAGTTCTGCCACGTGTCGTTGGAGTAATCGCTCACCTGTCGTTCTCCCATCTTCAATCAATCAATCAATTTCGTGCTCTTCGTGAATTTCTCTCATCCTCAGCCAACACGAAACCCTAACCCTAGCAAGGTACGATTTCCTTGCCCACATTAAAATGGCGACTCTGCTAGGGAAATGTAGAATTCGTGAAGGGTATGCCCACAACTCGAAGTGGAAGAACTACAGGAAGAGTTTCACCAATAACAACAGAGAAGGCCAACGAAGATTTCATCTGTGAATATGTCACTCGAGCTAAAGATGTCTCATCGACAAAAGTTATCAAAAACAAGAGCAAAAGTTAACCGATCAAAGCAAATGAAAAAATTTGAGGAAATACTTGAAGAAGTTTTCTTTACTTTTAATTTCTCAAGTAAAGAAAACTGGGGTCAAGATGGACTCCGTGATTCCTACTTCTCATATAAGGGAAGTATACTACACCATTTCTTTTGATTCATTATAATTTTCAATTATTTGCAAATTAATATATTTGTATTAAAAGATTTTATTAAGGATCTAGAAAGAAAAAAAAAGCTTGATGCAGGACTGGTGGTGATTATAATTTTAACATGACGAAATTATGTGGAGCACCAAATATTTCAGTCTGTCCGAATCCGACTCGGTATATTAGTTGGGATGGAATTCCCCTCACACAAGAGGCATACAGGATTCTTGCAAGTTGGCTTATCAAGAAAAAGCTGTCTGCTCTTGATTGTCATCCATAAATGAGTAGCCTTAATTTCTAGTTTTAATATAATAATTGAAGTTTTTTCCATCAATAAGTAGCCTTATATATAAACGAAAGATTCAATTCTTGTTCCCAAATAAAAAAAAAGGGAGTTGACCATGTTTCCAAAAATAAAACGAAAAAAGATTTTAATTTTAAAATAAAAAAAGATTTTTTCTTGGAAATATTTGATTTGATTCCTAAATAAAAAGGAAAGATTTGATTTACCAAAAAATAAATATTTTGTTAGATTGAATCTTATTTGGTAATGTTTGATGATCTTCCTTGTTTTAATTTTTATTTTTTGGAAACATTTAATTTGATTCCTAAATAAAAAGGAAAGATTTAATTTACCAAAAAATAAAGATTTTGTTAGATTGAATCTTATTTGGTAATGTTTGATGATCTTCCTTGTTTTAATTTTGGAAACATTTGATTTGATTCCTAAATAAAAAGGAAAGATTTGATTTACCAAAAAAAATAAAGATTTTGATAGATTGAATCTTATTTGGTAATGTTGAATGATCTTCCTTGTTTAAATTTTGAAAACATTTGATTTGATTACTAAATAAAAAGGAAATCAAGGCTCTGGTGATTTGATTTGATTAAAGGCTAGAACGAATGATTTTTATATTTAGGTTTCGAAAAAAAATTATGATTAACAAACTTTATGTATGGATGTACCCGCATAATTATATATATATATATTAATGATGTTTAACAATACACTGACAATTGTGTATGTATTTTATCCTTTTTCGGTAATACACATGAGTTTGTGGAGATTAAAGTTTCAGTTGGAATCAAGTTGGGTGACACAAATATATTGGGAACTCACCAAACATAGTTGAGGATCACTAAGTGGCGCATTAGATCACCACATGGATGACCTCTTCGAGTTATAGCAACTCAATAAATATGATGATGCTAAGATCTAAAGAAGATTGAATCTCACCAAGAGAAAAGATATAATGGATTATGATTACCACCAAAAGAGGGCGGAGGTCAAATATAGGGCCCAAAGGCATTACAACGACCGAACTACCATTGAAAGAAGGAGAACCCATATTCCTCACTTGTTCGGACCATAAGCTCGATCATTCAAAAGCTGAAAAATGAGAGATAACTCTCACCTTCTTAAAATTTTAAAGAAGTATTTCAAGAAGTTTTCTTTACTTTCAATTTCTCAAAGTAAAGAAAACTGGGGGCATAAGGGCTCCATAATTCTAACTTTTCAAATCAAGGGAAGTACATTATACGATTCCTTACATATTTTCATTCGAATGACTTCTTTTGTTTGTGCTTTTTTCCTAATCCTTCTTTCAGGTAATTCTAATCTTTCTTTTGTATTCCGAGCCCCATTACCTTGATTATATTTTGGTTTTTTCCCTCGGATCATAAAGAAAGATTGGTGTTTTTCGACGAAAACACGAAGAAAAACTTTTTTTTCTTCTTCAGCAGGACCACCCTAGGTGGCCGAATTCTAACTTTTCAAATCAAGAGAAGACAATATCCATGGAATATATATGTTTTTGACAAAACATTCTCCAGAGTTAGCAGACGAGTTTAATAAACCATTTTCAAATGGTTTCTCCTTGGGAGGATGATTCATACGAAAGAGTTAACAAACTCAATTTTGAAGATGACCAAGAAGCAACTCCACAAGAAATCCTGAAGGATGCTCAAGCTGAAAAAAACCCAGAGGGTTCAACTATTCAATCTTATGCCAATAGAGTTCCTTATTGACACAAGACTAACTATCGAACAAAGAGAGGACCAAAACAGAAGAAATGAGCAAGCGAAGAAGAACTCAAGGGTTCTTCTCTTAGGGTTTAGCCCCTAGGAGGCACACTCTTTTACAAGCTCCAAAGTATTTTTCCAATAAATTTTTGGGTTATCATGACGAGCAAGATGACTAAAGAAATACATAAGGACATAAGGATGATCCCCCTCAAGTCCTTCATACGCGAGGGGCCAAAGATCATGATGGCATGACAAAGGCATGGATGACATCGACCCAAAAAAGACATTAGAAGCCTGCCCAAGACATAATTCGGCTTGGAAATTTAAATGCCAAAGAGTGCACTCTGGAGTTTAATCACTAGAAGGTGGAGATATAGAGACGAATTCACTCATCAATAGAATGGAGTTAAACCGAATAAGCATGTCTCTGCCTGCCCTTGCTTACTTTTTCCTTGACTATCTTACTATGATAATGCAGATAAGAATACATTTGCTGCAACTAGGGCTATGCTCTGCTAAAGCCTCATGAAGGCAAAAAGGATGGAGGCTCATACTAAATTTCAAGAAACATGATCAAGGGCCACAATAGTCTACTCAAGGCAACATGCTTTAGTAGCATACAACAAGCAAGCATAAAAAAAATTCCAAGTTGATGCTCGTGTTGAAACTATGAGAAGTTTTATAAATTTAATCAACACAAGACGATGGACAACCCAAATACAAGCTCTACCATCGAAAGATCTTTGAACTATAGATACAAGAATATTAAAAATCCACCCAAGATGGTGGTCCACCAAAAATGGGGGTTTAAGTCCTCGGGAGTATCTCTTGCCAAGAAATTGGATGACCAAGGGAGGAGGCACAAGAATTGACGAATTAAAAATTCACCCAAGATGGTGGTCCATCGAAAATGGTGGTCGAAGTCCTCAAGAGTATCCCTTGCCAAGAAATTGGATGACCAAGGGAGGAGACACTAGAATTGATGGAAAAAAAATCCACCCAAGATGGTGGTCCACTCTAAATGGTGGCCAAGTCCTCGTAAAGTACAATTGTCAAGAAATTGGACGACCCAAGTGACGAGGCACCCGATTTTAAGTCCTCGTAGATCACACTTGCCAAGAAATTGAACGACCCAAGTGACGAGGCACCCGAGTGTTATACTTTATCATCAAAAGTAATCGAGGCACCTGACTATAAGTCCTCGGATAAGAGAAAAGTTATACTTTCAACTTCAAAAGTAATCGAGGCACCGACTATAAGTCCTCAGACCCGAAAAATTATACTTTCAACTTTAAAAGTAATCGAGGCACCTGACTATAAGCCCTCACCCCCAAAAAAAGTTACACTTTATCTCTAAAAGTGGAGAACGTTATGCTTTCTCCTACAAAAGCAAGATTTATTATTTGAAATGTTTTGTTTTTCGTTAAAAGCAATCTGATTTTCAATAAATTGTCAAACTTTCACTTATACTTGAATATTTTTTCTGATCTCTTTTTAAAAAAAAGTATAGATTCAAGTGTTGGTTTGCATAAAATCGGAAAAAATATTTTTTTTTCTTGTGAAAAATAAATAAATTCATGTTTGCTGTTTTATGAGGCTTATTGTTGTCTTGGAGTAGTAATTTGAATAACTTGAGATTCAAATGTTAAATATTGAGTTTTAAGGAATCATTCAAATTAAAGGCAATCAATAAGGATAAAAAACTTTATTTTTGATAAATGAAATATATGTAATTGAGTTTTCTGATACAGGAAATAAAAAAGACTACAAAAGGTCATGATCTAAAGGCCATGACATATCAAATTGAAGTGGGGGCATAGTTAAAGCTTCCAAGTCAGCAATATCGGTATCCCGAATCTTAAGATTTGCAGCTTTCAGCTACCTAATATCTCTGATAGTGGATTCTAAGTCCTGAAGCTGGCACTCTACATCCCGAAATTGGGACTTTAGATCTCGAGACTGGAGCTTCAATTTGTTTGCGGCTTCGTCAAGCTCTGAAATTTGTACTGAAAATGAGTCATCTTCACACTTACGTACAGCGACCTCCGAATGTAGTGCAACAAGATTAAAATTTAACTTGAGAAGATCTAGCCTAGCACGAAAAGGAGACATATCAACACCCACGGCTGCAAGGTCGTCTGCGTCATCGCTAAATTTCTTCAAGTCCTCGACTCGTAAAGAGTATAAGGAAAGATCATGAAGCCCGAGAACAAGGTTGGCGAGACGATCTAAAAAGAATGTTTGGGCAGAGGCTGCCTTAATAATCAGCCGGTCAAGTATCTGCAGGAATCAAGCCAGGAGACGCTCGATACTTTCCTGACTAGAAGAAGACATTTGAAAGCCCTTCCAAGAAACAAGATCTCCATTTTGATTGAAGGAAGCTCTAACGGGAGCTACTTTAGAATCAATCAAATAGTTCATCAAGATAAAAAATGAAGGAGCAGGGGCCTGTTGTGTTGCTGATGACTCCTCGAAGCCTGAGTCATCCGGAGGATAACCAAGGTCACTATATGGCAAGGTGACAACACCTGGATGGAGAGCGTCAAATAAAGCAAGTGTCTCAACAGGCAAAGAAAAATTAAGGAAACAAAGATTGAGCAAGATCTCGAAAGATTTTCAGAAGATTTTTCAAGATGTCCAAGGAAGAGCCCTTCTAGGTTTTGCCTCCCTAGGGTTAACCCTAAGGGTTTGGCCTCCCTAGGGGTTCCTCTTCTAGGACTCTTATTTTCAAGACTTGAAAAGTGGAGTCCCACAAAAACGTTCAAAAAGCTTGAAGTATTCTTGCACGATCGTCTCTTTGGAATCGCGACTCTTGCGCAGGGGACAAATGTGGACCCAAGTGCAAATTAAGGTTCACATGACCTAATTAAATGAAGGCGAAAAAGCCAGAAATAAATATGCTAGACCCGAGAGAAGCCTACACGTGTCCCGAGGCAGAAGGCTCGTGGAGGCTGCTCGTTTTGAAAATTGATTAAGGAATTGGATTGGTGGCTAGAAGGACATAACGATTTGGGCATTACTCTGTTGACTAAGGGTATTTCTGAAATTTTTCCGAGGACATGTGCCTGGCACGTGACCACTTTCCAATAAACTCTATAAATACCCCTTCCATTCCATTGGGAAGGGGGCTCTCTTCAGACTCAAGACTCAACCAGAAGGACTCAAGAAAATTCTTGGAATCCCAATAACCCTAACAAGGTTTTCAGATTCTAGGAGTGGAAGGACTCAAGAAGGCTCTTGGAATCCTTGCTACCCTAACAAGGTTCTCGGATTCTAAGAGTTCTGCCACTTGTCGTTGGAGTAATCGTTCACCTGTCGTTCTCCCCTCTTTAATCAATTTTGTGCTCTTCGTAAATTTCTCTCCTCCTCAGCCAACATGAAACCCTAACCTTAATAAGGTACGATTTTCTTGTCCACACACACACACACACACACACACATATATATATATATATATATTGTGACGCCCCCAGAATAGGTCCAGTCAACCCAACCCATTCTGAGTCGCCAAATACATGGTACAGAATCCAAATATAATCTTTTATATCACACGGTCGTGCAAAATACAACCACACAACTGTGAGTGTAAATACAAATATATAGAAAATATTAACATTCATACTAAGTCCTCATTACAATTATTATCACACTATTTATTAGAAATAGTGAGGACTACTACTACTCTAACTCGGACCATCACTCTGTCCCCCGACTAGTTCCTGCGACATTCTCATTTTCTGAAGAGGACAATAGATGAAAAGGGTGAGCTCAACTAGCCCCGTAAAGAATATTATGACTAAGATAATAAAGAATAATTTATCGTTAGTCTTCAACAAATCAAATAAAATATTATGGACAACAAGTTTTAGATCAACAACTGCAGCGAAAATATCAATTCATTAGAAGAGTTACGTAGAGAATGAAGTCTACTATCTTCTATGATTTAAAATTCCATCATTAATATTTTATCCCTGTAACATCAATCAATATATATCTTGAATCAAATATTCATTTTTGCACTACGGGCCAAAGATATTCATCAGGTAATCACTCATCTTTGCACTACAGACCAAAGATATTCATCAAACAATCATCCATCTTTGCACTATAGACCAAAGATATTCAGTTATATCATCATTTAAGACTGAAGATGATAAAAAAATATTTTAAAGAACGAATCCAGTGAGATAAAGGACAAAAATTAGGAATTCGGAACTTATTTTATCCAAGTTCAAAAATACTCCTTAGTAATACTTTTTGGAGCAAAATTTAAGAATAAAGCTCAAAACATGGATCTAATCAAAGATAGAACCCATAATAGCCAACTTGGACAAATAGAAGAAAATTTAATTTTTTTCGTAAATAGTGCCGTATGCGTGAATAGTGCCGTATATGGAATAGTAACCTGGAGGGAAAAAGTAAGAATTTTACAATAAAATTCATGCCAATATTTTGGTATAATGATATTGAAAAGAATAACATCATTTACGAAAAAAAATAACATCCCTTACCTCAAAAGAACAGTACTTCTGACTAGAATTTCAAGTATAATGCTGAAGAAAACTTGCACTGAATAGCAACACTCAAAGTATCTAAATACTCACAAAAATACGCTCGATATTATAGAGAGAGAAAATGTAAGACCCCAACTTTTATGAATAAAAATTTAATTTTCTTTATATATTATTTTGAAATAGTAAGGTGTTAATTTGATAAATGTGAAAAGTTATGGGTGAAATGTGCAAATATTTTAAAATGAGCAAGTGGTTATAAAATATTCTTGTTGTCGAGAAATATTCGTTTGGTCGTGGAATATTCTTGTTGTCGGAGAATATTCGTATGACGACGCAGCTATTTGTGAGCCCCACAACGGAATAACTATCGGATAGAGAAAGCGACTGAAATAACCTTTTTATAAAATAACGGCGTAGTTGTTACCATTAGTACTGTTGAAATATCCAGTGGTTAAAATACAGTAATACGCGGTGTTGCACAGTAGCACACGGTATTGCACAGTATTTTGAATTATTGATTCTTACGTAAGAAGTCACTACTCAATTATTGTTACAGTAATTACTGTTCAATATTTTATATTATTGATTCAATAATTGCATGATATTTTATTGATTCAATAATTGCTACGTTGATATTTTATATCAATAATTGCTACGTTGCTATTTTATATGATTGATTCAATAATTGCTACCGTTGATATTTTGTATTATTGATTCAATAATTGTCATTGCACGGTATTTCACATTATCAACTCAATAATTCATATTATTTGAATAATATTATTAGATAGCATTATTGACAATGTCTAAGGAAGTTCTGTCTAGGAGGGGTTATTTAATTACGCGCCAGTAAGGAGAAGTCCTTATCGGAAGGCTTCCTCTTTCCTGGGAATGACCTGGCTGTCAATATTGTAGTTCTGTAATATTATTTGTGAATAATTAATTATTGATTTATATGATAAGGAAATATTTATTTTGTGGATATAAAAGAAGGAATTAGTGCTGATGAGTATTTTGGTGTGGAAAATCATCCGTTTATGACATTCAGATAATTTATGATTGGAATTTGAAAACAAATTCTTCTACAAAGTTGTAGAGAATTAAATTTTCTATGAAAAGGACATAATTTGTATTTTTCTGACAAAAGGGCTATTTATTATGAATTATTGAAGTTTTAGAAAATAAATATTTTTTAAATAAAATGGTGGGCCCCACTTTTGTCATTGCTTGAAAAATGTTGAATTTTTCCCACGAGGCGGCTGAGGCGGCTGGAGTTTTTTTTTTAAAAGATATATTATTTTATTAAAAAAGTCTTCTTTGGCATCCTAAGTTTTTCCTATAAATAGGGTGCTTAGGTTAGAATTGAAAATCACACCAGAATCAGAAGTTTTCTCTCTCTATAATATCGAACGTATTTTTGTGAGTGTTACTATTTAGTGCAAGTTTTCTTCAGCCTTATATCCGATATTCCAGTCAGAAGTACTATTCTTTTGAGGTAAGGGATGTTATTTTCTTTCGTAAATGATGTTATTCTTTTCAATATCATTATACCAAAATATCGGCATAGATTTTATTATGAACTTCTTATTTTTTTCGTCGGAATTTCTATTCACGTGTACGGCACTATTCACGTATACGACACTATTCACGAAAAAATTAAATTTTCTTCTATTTGTCCAAGTTGCTTGTTAGGTTCCTATCTTTGATTGGATCCAAGTTTTGATCTTTATTCTTAAATTTTGCCACACAAAGTATTATTATGGAATATTCTTGAACTTGGATAAACTATATTATGAATCCCTAATCTTGTCTTTTATCTCACTGGATTCGTTATTTATATTATTTTTTATCATCCTCAGTCCTAAAAGGTGATATAACTGAATATCTTTGGCTTGTAGAGCAAAGATGAATGATTACCTGATGAATATCTTTGGCCGTAGTGCAAAGATGGACAGGTGTTGAGATGAACATGACCACTGGTGATACAAATGAATATATTTGGCCATAGTGCAAAGATGAATATTTGATTCGAGATGTATATTGATTGATATTACAGGGATAAAATATTGATGATGGACTTTTAAATCATAGAAGATAGTTGACTTCATTCTCTACTTAACTCTTCTAATGAATTGTTATTTTCGCTGTGAATATTGATCTAAAACTTGTTGTCCATAATATTTTATCTGAATTGTTGAAGGCTAACGATAATTTATTTTCCATTATCTTAGTCATAATATTCTTTACTGGGCTAATTGAGCTCACCCTTTTCATCTATTGTCCTCTTCAGGAAATGAGAATGTTGCAGGAACTAGTCGGGGGACAGAATGATGGTCCGAGTTAGAGCAGTAGTAGTCCTCGCTACTTTTGTAAAATAGTGAGATAATAATTCTAATAAATAAAAAATGAATTTGAATGTTGATATTTCGTATTATATACGATTTGTATTGACACTCACAGTTGTGTGGTCGTATTTTGCACGAACGTGTGATATAAAAGTTTGTATTTGAATTCTGTACCATGTATTTGGCGACTCAAAATGGGTTAGGTTGACTGGACCTATTCTGGGGGCGTCACAGAAAACTTCTGTTTCTAGTGTGATTTTCAAATTCTAATTCAGCACCCTATTTATAAAAAAATGCTTAGAACGCCAAAGCAGAAAATTTAATAAAATAATATTTTTTTAAAAAAAAATTCCGCCCACCTGTTGACTAAACTCATCAGCCACCACCTGTGGGGCCCACCAACATAAAAAAAACATTTTTCTTTTAAAAAATATTTATAACCCCAAAAATTAATTATTCCGGAACTTCAATAATTCATAATAAATAGCCCTTTTCTCAGAAAAATTCAAACTTTACGTCTTTTTTATAAGAAATTTAATTCTCTACAACTTTGCAGAAGAAATTTTTTCTAAATTCCAAACAAAAAATGTCCGAAATCCGCAAATAGATGATTTTTCATACCAAAATACTGATAAAAACATCTCAGCACTAATTCTTTCTTTTATATCCACAAAAATAAATATTTCTTTATTATATAAATCAATAATTAATTATTCATAAATAATATTACAGAACTACAATATTGACAACTAGGTCGTTCCCAGGAAAGAGGGGGCCTTCCGATAAAGATTTCTCCTTACTGGCGCGCAATTAAATAAGTCCTAGACAGAACTTTTTTAGATATTGCCAATAATGTTATCTAATAATATTATTTAAATAATATGAATTATTGATCTGATAATGGGAAATACTGTGCAGTAACAATTATTGAATTAATAATAATATAAAAATACTGTGCAATACCGTGCGCTACTGTGCAACAACGCGTATTACATAATTTTAATCACCGAGTATTCCAACAGTGTTAATGGTAACAACTACGCCGTTATTTTAAAAACTCATTCGTGTCGTTTTCTTCATCCGACAATTTTCCGTTATGGGGCCCACAAATGGCTGCGCCGTCGTACGAATATTCTCCGACAACAAGAATATTCCACTATCAAATGAATATTCTCCGACAACAATGAATATTTTATAACCACTTGCTTATTTAAAATATTTGCGCATTTTACCCATAACATTCCACATTATCAAATTAACCCCTGACTATTTCAAAATAATATATACAAGAAATTTAATTTTTTATTCATAAAAGTTGGGATATGACAACCTCCCCTCCTTATGAAATTTCGTCCTAGAAATTGACGTGCGTACCTGGTGTTTCGAAAAGGTGAGGATACCTCGCTTTCATTTTCGATTCTAACTCTCAAGTCATTTCCTCAATAACATGGTTCCTCTACAAAACTTTCACGTGTGGTATAACCTTTGTGCGTAGGACATGCTCCTTCCTATTCAAAATCTTGACTGGTACATCCTCATACGTTAAATCTTCGGCTATCTCGTCCGGTTTTAACTCAATAATGTGGTTCGGGTCTTTCACATATTTACGTAACACGGATATGTGAAACACGTTATGAACACGAGACATGCTTGGAGGTAAAGCGAGTCTATAGGCCACATTTCTTACTCGGTCAAGAATCTCAAATGGGCAAATAAATCGTGGATTGAGCTTTTCTCTCTTGCCAAATCTCGTAATTCCCTTCCATGGAGCAACACGTAACAACACATGGTCCCCAACATTAAATTCTACGTCCTTTCGATGAAGATCCGCATAACTTTTTTGTCGATCCTGTGCTGTTTGTATACGTTGTCGGATCATTTGGATCTTTTCTGTAGTCATACGTACCAACTCTGGTCCCAACAATGTTGCCTCACCCACTTCATCCCAACACACTAGAGAACGACACTTTCTCCCATACAATGCCTCGAATGGAGCCACGCCTATACTTGCCTGATAACTGTTGTTGTACGAGAATTCCACCAATGGTAGGTACTTATCCCATCTCCCTTTGAAGTCTAGAACACAGAGTCTCAATGGATCTTCAAGAGTTTGAATAGTCCTTTTCGATTGCCCATCCGTCTGAGGATGATATACCGAACTGAATCGTAAATTCGTACCCATAGCTTTCTGCAAACTAATCCAAAATCGTGAAGTGAATCTTGGGTCACGATCCGAAACTATGGATACTGGCATGCCATGTAATCTCACAATCTCTTTCACGTACATACGAGCAAGACGTTCAAGGGAATAGGTCTCCTGTATCGGCAAGAAACGAGCAGACTTGGTTAATCTATCAACAATAATCCAAATCGCATCTATGCCTTGAGAAACCTTGGGAAGACCCGTAACGAAATCCATCGTAATGTGTTTCCACTTCCACTTTAAAGTCTCAAGTGGTTGCAATGGACCTTTCGGCACTTGATGCTCCGCCTTTACACGTTGACAAATTAAACATCTCGAAATAAACTCCGCGATCTCTCTCTTTATATTGTTCCACCAAAATGTATGTCGAATATCACGATATATTTTGGTACTCCCAGGATGAATTACAAACGGTGTGTTGTGTGCCTCCATCATGATTCTATGCTTCAAGTCAGAATTTTTAGGAACACAAAGTCTGGAGTTGACTCGAAATATTCCCTCTTCATCGATTATTGCTTCTGGAAGGGCACCTTCTTCCTCATCTTCATCAGCTCCGGTTTTGCAGCTTGAGCAATTTTAACTTTATCAATCAAAGCTGGTTCTACGCGTATACTTGACATCATCATGTGGGTCCCCGGAGTATTGAACTCTATCTCCATCTTTTATAATTCGCACAGAATAGGCCTTTGTGTGGACATCATCGCACTCGTTCCCGCATATAATCTTCTACTCAACTCGTCAGCTACCACGTTCGATTTTTTCGGATGGTATTGGATGGTATGCTCGTAATCTTTCAACAGCTCAAGCCAATATCGTTGTCGCATGTTGAGTTCCTTTTGAGTGAAGAAATATTTAAGGCTCTTATGATCCATATAAATCTCCATACTCTCCCCGTACAGCTAGTGTCTCCAGATCTTCAACGCGAAAACGACTGCTGCCAACTCTAGATCATGAGTAGGATAATTCCTCTCATATTTCTTGAGTTGTCGCGAGACATAGGCTATGACTTTTCCATGTTGCATGAGAACACATCCTAACCCTTTGCCCGAAGCATCGTTGTAGATAACAAATCCATCCGAACCAGATGGTATTGTCAGAACAGGTGTCGAGATAAGTCTCCTCTTAAGCTCTTGAAAGCTCTTCTCGCATTCCTCGCTCCAAACGAATTTTGTATCTTTCCGAGTCAGCTGAGTTAATGGAGTAACGATTCGAGAGAATCCCTCCACGAACCTCCGATAATAACCAGCTAAGCCCAGAAAGCTATGCACTTCAGTCACCGACTTTGGTTGCTCCCAACTTTGTATTGCTTCAATCTTCGTCGGGTCCACAGATACTCCATATTTCGATATCATGTGCCCAAAGAATGCTACTTTCTCAAGCCAGAACTCACATTTCTTCAGCTTGGCATATAGTTTATTTTCACGAAGCCTTTGAAGTACCAGCTTCAAGTGGTGCTTATGATCTTCACGACTTTTGGAATAGATGAAGATGTCATTAATAAAGACAACCATAAATTGATCCAAATACTCCTTGAATACACTGTTCATCATATCCATGAAAACAGGAGGAGCATTAGTCAATCCAAAAGACATGACTAGAAATTCATAATGCTCGTATCGAGTTCTGAAGGCAGTCTTTGAAATATCCTCAGTTTTAATTTTTAGCTGATGATATCCAGAACGAAGATCGATCTTTAAAAAGAATTGTGCTTCTTGCAACTGGTCTAACAGACCATCAATGCGAGGTAGCGGATACCTATTCTTGATGGTGACATAGTTTAACTCCCGATAGTCAATACAAAATCGCATACTCCCGTCTTTTTTCTTTACAAATAAAATAGAAGCACCCCAAGGAGACGTACTAGGACGAATGAAATCGATGTCTAACAACTCCTGTAGTTGGACCTTTAACTCCTGAAGTTCAATATGAGCCATTTGATATGGGATTTTAGAAATGGGTGTTGTACCGGACTCAAGGTTAATAAAGAATTCAACTTCACATTCTGGGGATAGACCGGAAAGTTCTTCGGAAAATACATCAGAAAACTCATTAACAACAGAAATATTATTCCAATCTGACATATTCTGGTTTAGATCAGTGACATGAGCTAAGAAAGCTTGACATCCGTTTTTCAATAAACGAATAGCTTTGTGACTTGAAATGACATTGACAGATTTTAGTGGTTTGGTGGTTTGAATTCGCACAACAGGTTAATTAGGAATATAAAAACTAACAACCTTACGAAAACAATCAATTTTGGCATGGTAAGTGGTTAACCAGTCAATTCTTAAAATCATGTCAAATGCAAGTATTTTTAAAGATATAAGATCAACAGGTAAGGTAAGGGTACCAATCTGAATCAAGCAAGATTTGTAAACTGTAGATGTAACGAAAGTTTTACCCAACGGAGTTTCAATAGATAAGTCAAAGTCTAATTTCTTAGGTATCAAATTTAATCGTTGAGCACAAACAGATGAAATAAAAGAATGGGTAGCACCAGTATCTAACAAAGTGTAAACTTTGCAAGAATTTATTATTAGCTTACCCGTGATCACCTCGTTTGGGTTCTTCGAGTTTTGGGCAGTCACGACAAATGCTCTTCCAGAAATCACTAACTTTAACTTGTCCGGAACCGCCTTTGGAATCACCACTCCCGCTGGACTTGGTTTCGCTACAGGACAATCTCGAGCTATATGTTCTTCCTTTCCACAGTTATAGCATGCCTTGAATTGTTGTGGGAAGTTTGGGCTGATGTGTCTCTCTTTCCCGCATTTATAGCATACGATCGGTGGTCGTTCTCGTCCCCTAAAAACAGTTGATGCTGGTGTTGCTGTCGACGTCTTCACGTTCTCATTGTTGTACCTTCTCTTTTTAAAATATCCCCCCGATTCGCTTCTTCTACTATCATGGCCACGATTATCACCAGAGTGGTTACCGCTTCTGTCATGATACTTTTCTCTCCGCTAGTTGTCATTGCTCCTATGACTGCTGCCATCGGTATGACTCTGGTTGTGGTCCCTTGGTTGAACATATTCATTATCTCATTCTAATAACTAAGCCCTGTTTACTACATCTGAATATAAAAATTTTTTGTGAGAAATGAGGTATTGACGTATTTCGGGTTTCAAACCTCTTAGAAACAGCCGGATCATACGTTCCTCATTCTCCATCAAATGAGGTGAAAACCTGGACAACTCTGCGAACTTAGCCTCGTACTAGAACACAGTCATGTTGTTCTGTTCCAGTCTGATAAACTCTACCTCTTTCATATGACGAATACTTTCAGGAAAGTACTTGTCATTGAACAGTTTCTGGAACGTTTTTCAAGACATCTTGAGTGCGACAGTCTGGGTACGCTTCACAGATTCCTACTAGCAGTCTGCCTCTCCAGGAACATAAAGGTGGCGAATAGAATTTTTTTTCCTCTATGCATCCCAATACATCAAATATCTTGGTAATTTGTTTAATTCACGTTTTCGCCTTGATCGGATCCGGCTTTTCCAAAAATTCTGGTGGTTCTAACTCTTTGAACTGCTTGGCAATGACAAGCCGCGAGTTGCTATTATCTCCACCTGTATTTTGCACACGAGTCTCCCTCGTCTGATTTTGCATGAACTGCAAAAAATTTCTAAACATCTCATCGTTTATCGTCAGATCAGTGTTGTTTTCAGGATGAACATTGTCTTCCTGTTGCACGTTCTCCTGGTTGGTGATTAAAGGTGTCTCCACGGTCTCATTCACTTCATTGTTAACATTCTCAACTGCCATTCTCAAATACTGTCATAAAACAAAGGTCAATTAAACAAATTAACATATCACATTCTAACCCTATGCTCCGACTGACTAATTAAATATCAAATAAGCTTTGGTAGGACACACTAGCGAAGAATTTATTCGTCACTCCCATCCTAGTTCTATTCTCCGATCTCCGTCAGAGACCATATCCCTAAGCTCTGATACCAACTGTGACGCCCCCAGAATAAGTCCAGTCAACCCAACCCATTCTGAGTCGCCAAATACATGGTACAGAATCCAAATACAATATTTTATATCACACGGTCGTGCAAAATACGACCACACAACTGTGAGTGTCAATACAAATATGTAGAAAATATTAACATTCAAATTAAGTCCTCATTACAATTATTATCACACTATTTATTAAAAATAGTGAGGACTACTACTGCTCTAACTCGAACCATCACTCTGTCCCCCGACTAGTTCCTGCGACCTTCTCATTTTCTGAAGAGAACAATAGATGAAAAGGGTGAGCTTAACTAGCCCAGTAAAGAATATTATGACTAAAATAATAAAGAATAATTTATCGTTAGTCTTCAACAAATCAGATAAAATATTATGGACAATAAATTTTAGATCAACAACTGTAGCGAAAATATCAATTCATTAGAAGAGTTACGTAGAGAATGAAGTCTACTATCTTCTATGATTTAAAATTCTATCATTAATATTTTATCCCTGTAACATCAATCAATATATATCTTGAATCAAATATTCATCTTTGCACTACGGGCCAAAAATATTCATCAGATAATCATTCATATTTGCACTACAGGCCAAAGATATTCATCAAATAATCATCCATCTTTGCACTATAGGCCAAAAATATTTAATTATATCATCATTTAGGACTAAAGATGATGAAAAATATTTTAAAAAATGAATCTAGTGAGATAAAGGACAAAAATTAGGAATTCAGAACTTATTTTATCCAAGTTCAAAAATACTCCTTAGTAATACTTTTTGGAGCAAAATTTAAGAATAAAGCTCAAAACATGGATCTAATCAAAGATAGAACCCATAATAGCCAACTTGGACAAATAGAAGAAAATTTAATTTTTTTCGTAAATAGTGCCGTATGCGTGAATAGTGCCGTATATGGAATAGTAACCTGGAGGGAAAAAGTAAGAATTTTACAATAAAATTCATGCCAATATTTTGGTATAATGATATTGAAAAGAATAACATCATTTACGAAAAAAAATAACATCCCTTACCTCAAAAGAACAGTACTTCTGACTAGAATTTCAAGTATAATGCTGAAGAAAACTTGCACTGAATAGCAACACTCAAAGTATCTAAATACTCACAAAAATACGCTCGATATTATAGAGAGAGAACTTCTGCTTCTGGTGTGATTTTTAAATTCTAATTCAGCACCCTATTTATAGAAAAATGCCTAGAACGCCAAAGCAAAAAATTTAATTAAAAAAAAAAAATCCGCCCACCTGTTGACCAAACTCATCAGCCACCACCTGTGGGGCCCACCAACATAAAAAAAACATTTTTCTTTTAAAAAATATTTATAACCCCAAAAATCAATTATTCCGGAATTTCAATAATTCATAATAAATAGCTCTTTTATCAGAAAAATTCGAACCTTACGTCTTTTTCATAGAAATTTAATTCTCTACAACTTTGCAGAAAAAAGTTTTTCTAAATTTCAAACAGAAAATGTCCGAAATTCGCAAATGGATGATTTTTCACACCAAAATACTAATAAAAATATCTTAGCACTAATTCTTTCTTTTATATCCACAAAAATAAATATTTCCTTATCATATAAATTAATAATTAATTATTCACAAATAATATTACAGAACTACAATATTAACAACTAGGTCGTTCCTAGGAAAGAGCGGGCCTTCGGATAAAGATTTTTTCTTACTAGCGCGCAATTAAATAATCCCTCATAGACAGAACTTCCTTAGACATTGTCAATAATATTATCTAATAATATTATTTAAATATTATGAATTATTGATCTGATAATGAAAAATATTGTGCAGTAGCAATTATTGAATTAACAATAATATAAAAATACTGTGCAATACCGTGTGCTACTGTGCAACAACACGTATTACATAATTTTAATCACCGAGTATTCCAACAGTGTTAATGGTAACAATTACGCCGTTATTTTAAAAACTCATTCGTGTCGTTTTCTTCATCCAACAATTTTCCGTTATGGGGCCCACAAATGGCTGCGCCGTCGTACGAATATTCTCCGACAGCAAGAATATTCCACGACCAAACGAATATTCTCCGACAACAATGAATATTTTATAACCACTTGCTTATTTAAAATATTTGCGTATTTTACCCATAACATTCCACATTATCAAATTAATCTCTGACTATTTTAAAATAATATATAAAAAAAAATTTAATTTTTTATTCATAAAAATTAGAATCTTACATATATATATATCAGTCAAAGATTATTATGTCCCGTATTGATATTGCATAAAGATCAATAGAGTTTGCTTCAAACACCCATCTCATCTCAGGGCCCTTCATTTTTCACATATATAATAATACATGCATGCATCTAAAATATATATACGCAATTGCGACAACAATCTCTTTAATTCTCCTTAATATAATAGCTTAATTTTTTTTTAATTTTGAGATTGCCTTCTCAATTTTTTTTATTAGAAGATTAAATTTTTAATTTTTTATGATTACGTCTAATTGATAATATTACGTAGACATGACAAACATGCTGGGTCAGCCCAAAAGGGCCGGGTTAGAAGCGGGCCAGGCCAAATTTGGGTCGGGTCAAAATGACCTAACTTTTCTTGGGTTAGAATTGTGAGGTCCATGGCCTGGATTGGGCCGAGCCAGGCCGCGGGCTTTTTCCTTCTTCTTTTTTGAAAGTTATATTACACATTTTGTCAATTTTACTCTAAAGGAATATATATTTTTATACATATACAAATACGTAAATGAACAATCAATCTCAATAATACAAATGAACATTTAACTTTAATAAATTGTGTTATTTTCGTTTCAAAATATAAAATCATTTGTCTTACTTAAACTCTAGATACAAAAATTTAAATTAAAATTTAAAATGAAATAAATTTTATAATTAATAATTTTTGTTATATACTATACAATTATAAGGATTAATATATTGTTTGTCACAAACAATACCTTATTTTATATCCGGTTCAAATTATGTTAATAATATATATATATATATAAGTTCCAAGAGACAACAATAAATAAATGTATAAAAAACAAAAATAAATAAGAAAAAGGTTAAAGGAATTAAAATCTGTAAAGCGTTGCAGGAGTAGAGCTGTAGAGGGAGGGAGGCACATCAAATTCTTTATTTATAATTAATTGGGATGAAAAGTAAAGCAGGATTTTGAAAAGTTGTTTGGTGGAGTCCTTATACATCACGTTACGGAAAGGAAGAAAAACTATATTAAAAATTGCATTTAAAATAAGTATTTGTTGTAGTTCAGTTGATTTAAATTTTTATTTAAAAATTTAGAGGTCTTGTGTTCAATCTTCATAAGCAATATTATTTTTTGTTAAAAAAAAACTCACGAGCCAAGCCAAAATGGTTCAGCTTTTTGTGGGCTGCAATACTAAAGCCATAGCCCATTTTTTGTGGGCGGGCCGGCCCAGCCCACGGGCCCGGACTTCTTTTGCCATGTCTAGTATCACGTCAAAAAATTGATGACATAACGATACGTAACTAAAAAATTATCCTATTTGTAAACATTATAAATATTAAGGATGTATTTTCTATTAATTTAATATGATGACAATTTGATAAAGTAAAGTATTAAATAAAAAATTTGAGTGCATTGTATCATTTTATGTTATCATCAATAATTTTTTTATTATTATAAAATAATTCTTTTTAACAAATGAGACTTTTTTTTATGTAAGAAACATAGTAAACCTATCTCTATATTATAAAGCATTCGTAGAAGTTTGGTGATTGTGTTAAGCTTACTCTTTTTTTTCTTTATCTTTTACTCTTATAATTTTAAATATATTATTATTTTATTCTTTTAATTTAATTTTATATATCTTTTTATTTAATCTTATAAATTTATAAAATTTTAATTTTATATAATATAATTTAGACAGGAGGATAATATTAATTAATAAACTTGGGTACAGCAGTCTAAAACAAAACTCATCAATTATCAGTTGGCCTAGCTAGCTCTAGTGATACATTATAATTTAGGTAACGGATATTTCAATATATATTTTTCATATAAGTATACAGTAGGTTATACCTTCATTTGAGAAGGAAGCAAAAAAATAACAATTGTTTATTAGAATTTCTTAACATGTGTCCTTAGGGCACATGCTAAGCACACAATTCAAAAGAATATTCTCTTGAATTGTGTGTTTATTCTCTTGAACTTAATGCAAATGCAGAAATCAAAAGAATATACACACAATTCAAGAGAATATTCTCTTGAACTGTGTGCTTAACATGTGTCCTTAGGACACATAGTTAAGAGAACCCTTGTTTATTTTAAGGAAGCAAATTTAGGTGAACTCAGCGAGGGTAACCATGGGGTACATGTCAAGAAAATGATGTATGACTATAAAAAATTGGGTATCTTAACATATGTCTTAAGGGTACATATTAAACATATATTTTAAGAGAATATTTTTTTGAACTGTGTGCATATTTTTTTAATTTTTATATTTGCACAAAGTTCAAAAGAATATACACACAATTCAAAAAAATATTCTCTTTGCTTAGCATATACTCTAAAGGCATATCTTAAGAAATTCCTAAAAAATTATTAATATAAAATTATTAAAAAAACATAGGTCAACCCCACAAAATAGTCATATGGTCAGTGACAGAATATTACCGTCGGGCCCACTAAGCATTGAACGTAAATTTCGGCCGTTTCTGTTTCTGAGAAATGGATTACTATATATTGCTGTAAATATATCGATGGAGTACAACAACAGAGTATTGAGAATTTTGGGGCTTTGAAATTTGGGGGAAGGAGTGATGGCAACTTGGGAAGACATCGGCAGCAACATGAAGCCCCACCGTAGCACTTGGAGACCGAAACGCCAAGCCGAGGAACTGATAAGATGTAATGAGGAAGAAGAAGAAGATTCTCTGGTTCGCCGGTTTAAGAATAATGTGACGATAAGATCCAAAGACGGCAGCGATGATCACGCCGGTAGCAGCATATTGCAGCTCCGACCTTACACCGAAGATTGCACCTTTTACTTGAAATATGGGACTTGTAAGTTCGGTTTTGCCTGCAAGTTCAATCACCCTACCAAGAGGCCAAATCAAGTATTATTTTTATTTATGTATTTATTTATTAGAGTTTTGTACTAATTTATTTGATACTGATTATGATCTGAAAGGATAAGAACAAGAACACAGACAGTCAAGGCAGATGGAATGCAAGGTCAAAATCATTCCTCTTACTTTTCCTTTTTTCCCCCTTTTTTATATGTATATATCTGCATGTGATTTTTGTACCTGATCAGTGAAATTGCACATATTTTGCCATTGTTGGTGGTTATGTGATTGTTTTATTGAGTTTGATGGTGCCCATATTTTAGTCATATTTACTGAGTTTTTGTTGGGTGCGTGAATTTTTTTTATTGTTTTTTAGATTTTAATTATCTTTTGTGAGTTCACTTTTTTTGTAGTAGTTAATTATTGGTTAATGATATCTGAGCAGAATAGATTACTTCGTAGTAATGTTGTTTAGCTGGTAGGAATTCCACTAGAGGGGTTGATCTTTCTGTTGGTATTTACATATCTGATCGGTCTTTTGAGATGTTTTAATGTTTAAATTAATGACCTTCTGACCATTTTGACTTCTAGTTGCATAAATTTGGAGGCCTGTGGTTTTTGCACTTTCATGTTTAGTAACATCTCGTGTATCCACTAAAGCATTTTTCTTCTCATGTCATCAACTGCTGGTCGATAAAAATTTTCCAGTACAAGCTTAAAATTGAGGTGGTGCATTGTGATTGTTACAGTATTACTTAACATCAGAAGCGTGCAAGTATGGACAATCTTGTAGATACAGCCACTCCAAAGCAGATTCCGAATTTAATTTGCACCCCTGGACCTCAACTTTTTAGGTTTGCTAGTACGATTGGTAATGTCTCTTTCTCCGTGTATCATATTTTAAATTGATTTCGAATGCTGCACAACATCCATGTATGAGCATACATGAAACTTATATTATAGAGTTGATTACATATTCTTCTCAATTAGGGAGAGAAAGAGTGTCCCTTCTACATGCGCAATGGTTCCTGTGGATATGGAGCTCGCTGCAGATTTCACCATCCTGATCCTACCACCTGTATTAGATCTGAAACTCACAACCAAAATCTCAGCGATGAATCTGTGGAAGAATTTGATCCCTATCTAGGAAAATGGAATAGTGAGTCTGTTCCTTTTCATTTTCCTGTGACATCACAGCCAGCTCAAACATCAGAACCTTCACCTGTGATATCTGATTCTTATGTTTATGTTGTTGATAACAATTTAATTTGCTTATCCAATTAATATAGTTCCTCAAGGGGCATATCAAAATCATGAACACAATGGGTATCAGGTACTCTTTAGTTTAGGTGAATTTGCCAATTATTTTATGGTCCTTTGTATTCACATTGCTTGCTCACTGATAATTTGGTGCTTAGTTTCTAGTTTCAGCAATGATTTATCTGTACATACTTTCGATTTTGATATCCTTGTTTTTGTAATTTTTTGTTTTTCTTACATGCACGGTCACACAAATGACGTACAAGGACCAAGGAGAGAATAGGACAAGCTTCTTAGTGTTCATATGTACATGCTCATCCAATAGGAGGTTGCAGATTACTATGAAACTACTTTTTCTAGAATCTAGACTTCTCGTAGTTTTCTAGACATGACCCAGTTTTGTTTTGAAGGATCTTTTAGAAGTTGAAGACAATAGGTGTGGGGTAAAAAATGAATCACCTGCAGTTGGGCATAGTTTCGAGTTTAATGCTCTCGTCCTCCCCTTCCCAATAAAGAAGATAACTGATAATCTTAAAATTTGAATTAGGAAAAGTGTGCGCACGCGCCTAAATACGTATTTATATGAAGATCGTAACAATTGCGTGTGTGTATAATGGGCTTTTGGTTCTACTCATAGCATGATAATGCATTGTTGATGATTGATGACCTCATGGTTTTGAAAGTGGACTTCTATTTAGGATGCCCCAAAAGGAAAAGCTGGATAAATTGGGATGGAGATAGTTTATTAAAGAAGAGAATATGTTTCTAGTTTTTTTATCGTTAAAAGTGTTCCTCTTATAAATTCTTCAGAAGTGCTTTGTGCTATAAAATATACAAGTTCATCTCATTTGAAAGTCACTTTCTGTCTTTGGCATGCACACGTGATAAAATGCTAACTGTTTGTCGATAAATTTTACTCTCATATGATGCTACTGGTTCATGATTTGCTAAGGTCCCAAATTATTTCCAAGAAAGGACTGTTCATTTTCATCCAACTCCAGCATTAAACAGTTCCATGGAACTAGCTGAACTTCCTATGCAAGAAGATTTTCCTCAACAACCAGGTCAGCCTAATTGTGATTACTTCATGAAGACCGGGGGCTGCAAATTAAATCAGCATGTTGGTATCACCATCCCAAGTTCCAGACCTTAATAACTAGTCTGTTGGGTGACAAGGGCCTGCCATTAAGACCTGTAAGTTTTAAATCTTGTATGACTTATTTACTTCAGAAACTTTTACATGCATATATGTATCCCACGAGTAAATTAGTCAATATTGGCATTTTGTTTGACATTTTAAGTTATTGTTTTATATAAATCTTCTGCATATTTGGGCGTGAACTTGATGTCTTTTGATACCAGTTTACATGAAAAAGACGGGGAAGAATTTATGTCCGGATTCACTTCAAACAATGCAAAATTGTAATCCCTCTGGGCAAAAATGAGAGTCCAATTTCAAAAGTCATTGTTCTCAAAAAAATTACTTTAACATAATCAATAACAAGATTATAGCTTTAATATAATGAGATTAAGGTTCGTTGATTGTGAAAGTGAGGTGTCAATTGGGATGTCCCAAAAAAGAAGGGTCGACTGTCATTTTGTGATGGACTGGGTATACATTCTTCTGTTTGGTTAGCTTGCTTCTGGTACTCATGGTTTCACTTTATGTTTTATTGATCTATGCAGGGCAAAAAAAATTACAGGCATTATGAATCACTGACTCTCAACTTTTGCGGGTGAGTACTTATTAGAGGCTCCTTATTGCGAAAGCTGGTAATCCCTTTACTAATTAATATTTTCATTGCTTTTTCTTTTTCAGCCTGCTAGTACAACAAGAGGCTGTTGTGCTTGATATTAAATTTTCCCAGCATGACAAGGCTTCTAGTTTATATCTTTCTCTGTGTGTTGCCATGGCTGAGATTTTCATTCTTCATTTTTTTGCCTTTTTCCTGTCTACCATTTTCAGAAAGGCGAGTTCAAGTAATAGAAACAGGAAAAATGTTCCTAATATTATAAATTTGGAGTGCAGTCGGTTAATTTCACACACTTTTCTCAAAAAAAAGAAAAAGAAAAAGGAAGCACCTTGCCAAGAATCTAGTCATTGATTAACACTAGTAGAAGAGCACGTTTATATGTGTGTTATCACCTCTTCCCCGGATTAGCTTTGAAGAAATTGTGCAACAGATGATGATTATCATACATACAAAAAGGGGGAAAGATAATGCCTGCCCCCTTGCACTCCCCTCCTCACATTTTGACATTCACACTAGAAACATTTGCCATCTTCTCCTGACTGGTGAATTATCTTTAATTAGAAACAGCAAAACCACTTCTTCTGCAAATCAAAATCAATGATAATATATGATATTGTGTGAAGCATAAACCCACAGAAACTAAATAAAAAAAAAATCATCATATGCATATGCGAGAGTTCATACATACCGGTGGTGGTTCAGATGGTTGGTTAGCGGGATTGTCAGCTCTTGGCACTCCACTAGTTTTCTTATCATCTCTAGCCTTGGCAAATATGACGGTAAAACCGTCCGCAGACGCAGGATTATTTACATCCCACTCGCCAAATTTTGGCAAAGGCCGACCCTTTTCTTGCTGCATGGATGGGAAACAATGAAAATATCTCAATCTGTTGCTATAAAAATGAAATTTGTAGATTATATATCACTAGCTAGATTATCCGTATATATATATATATATATATATATATATATAGTATACAATGCTCATAAAAGTTGAGTTTCTCTAGTAAACGTAACTTCAAGTCTTTAAAGGGAGGGAGGTTGGTGCTTTTACAAATTGACTGATTTCCCAGTGTATAAACAACCATTCCAATTTCACATCTTATTTTGTCTTCCGTAGGCAATGGGTGACTACTCTAGGTTGCCAGAAAAAAGAAGAAAAGAAATATAAGTTTCTTGATTATTCCCTTTGACCGAAGAACAAATAAGAAAGAAGAGTCATTCAACATACAGAAATCCGAAATTTTTTCTAATCAAAACAACCGAAAAAGGGTATTTTTCTGTTTTTCAGGTGCATTTGTTTCAATTCAAAAACCTCAAAAATTTAATCTTTCCAGCCTAGAACATTTCTTTTTCCTATGGATGAATGTAAACAACAATCACGTACGGTTTCTTAAAAAGTCTCATTAGCAGAATTTCATGCATGATCGATCATCATATTCATATTTAATTAATTCTCAATAAAAACATAAATGGGTGAAAGAATTAATATTGAAACGTGTTATATAAGGTCTGGAAAGAAAGACGGAGAGAGAGGGATGAACTTACAGAGGCCATTAAAGATAGGTTGCAGCCTTGCAGGGAGCTCCCTATGAAGGAAAATCAATTTGGGGTCGGGGGACGGGGAAGGGTTAATCAATGAGGAGAGAGAGAGAGGAAAAATAACAACTGAAAATGTGGAAGGTAGAATAGATGGGATGGGACAGACAGAACGAGTCTTAAGGGATGATGGATATTAGGCAATAGGCAATTAATTAAGAAGAGCCAACTTTTAGATAAAAAGAAAATCAATTAAGTTGAGCCAACTTTCATCATGGACGTTTTGTTGATCTGATTAAGGTCAGGTCCCGCGTTGACAACCGACCCCATTCAAAGCTCCTCCACCTCCTACCTCTTATGTTCGTTCCCTCGCTGGCCTCTACTTTCATTTGCTAAGCAACCCAATTAAAGACTCATGTATATCACCATAAAAATTAATTTACCTATACTCTAGATTTCAAAGGACAAATTCATTGGTATATAAATCAAATAGAATTTTGTTGGGACTTGTGACTCGTAATCAGAGACTACTGAAAAAGGCTAGTGCACAGCGGAGCGGAGCGTAGTGGAGGCTAGGCATGGATTAGCGCGGGGCAGCGCAAGGCTGGGAGGCAGGATTTGTATGTCTAGCGCGGGGCGCGCCTAGAAGGGCCTTGGGACGCGCGGACCACACTCGTCGGCGAGTGGCTGTTTTCTGTTCTATTTTGGAAGGGATATTATGGGGATTAAGGCCATAATATGAAGTAGGGTTGGTATAAATACTACATATTGTAAAGTTCAGTCCGGATCTTAGGCTCACCCAACTAAAAGCTTACTCAAGCTCACCTCCTTTAGCAACGGACCGAGCGACGGTTTGGTCCGTCGCTTTATATACAATCGTCGTCTTAGCTTTTAACGACGGACAACATATAGCGACGGACAACATATAGACGACATTTGTATATATAGCGACGGACCAAACAGTCGTCCGGTCCGTCGCGAAAGGTGAGTTGGGTGAGTTTTTAGTTGGGTGAGCTTAAGATTCTTATCGTTGTAAAGTTCTATGTAACTCATTCATTCATAATAAGAAAAGGAACGCCTCTCCCGTGAACAACCCAAATTGGAGAACCACGTAAATCTCTCTTGTGTTAATTCTCTATTATCGTGTGCGTGTGTGTGATCCATAATTCTAACAAGTTCGTCATGGATAATATTGACAATTAAATTATACTCTTCTTTATTTTATATTTTTTATATTTGTGTAAAATTTGTACTAGTAGTTAATAGAGCAATTCGTATGTAGTAGATTTCTAAAAGTTTGCTTTCACATAACACAACTCATGAATATTAGTTCCATTTCCAAAAATAAAAACAAAAAAAATAGTTGATTTAAAATTATTTGATAGTCTCCCCGAGGTGAAATTTTAGGTATCTTTCAAGTACTAATGTTATGTTTGGATGGAATGAATGAAATTGGTGAATAAATAGAATAGAGAAGGAAGTGAAACAAAGAGTGAAATGATTCATTTCATTTCCGTTGAAATAAATCATTTCATACTATCTCCGAGAAATAAAATTCACAAATTTAGGAGGAATGATCAGAATGATTTAGTCGAATTTGGCTTCCTTCTATTACACATTTCTTCCAATTACATCCAATACATCAATTATTTGATCTTAATAATTTTGTTAGTAATGATCAAAATATGTTAATAGATAGTTGATGGTATTAAGATTAATTATACAAAAAATTAGAATCATAAAAAAAGTTCACCGTTAAAAGTCTAAAAAAAAATCATCTATTGAAATTTTGATGAAAAATTCATATGTTTATCGGATTATTTTTATTTTTGAAATAATTATATTATTCAATATAATAAAATAATTAATCTCTATCGATTTCAATTATAATTAAAGAGAAGACGTAATTGAGGAGATCTATATCTGGTTCAATCCCTTCCGATGGAATAATAATTTTTTTTATTTTATAAAAATAAATTATTTCATTCTCATTTTTATCTAACATAAGTAGGGCTGCAAACGAATCGAACTGTTCGCGAACTAGTTTGGTTCGAGTTCGACATGCTCGCCTAGTCGAGTCGAGTTCGCACAAAGTGTACGGTTCGATTGCTCGATCGAATATGTTCGCGAACCATGTGATTCGGTTCGTCTTTGTTCGCGAACAGTTCGAGTTCGGTTCGATAAGTTTGAGATCGGTTCGAGTTGTTCGATTTCTTAATTACATATTTAAATTATTTCTAAAATTATAAATACAATAATTGATTATTTCATATTAAATTCTAAAATTTATCTTATTAATAATTGTTAAATTTGTAGTTATTTTTTTTATTACCTAAACATCTTTTGTTTTTTTTAATAATTTATTATAAGTAAACTTCTTCACCTCTAAATTTTAATTTAATTAAATAATTTTCATATTTTCATAAAATTTTAAGCAATGATTGTTAGATTATTATAATTTATATTCCAAATAATTTAATAAATTATAACTCATGTCAGAATGCACATAAATAAAGTCATTAATCATCATGCAATGATAATTTGACATTAATTAAAGAATGATACAATACAGTTGCTTACATGTACATCAGTTATTGAAATTGTTAAATTGAGATAAAAAATAGATAAATCAAGTCTTCAATGTATTTATTGAGACTTTGGTAATAGACTAATAATCATCAAATTATTTACTGAATAATTTTGAAACTTTAAAAAACTATACATAAATTTGAAGATCGAAAATAAAAATTAGATATTAAATTTAAAAATTATAAAAAATTGAATATTAATTAAAAATGACAACAAAATAAATACATTACTAATATTAAATTGTGAGTTTTTGATAATCATTTGTTTGTAGACTCTGCTTGAAGTGGTTAGACCTTGAAGAGTTGAAATGCTTTTTGATATTAATATTTGATTGTTGATATTTGTAAATCAAAATTTTTTAAGTACTTGTTAACTTTTAAGTTAATTATAACTTCTAAGTAACCATTTTTGATTTTGGTCTTTTTGGATGAATGATAATTATAATATTTAGTCTAATTTTTGATTGAATACTTAGACTCTTAAAGAAGACATTTTTTATATTTATTTAACTATTTTTTGCTTTAGAATTCTAAGTTTGTGTTTGTGAACAAATTTGTGTTCGTGAACTAAATTGTGTTCGTGAACAAGTTTGTGTTCCTGAGCAAGTTTGTGTTCGTAAGCAAGTTTGTGTTCTTGAACAAGTTTGTGTTTGTGAACATAGTTTGTGTTCGCGAATAAATTTATGTTCGACTTGTTCGCGAACTATTTACGAACTCGATCATGTTCGCGAACACCAAACGATCTAAACTCGTACATAATTATTAGTTCGATCGAGTTACTAAAACATGTTCGAATTCAATTAAAAGTGTTCAAGTTCAATTTGAATTTGATAAAATTCGGTTCGGTTCGTTTGCAATTTTATGCATAAGCGTCTGTTTTCAAGAATTTGGCGGCGAAATTATAATGTTCAGATAGAGTTTTTCAAACCGAATAGTGTATCTGCACGAGCTCACCACGGTACCTACTACCCACTAACCTTAATTTATACACCACGGCCGTTAGTTGTCCACGTCAGCCAATTCCGGTAAATGGCCGCGAAATTAAATATAGCCCTCTTAATTTCCACCCCAATTCCACAATTACCCCTACATTCTCACCATTTTTACCATTGCCATCCACCCAATGACGGTTATCCTCCTTATATATAAAAACCTAATCCCGTCATTCCCCACCACCCGACTACTCAAATCCAAAATCACAAATCCACTACTGAGTACTGAGTAATTCAATTGTCCACCGTCATCACCCTCTACATTTTTTCTCTCTCTAAAAAATGACAACGGGTTTGGTCCGCAGAGCGATGGCTAGGATTCACTCGTTACCGGCGACGAAACTGATTATAGCCCGAGCCCACGCGTCGGAGGCCGAAGCTCAGCTGAGGGAGTCCAAGGCCCAATCCACCACCAACCTCAAGACCTTCCAAATCTACCGCTGGAACCCGGACAACCCGACCAAGCCTGAACTGAACGACTACCAGATCGTTCTCAAGGACTGCGGGCCCATGGTCCTCGACGCCCTCATCAAGATCAAAAACGAGGTGGACCCCACGCTCACCTTCCGGCGGTCGTGCCGGGAGGGGATATGCGGTTCGTGCGCAATGAACATCGACGGCTGTAATGGTCTGGCTTGCCTGACTAAGATTCCAGAGGGGCCGTCGGCGTCGACGATAACGCCGTTGCCGCATATGTTCGTAATAAAGGATTTGGTGGTGGATATGACGAATTTCTATAATCAGTATAAAAGTATCGAGCCGTGGTTGAAGAGGAAGACGCCGTCCAAAGATGGGAAAGAGATTTTGCAGAGTAAGAAAGATAGGGCGAAATTGGATGGGATGTATGAATGTATACTGTGTGCCTGCTGTAGCACATCTTGCCCTAGCTATTGGTGGAACCCTGAGTCTTACCTTGGCCCGGCCGCTCTTCTTCACGCCAATCGGTAAAAAAAGATTAATTTTTTTACTTATTTTTTATGTTTTATGATTGAACATGTTTATTACTCTCATAATTATGCTCCACATTTTGTATGCTAAACAAAAATAAACTTAGCATAGTACTATTTGATAGGGATTAAATCTTGAATTATTTGTTTGTTGCATCTGGTTTTATATATCAACACACGACAGATGTTTTCCTTTGAATTTGCTTATGAATACATGCTAATTGATGTGATGTCCATCGTTTGCTCTCTTCCTGATTTGCTCCCATACATTCTTTGTTCTAATGTGGAAAGAACTGTGTTAGTTATTGCACAATGGAGGCAGGCTGTTACACGGAATGGCATATATTTGCCTTTCAAGAAAATAATGGGAGAACATAAGCTAATACAGTAGCAGGTTTTCATTGGACTAATTTTTTTTTGGTGTAGAATTGTTAGCTGACTTTTATAGTTGAACTAAACATTTACAACAGCGCAGGATACTGATAAGACTCTTAACACCTCAAATATGCATACCTTCTAACCTTTACATTTTACTTTAGAGAAAACCTTGATACATTTAGTCCTGTTATTTCATTGGACTGTTGGCGTGCGCCTTGTGAGATAGATGCATCAAGATGAAGTTACCCATGAATGTCCTTAATCTTTACAAGGGCCTGAGACTTTAGCACTACATACAAATGACACCTTAATAACATAGGTATCTCGAAGTTATCTTTCTTAGACTTTGTCTAAAATATACTACAATTGCTATGCTTGTTTTATTGCAGGAAAACATTTTTTTCCCCAACTTGCAGATCCTAACAATGATATTGAAACTGTTTTCTGTTTTTGTGCATGCAGATGGATAATGGACAGCCGTGATGAATACACCAAAGAGCGTCTGGATGCAGTATGTGATGAATTCAAGCTATATCGTTGCCACACAATATTGAATTGTGCCCGTGCCTGCCCAAAGGGACTAAACCCTGGAAAGCAAATTAACAACATCAAGAAGCTCCAGATGACATCTCTATAAGTTTCTTGGTAGAATGAAAATGCCAATCAATACCTCATTCTGGGGTTATTTTAGAGGACTATTAACTAGTTGGTTGTAATAATTTGTGATCTGGTTGTATTTGGCTACCAGATCTTAGTTTTACTTAAATTTGGGAGGAAAGGTCTATATTTTTTTTTATAAATTGTAATCAAGTTAGCTTGGTTACTGATGTGATAAAAATATGTAACTGCAAGTGCACAGTATCAAGTTGAAGAACTGGCAAGTACAAGTCGAACCCACAGAGACTAGATTAATTTTAATATATCCTTAATATCTATTTTAGGCGAATTAGAAATAAATATTGAGAGTTGATTAATTAGAATATGAAAACTAATAATGAGGATACAATCTAGGAATCCGAATCCATTAAATAATAAACATAACATATAATTCAATCTATTCTATTTTTATAACTTATTTATGATTTTGATCTCCCTTTCCTTTAATTTAATAATTTTATAATTAACGTGGGCAAGCATAGACTATGAAAATTTAAGGATTAACTATAACCCATCAAAACTTCTTTGAGCAAGTATGGATTATGAAAAACTCATATCTTAACAATAATCTATCAAAACCTCTTAATTAATTTAAAATCACATATGAACTATAAAACGAAGGTATTTCAATAACGAAATATGAAGGCGAAATCAATTAAACATAAAGGCATAAATAATAGATGAGATGAAAAATATTATCATGAATAATTATTTAATTTCATCTTCATCCTAGATATAAAAAAATTAACTAGACATTAAAAATAACTAACTAAAAATAAAGAAGAAGAAATAAAATAAGAAAACTCCCTTTATTGATAATTCTCCAACAAGCGTATAATGAATAAGTAATTTAATCTACTTCTACTCCTAACCTAAACTAATACAATACCTAATCATAATCCTTTCTCTCTAAAACAAAAGACCTATTTATAGGAAAAATAAATTTGTGCCCTAATTTAGATACATTGAACTTGGACACTTTTGTTTTCATGTAAGTTTTAACTTCCTAGTGGCAATCAACTTCTCAAAGAGATCTTCTAGATAGACTTTCCTTTCTCTTGTTGGATTTGACTTGCACACCAAGATTGGTCCACCTCTTTCCTTCTCCTTGCAGGATTCTTCTTGGATATTTCTTACATGAATAAGAGCATTAAATATCGCTTGATCACCAAGATTTTGATTTTATTGCAATAAATATTAAACCCTACAAAATAAAATAAAACATATTAATTTAATAAACTAATATAATTAAAAGAACAAAATTAGGGATAATAAAATGTATGAATTATGTGTCTATCAGTTACCTTGCTATGAACTGCAACGTATAACATGAGCAGCATAACCCATTGGGCAACATACATAAATAAATTCTGAATGCGTCTCCTAGTTTTTAATGAGAAGAAAGGGATTCACTTTCTCTCCAAATCCTCTAATTTTTCAGAAGAAAAAGTTGGAGAAAATATGCTTATTTTTTTCCCCTCCTAAAAGAAATTTTTAGAGTTCTTTTTATTCACAGTTTTTTTTTTCATTTTAGGATGAGATTTTGTAAAAATATAAAAAATACATGTTTTACATTATAGTGGTAGTTCTTAATGATAAAAAGAAAAAGAAAAAAGGAGAGAGATTGACCACCAACCCATGATTCAAGAAGATGCATACCATCTTCATATTACATCATGTAGTGTAGTAGGCTTAAAAAAATATTTTTTGCATAATATTTTTAAATGTATACTTTACCTTATTCCTGTAGATAGATAGAGGGATGGGTATGAAATGTCAAGGCAACTACGTGACTCTATAGGGCCGCCCCGTTTGGGCAACACGTAAATTGACCGATCAAAACAATACTCTTGCCTTGCTTCCCAAGTACTTTTCTTGACCCATACAAACGGAGTAGTAAACTCCTCTATTATTATTATTATTATTATTAGTATAAATAAACTAGAGAATCACTCAGTTTCATAGTACAAATTAAAGCTCAATAACAAAGGCCAAAAATGAAGACAGAAGGTCGCCAGCATGGCATGGTTCGGAGCTACCGGATCTTGCCATCGCCATTCAACCCGAGGATCATCAACCGGTTCGAATCGCCCCCCACTGCCGGCGTCTTCACCAAGGTCCCAACAAAGCCCACCAAGTTCACGGGCAAGTGTGGGCGGCCCAAGAGCTCCGATTGTCATATCCACCGGGCATGTAAGTCCAAAGAGAAGAGCAAGGGCACCCAGAAGCTCAAGTCTGCATGCGATGTCAGCTCCAATTGGCGGGTCGTGGATGCTAATCCCGCCGGTTTGAAAAAGTTTTCCTGGTCTTCAGCTACCGGAATTTTGGATCATTTGGGTAGTAACGATCGATGATACTCATATTATTATTTGGATCACGACGCTGACGAGTTTTATGAATCTGTGATTGAAATATTTAATTAGGACAATGATGATGATGATGATGAAATGGGTTTTTGCGATGTGGGGAAAATATATAGATGGCGTAGATGAATGAGATTGGTGCGTGTTTGGTGGAAAATAATTTACTTTCTTTTTAAAATAATTATGAATGTATAATTAATATTTATACACACGACGATTAAGAAATAAATGAAGAAAGAAAGAAGGTCACACTTCACTTGTGTACTGAAGTTTTTCAAGCTCTACATATACTCTTCCTCTGCTCAAGATAAAGAGCAAATAAAGTTTAGGATGCATGATATCTACTAATGACGACTGGACATGAATCAGTCTTTAAAGTTCTGCTGCAGCAATCTTTTTACATCTTACATGACTCAAAGTAACTTCTTCTTCATTTTTTGGAAATGTATATTGATGGTTTGACTATTTTTTCTTCAAAGCCTTGGACGTCGATGACTTTGTTGGAGGATTTGTGTCTTGAATTCTGCTGCTGGGATCGGGCTGAAGAGGAGGGTGCATCATTTCTGGAGTCTGCAAGAACCCCCATATTAAACGCTGGAAGCATTCAAGAAATACGCTTTTAACAGTAACACTAGACTTTCGAAACATGAATACAAGCCAGCTAAAAGTGCAAATATCTGGGAGGAAATACATCATCATGATTTGATAGAACGACTCTAAAAAGAAGAAGAAAAGGGCCGGGCAGATGGAAATACCTACCTTGTTTGTTTGCTTCTTCCGTGTTTCCCTATAAAATTCGGGCAGAGGTCGGGCTCTGAAACAAAGGGTTTGTCGCATTGTCCTAACTTCTGTTTCTTCTTTCTCCTGCAAGCAAAAGTAGAAAACATTATGGAGGTGACCCCAGAAATTCTTTAAAAGGCTGAATCTAAATTCTAAAATCTAACAAAGATAAAAATATTTTAGTGGAAAAAAAACAGAGACTATATTAGGAGGAGGAGGAGGAGGAGTAATTCTCAGTCTGGCTAAAATATATATAGCTTTCCCTCTTTTATGGCTTGGCTAAAATATATATACCTTGATTTTAGTTTGCATCTGATTTTTCTGTGCCTCTTTCTCATTGAATCTCTCTTCAAGCTTCTGAAAGTGTTGAGGATAATAAAGTTAATAGTGGTACACAACAAAATATGCGCAAGCAAAGGAAGGGGAAAAAAAATTAAGCAAAGCCATGCCTGCTTTCTTCTTGCAGCTCTTTCCTCAGTCCTTAAGATAAAAGGAGTTGATAACGTCGAAGACTGTAACTTTTTTCGACAAGCACTGAAGGATTTGGAGCAACTGGAATACATACAAGCACAAGTTTCAGATAGATAGATATTCGAATCTATAAGCATTAGTCATCAGAGAACTCATAGCTAAAATATTCAGTTACAGAAAAAATGTGGAGATTATTATGTAATACGGCAGCAAAAAGGGTTTATAAGTATTCATTTCCTTTCGAAGTTCCCTATATTGAAAGAAAGCAATTTGCGGGCCTTTATTGTTGAAGAGAATGAAATAGCACTAACACTGAAGATATAAGGTGCCATTTGGGGCCAGCTGTTTTGCATCCGGATGCTGATGGATCAAGTGGTGTGTTGCCCCCCCTAATAGTTGTAGATTCCCACAAGGAAAGGTGAAGATCAATCCAAGGAATAAATAAATATTTTTTCTGTAATCAAGTAACCATACATACCTTTTATTTTCTCCATTCACTGATGCCTGCATGTATAAAACAAAACTAACATTGAAATGCATAAAAGATTTGATAATTGCAAACACAATTTAGGAAAACGCTGTTAATGAAGGGGAGGAGGGGCAGGAGGAATATATGATAATAATAAGCACCGTGGTTGGAGTTCTTAGAGGTGTCGCGCAATCTTTAGAGCCCTTATAAGAAGTAGGAGCAATTCTTGAACTTTCAGTCTTCCTGGCAACTGGGCTAGATAATTTTTCAGCTTCCCTGGCAGGTGTAAAATTAATGAACTTGCGTATAGATCTCTTTTTATCTGTAGGATCGATTGTAGACTCTATGGTGCTTGGAGTGAAGTTGTTTTCTCTTCTGGATTTGGCAGGTGTAGATGTAACTCTACGGAACACTGTGGATTTCAAGGATGCAAGAACTGGCCTTTTCTTTTTCACCGTCTGTGAAACATCCTGATTAGACATGTAACTCTGTTGTGTGTGTATACCACACTGAAAACATCAATACATACAATACTATAAATTTGACATAAATAGAAAGATGAATGGATCCAAAGTATCACCTTTAGCAAATGTTTCTCCAGTTGAGGTGTTCCATTAGACTCCACCCCAGAGACCATACTCTGGTTTAATGATTCAACATTTGTAGAGATTTCCACCAAAACCTCGGCCTCTGTAGCCGAATCAGCTCCTCCCACCTTGCCATTTTCCAATTCAGCAGGTTTTGTACTTGAATTACGCCCATCAGCATTGACAATTAAATTCTCCTTATCATTCTTGAGCTCCTGTTGTTCATCAGCAACCACCCTCGTTGTTTCTGAATCTTTGTAGTCACCGGTTTCACCTCCCGGCTCGGGCGAATTGCTGGCAGCATTTGCTTGCTCAAGCAATGCTGCTGCCTTCTTAGCAGCAATTCTCTTGTAATGAGCTTCAAAGAAAGCCTTTTTCTGTGCCACTGACCCCGGCCGGGCAAATCTCTCGGCCTCCTCAACGTGGCGGTTCTGGGAAAAGGTAGACCATTTTTCCCAAGCCAATGACTCTGACATGAACCTCCCGAAAGAGACAGACTCTCCAAGGGCATGCAAAGGATTTCCCTGTAACAAACACTTGCAATGTAAGATTTCGTCGAAATCCAATCGCAATAGAATCATTAATTTAGCTCTGCCTGCGCTTCTCGAAACTAGCCATCTTTTATGAATAAAATCACAAATTTCCAATCAAGTCGATGTATAAACAAGTAGAAATTTACCAACTTTTCTTTGATCTATTTGTAGCAAATTAAAAGATATCTGCCAATTAAATCTTTAATTTCCAATCAGATGAATCATGAATGTAGAAAAATCATGAAGTAGAAAGTTACCATTTTTATAGAAAAATCTAATTCTACACAAAATACAGATATTTATAATGGTGTCTGGTCCATAATATTTCACTAACCTGGTTGGCTTCATTGGAGATGCCAGAAGCATAAGAGAAAGCAGGCATAACACAAGCCGATTCTCCCATTTCTTAGCCAGAGAATGGAGAAGAAGAGTAGAAGCAATCTGGAAAGAAAGAAAAAAACTGAATTTTGAATAGCCGTTACTCTTGTTCTTGTGTTTTGCTTTTATGGTACTTTTTTCTTTCTTTCTTTCCCAGCATTTAAGCATTTGAAATTCAAATAAAAGAAACTGTTGACTCCGCATGCTTTGTGGAAAAGAGAAGTGTGATGCAAATTTTAAATTCCTGGTGGTGGGGTGGGGTTACCTAGCCTAGCCCATATACTAGTAGAGAATAAGTTATTCAGCTTGGACTGGGTCCTACTTGTTTGAAAATTAATTTATCTTTAACGTTCCAATTATTTGAATTGTCAAGTATTGTTGATATATCATAAAAATCCTGTCCGTGAATCTTGAGTTAAAATTTGGTAAAATATTGATAATGAATGAGAAACTTCACAGCTATTTTTCTTAAATATTGAAATATTAGTTATAATAATTTATCGGATAACGCTTTAAAAGAGGAATATGTGAGTTTGTAACTAAAGTTTCCAATTACTTAAGTAGGACTCACTTGAAAAGAGAGAAACATGAAGGAACATTTGTTGGTGAACAGCTGAACAACTGGCTGTTGCAACTTCACAAACTCAGATTAAAATGTTTCTTGGAAATACTACTAGAATGGCAGGAAAACTTGCACATGACCTATATTTGAACTCGGAAAGAGTACATGTGTACATGAAATTTTACAACCTCAAGATCGAGCTGAACTAGATCTAATACTACAGTAACAAAAATCTTAATTTAACAGCAGTTTTCCTCGACCATAAACCTCTGCCTCCAACACCAAGTTTACTGTTTAGGGGAGATTTTTTTACGTCACCGCTCTCAGCATCATTATAACTTTCCTTGGTGAATGAGATGATCTTCATGTTGAAAATTCACCATTATTTTCTTCTAGCTGGATCTCGGCTCAGCCCATGCTTCTTTAAAGTTTTTATATAATTTCTCATGAGGGTGAACTTGTTGTTCCCAATATGATACAAATAATCCCATGTGTAAATCCCAGTTTTATGCAAGTCGTCAAAAAGTAACCTACAACACCCACCAAGGTAACCAGAACTGAATAAATAATAGAAAGAGTTGTTATTTAAATTTTCAATAATAATAAATAAATAAACTTGTAAATGCACAAAGTAACTTTTAAGCCTAGACTACCTTACCCCGTAGTTTCCTACGGGTTCTCCAGACATGATTCCCACATGACGCCGTCCAAATATCACCTGAATCAGGGTAATCCAGGAACTCAATCAGCACTTTTTTGATGAACACTAAACTGATTGTCAAGGTTCACATGCACTTATCAAGTGAATTAAGCCTACTTGCATTATAAGCATTTTAAATGTATATCTACAGTAACAAAAGCAAAAAGAAACAATATACTGGTGAATTTCTAGGTCAACTAAAACAGTGTAGCAAGAAAAGAAAAGAGAAACAATATATTGGTGAATTTTCAAGATCAACTAAAACAGTCTAGTATATATGACGGGAAAAGGAAAAGTTATGTCAGCATTCACACATCTTGTGTTATAAAGAAGGACTATTGACTAGTTATAACAACACATGGAGCTGAAACCATCAACGATTTCCAAATTCTAGATACAAAATATTACTGGATGATCTTAACAAGTGTTTCAATACAAAAACTCTTGGTGAGAATAACAAGTCATAAGTTCTGCATTAATCTTAATAATTCCATGGCGATCACATATGAACATGACCCAAAAGCAGACCCTGGATAATATGTAGCACATAGCATAGAAAAGATTATTAAAAAAAGACAAACTACTTCTCGTTTGCATCTGTTTGAAGTGGGGAAAGATAGAGTGGTGGGAAAAAAATTCAACCAATTACCTTTTCTCCTCCTACTGATCTGATCTTACTATCAGCAGCTGGGCTATGTATTCTTAAGAATTCAGCTGACAAATTGTACACAGTACCATTGGCGTATTCCACCTCTACCTAACACAGAAATTTATAGCAAGACAGATGAATCCCAACATTATAATTAAAACAGATCATTTATGTAGATATAAGTAAGTGAATACTACATTCTACACTCTACAGTTAACTAAACATCTTGAAATCAAAATTGCCACCATCATTCTAGCTTTATAGAACCAACATATGCTGATTCTTCTCATTTTTCACACTTTGAAAGACTGACCGACACCGATTCCAGACGAGGGAATCCATCTCTAAAATATATACACACAAAAAGTAGCTTCTAAGTGCTAGTTACTTGACAGACTTCAACGATCAGTAAATGAACTTATCAAATTCAATTTCAAGAATTCAATGTATAGTTAGAGAATGTTGATTTTGTTGTCGGGAAAGAAAAATATTCTGATGCTATAAGCACCCAGAGACATGAAAAGATGTCCTACAAAAAGTCCTTATTTTCCTGTCAACTAACCCTTGATGATCACACTTGAGAACTGCATGTTAGTGATTATCCACAATAACCCTTTGTACTTCTCATGTCCAAGGACTGCTCTCCCCAGTTTTGGCAATAGATGAATCCAATTTCCTTATTAGAAAAGGAGTACAAAAAGGAAGAAATCTTGCATGCATCCATTGTGAGATCTCAACTCAACTCAACAACGCCTTTTATTCCAAACTAATTGGAATAGACTGAAATTTATTCTGAAAATGAATTCCATACTAACAAAAACTTCATGATTCCAAAACAGTGGAAAATGCGCCACTTCTTCATCACTTAGAGCTATCAATCGTTCCAATCTTGTTCACTAGACAAGTAATTCCCATGACAAGAGAAAAAAAACAATACAATGACACTAAATGTTGGTCTGTTTACATTGTGGTCAGGCACTCCCTCTTTCAATGGAAATAAATCAAGTAGTCCCAATTTTGGCAGTTGTCTTTGTGTTTCCCTTTCATTTTACATTTTCTTATTGAGTACGAGGAAGCTGTCATATTATGCTACAAACTTATTAGCAAAAGTCAATCTAAAGCATCGACACAGACTAGTTTAGTTCTTTTAGTGATGCATCCAACAACAAAATATACCGAATCAAACAAAACACTACCTTTAAATTGTATCCCAATAAATTAATCTCAACCATATCTACCTCATACTTCAGTTCACAACAATGGAAAAGGGGCACCCTAAGTAAGCAGTTAGAGACTCCAATTAGTGGACATGATTCTTTCCTTGGAATCTTTTTCTGTGTCCAGAACCTCAAGAATTCACATGGGTATTTTACTAAACTCGACATATTTACAAACTATACAAAGAACTACAAAACCCAGTGAAAAAGGAAGCATAAAAAAGAAAAGAAAGACACTAATAATGAGCAAAACTCAAACCATAAACAAAATAAATTTCAGAAGAATTGAAAAAAAAAAGCTTACACTTTTAGGAGCTTGTAGAGCGAATCTGATGAGGCGAGGACACTCTGCATTGGTGCTTATGCCTCGTAACGCTCTCTGAATCTGCCGCATTCTCTTCCTCCTGGAAAGTCACTCCTGTGCTTAGGTCGTAAAGGATACAGTAGTATCGTTATTTGTTTATTGAGGGATATCTTTAAATCGAATATCTTGCGAATAAGAATTTTTGGATTATCATTTATAGTCTTAATTATAATTAAAATAAAAAAATAATAAATTTTAAAATATAATTTATTAATAAATAAATATTAATTTATTTATTTTTAATAAATATTTAAATACAATAATCAATGTTCTTAATTATAATTCAAAAAAGTTTTCATTATTTTTAAAATTCTAAATTTTAATACTATTTATTAATGTTTAGATGTTCAATATTGTAGTGTGTATGAATATTTATAATTTATAATTAGATTTAAAAGTTTACATTAAATATTTAATTATTTTTTCTTAAATACTTGATTAAAATTTTAATAATATATTTATGGGAACTTTTATTTATAAGTTATCCGCAATACATAGATTACAATTTACATAATTATAAAAAGTTTATTTTACTTCATTATGTTTATGGAGAGTGCGAGTTATAATGTATATGTGACAACTGACAACTAGTTAATACAACTTCATCCAAAATTTACTTTGTACTTACTTTAAATATTTGGACTTTTAAATTTTAAATAATTGGGCAAATGAAAGTGGTAAATACTCCCTTCACTCGAAAATTCATAAGCATGAATTAATTATTCAACTCTTTTCTAGATTAATTCTAAATTAATTCGAACTTAACATATTTTAACAATAAAATTATATTGTTCATTGTTCCCGTCTCTCAATATTGCAAGTAAGTTTTGAAAGTAAAAAACTTATAATAAACTAATAACTATAATTTTCTTGGTAAATGATACATTTTAGATATTTTAACTTTATAATAGTAAAAATCTATTAACAATATTTAAATTAATTTATTTCAGTTTATTAATATTAAAATAAAAGTGTTATTTCTTACGTTTTAGAAGTGAAATGATATATTTTTAAACTAATTTTCATATGATAGTGAAAACTAATTATTATATAAGGAATGTCATTTTAAATAAAATTATTTTGCTTATTATATAATATATAAGTTATTTGCATACGAATTTCGGATACGGATTCAAATCCGGATATTCGCTATCCGTCGGATATATTTACGGACGGATGTTAAACGAATACGAATACGCCTATTTCCGTATTCGTATCCGTTTATTTGCGGATACCTTTAAACCAAATACGGATATATTCGTTTTTTTCGAATACGGATAATATTCATTTTTTTTCGAATACGAATGCGGACGAATACGAATTTTTCGGTTACCATTTACAGCCTTGGCTGTGCTGAACTGGGATAATGAACTGGATTTCAGCTCAGAACTATTAGAATGCAGCCCACTGGGAGTTTTAGTGGGCCGAAACTATGGTCTTAGTGGTTTTACTTTAACAAATTTATCTCTAATTTATTGGGCCTTATGTACTCCAATCTGATATTTTTTTCCCTCTTCAGTCCTATATATTAGGGCAAAATATGTCAAATTTTATTCCGCGTAGATACAATAACATAGTTTATTAATTCAAATGCCAATTTTTTTTTAAAATACTTGGATAATTGTTGATGTGTTTACTACCAACTAAATTCAGCATTTTTTTTGTCATTATATAATTTATTTAAATTTTTTTAGTTTTTGGACATTAGAAAATAATCTTGTATTTTAATTAATTAGCATCCACTTGCATGGGTTTCAGTCACAGCTTACAAACAAGTTTAATTGTTTATTAGAATCTTCACTCTTCGGTTCCAAGCTTCTATTAAAGTCTAACCTATCTCATTTAAAATTGTAATAATAATGTAAATATATAAAATCATAGTTGAAATGACATATATATATATATATATATATATATATATATATATCTAACAAAATATAAATAATTTTGAATTTTTCGCTCACTCAATAAATCATCTAGGCCGTCCAAAGTTTAGAATTAATCCCACCGTCGACGTAGTGCCGGAGACACAGTACCCAATTAGTTGAAATGATATATATATAGAAGACGGAGACACATATCTAGTTGGCTATGAGGCCATTTTAACAACTATGATCATAACTCACCACCTTGAGTTGACCAGTGATGTGATTTCCTTGTGTCTAATTAAAGTAAAACATTCGCTAATCTAATCCGATTACAATGCAACTGTTTTATATAGCATTAAACAATGCAATTGTATGAAATTGTTAAACACGACTTAACTCGGAGACTATTTAAGTCAACTCATTCTAATTGATGAGTTAACTCAGATGATAAAATTCTTCTATATTCAATCATGCAAAACTTTTTTGGAGGTATAAGAACATGCATGTAATCGCTTAAAATTAATAATCACTCTTTAATTGTTCACATAATGCAACGTATATATGCACCATAGGAAGAATATCAAAAGCCTATTATGCTTTGTATGAATAGGCCTCAATTCCCACCTTTCTTATTCACCATATCCTTCAATTACTTTTATTTTTATTTTCTGATATCCTTTAGACAAGAAAAGTTAAAAAAATAAAGTGGAAATGTTATTGTTCGTAAGCATATATGTGTTTTAACAACTTCAAAGGTGGCTACACCAGTGAAACTGGATGTATTTATTATTTTCATATGTTTCTGTCGTTCATTTTATTTAGCCACATAAATACTTTGATCAAATATTATTATTTTCAATATAAACAATTGTTAATAAACAAGGATATTACACTAGTATATAAAAATATTTACAAACTCACAGAAACAGAAGACAATTTATATCATCCTAGTCCGAAATTCAACAAGCTGGTATGGTTTCAGTCTTTCAGAAGTGGCCGAAAATCCGAAATCCTCAGCCACGCTGGCCTTACATGTACATATCATCCTAAAAAAATAAAATAACAAACACCAATTAAAAAGGAAAAGAAATTTCCATGAAATGCAAACTTTCTCATCTCAAATTTTCTTAAATCTTATTTGCAAGTTTTAGAATAGGTGAAAATACCCCCAACAGCTATGAATTTGTAGCCCTGCCTTTTCCAAGATTATTGCAAAGGATTGTTTTGACACTGACAATGGTCATCTTAAAGTAAAGAAAAGAAACATGTGGTATTTGTTAACCCTTTTGACTCATTATATATATGATGTAACTCGAATGAATCTTTTCAAACTAGCTGCCAGCTTACCCAATCCTGGATTTGATTAAAGTTCAAATGTAGATGCTTCAACAACACAAGTTTTAAATCAAATATGTTGCCAAACTCATATTATTATTAAAAGAAAATTCATTTATTTATCCTCAACCATTTTCCTTAAGGTGTAAAGTGTAAACTAGATATAAGTGCACACAGTATTCTGATACTAAAAATTCTGCTGACATTACAAAAGCAACTCTAGGCTTTCCCTTCAGACATTCAATTATTTGTGTGTTCCTCCCTATGGTGTCTCCTTTTAATTTACAGCAAGAGAATCAAATGGAAAACATGATTTCTTTTTGAGAGCTCAAATGATTAGTACTAGAGCAGAGTGAAGCTTCAAAGTAGATACAGAGGGTTTAAAAATAATTAAATATTATAAATGTAAAATAAATCTCAATGATTTTGATCACATAGTAATACAAGTGGTTTCAGTCGAATTATTTGTTTGTTTTTGTAGTGTAGTGTAGTGTAGCACTACCAGATGATCAACTAAATGGGGGGGGGGGGGGGGGGGGGGGGGGGGGGGGGGGCAGCTTCATTGGCCATTTCTAAGAAAGAAAAGGTCGTCTTCTAGTTGATTGAAGGCATCCCATGAGAGCATTGAATCCACACTATCTACCCATTGTTGTAGAGAATCTTCTTGAATGGAGGAGGATTCTACCATGGATGGATTCATAGATTCTTCCAAAGAGAATGAAGGGCTAAAAGAAGTGGAAGCGTTGTTGGTTAAAAGATTGGCAGTTCCATACAGCATATCATTCTTTTTCTCATCTGTTTCTGCAACCTCTCTTTGGCCATTATTATCCGTCGATTTAGCCTCCCTAATTTCCTCTTGTTTCTTTGCTGAAATTGACTCTGCCATTCTATCGATATTCTCTTCATGCTCAATGGGTTTGTGCGTCGCCGGATCTACTCCCACAAGTTTCAGCCTTTTCTTGATTCGGGTGTTCCAATGGTTCTTAATTTCATTATCAGTGCGGCCAGGAAAATGAGAGGCAATCTTAGACCACCTGGGAAAAATAAAATTCAAAATGTTCACATTAGGATTAAAAACTCAAACATGGTGTACTAATTCTAGACAACTGCTCTAAAATGTTCTACTTAAGCCATCTGCAGGCCCTTAATACTCTACTATTAACTGTTGCAAATTAGAGGAATGACCAAATGAGGAAGCAGTATAATAATAAAGGCAGGCATAGAATTGTGGCGCAAAGACCTGTTACCAAGGAGGGAGTGGAGTTGTATAATCTGATTCTCTTCCATTTCGGATAGCATGCCCCTTTTAAGATCAGGCCTCAAATAATTAATCCATCTTAATCTGCAACTTTTTCCACATCTCAGCAAGCCTTCATAACCAAACAACACATTAGATTTTTTAAAATGTAAATATCAATATACTTATATATAAGTATATCTGAAATTGTGAAGGAATATATATTATTATAAGGTTTTTATAAGAAAGATGACATATTATGATCATGAGTGGTCACCTGCAAGCTTAGGAATGGCTCTCCAGCATTGGATACCATTGTTGATGATAAAGTTGATGAGCTTATGATCTTCTTCAATAGTCCATGGACCTCTTTTCAAGCCAACTTTATCACAGCAAGGTTTCCTTCCCATTTTTCCTACAACCCAACCACCCTACGTACAACAACACTGGTATTGGCTTGGCTGCAGACCAAACACAAGGGCTTGCACGCTAAAGGAGCATCTTATAATCCAAGCAAAGATGCTGCAGCTGCCAGATCATTAAGAAGTTAAATAAAGATGTTCATTTGCTTCTAAAAAAAATGATTGGAAGAGATTATGAGAAAGCAGTTAGAGGTGATGGACTAAAAAGGCAGGGACGGTCGGTCTGCAATTAATTATAAAATGTCAACCAGTACCCTTGTGAAGACGAATGAACCAGGTCTAGTTTGTAAGAGATTCTACGTGAAAAGAAGCAATAACAGACGTGGGTCGTCGTCTAATTAATGACAAGTTATATATTTATGCAGACAAAGTCTTCCTCTAATTCTTCTGTTTTATATGTTAAGATAGAAAGGGAAAGAAACAATAATTATAGTGAAAGGATTCCTTGGTCCCTTCAAAGCTGGCTGATTTTGTCTTTGGAGCCAACTTGGATTGGGTATATTAACATAAAGAAGAAGAGATGCCATTGCCATAAAATGTATGTAAGGGGTTCAGAATTAACTAGTACACGAGAGCTATAACTTAATTCTTAAAATGAAGACAGTGGTATATAGTAACTCATTTGACTGAAATCTTATCATCATCACCGTTCATTTTGACGGATTCAGTGACTCTGTATTCACTGATGTGAATGTGATAAACTGAAAATGAAAGGATTAAAGAAAAAGCAATAACAAGATACCATAGACAAGAAGACTAAACCTTGAATGAGTACAGTACGTACACTTATATAAACATATTGGATTTCCTTTTCAACGGTGCCAAGCAAGCGTGGTTATGGTTAGCATCAAAGGTGGTTATTATAATGCTTTCAACTTGTTGACCAATTAAGCAACATATATATCAGAATTTGTTTTACTGAAAATAATTACTCTCTCAAGAAAAAATAACAGAAATGACTTGACTTCCTTATTGCAGTTATGCCGTGGCTGTACTTACAGATGCAATCTATCATCACAAGTACACCTTGGCTTAGCTAGATGTCATCCCTCCCTCCCTCAGTTTGTGCTTTGTGCATATAACATTAACATAGAGGAACACACGAGCCGCTTCAGAGCAGAGAGCACGTTATGATATATGATATGCAAGTTAACACCCGAATCAGATTTATTTGGAAGCCACTAATAAATGTAAGAATAATGTTAGAAACACAACTTATTTTACAACTATTTTACAATTTGCTGATGTGACATATTATTGCTATTGACATCCGATTATCAAACACCACCTTACTAACTTGATATTGCTATTGCAATAGTTTAGGTCGACTTTTTTGATAGTCAGTTACGCAAACAAGTATTTAGTAATAATATTTTTAGAAAGATACGTAATAATGGAGGTTCTTATAATTCTTACAAATCTCATCTCGATATAAATTTATGACAATACATAGTAACTTCGATATTGCTATAGCAGTTCTTATATAGTTTAAATAAATCTAAGATGTGGATACTCCCTCAACCCAATTAGCCCTTTCTTTTGGAACAATTACATATAATAGTACATTTTAATAAAATATTACAAAAAAAGTGCATAAATAAAATATTTACAAAATTAATGCATATGCAATACTTAATTACAAAAAGAGTGCAATCTTATCCCTTTAATTATGGCCACGATTATCTCCTTTATCTCTCCCATGATTCTTTCCACTCCATTTCCGCCTCCATTCTCCTCCTCCTCCTCCCCTGCCCCACCCCCCTCCCTCTCCCTCTCCCTCTCCCTCCGCCTCCCATCTCCCACCCCCTCCCCCGCCCCCCGCCTCCCCGCCTCCCCCTCCTCCCGCCTCCCTTCCTCCCGCCCCCTTTCTCCTCCCCCTCCTCCCGCCCCACTTTCTCCTCCACCCGCCCCCTCCCCACCCCACCCCACCCCACCCCATCCCTCTCCTCCAGGCCCTTCTTTCTCCTCCCTCCGCCTCCCACCGCCCTCCACCTCCTCCCGCCCCCCTTTATCCTCCTCTCGCCCCCGCCCCCGCCCCACCACCTCCCCTCCCTCCGCCTCCCCCTCTCCCGCCCCCTTTCTCCTCCCCCTTTCTCCTCCCGCCCCCCTTTCTCTTCCCCCCCCACGCCCCACCCCCTCCCCCTCCCCCTCCCTTTCCTCCCGCCTCCTTTCTCCTCCCTCTGCCTCCCATCGCCACCGGTCCATTTTTCACCTCCACCGGTAACCAAACCTTTATATGTTGGTAACCAAATAGTCATACCAAGGTAACCAAACATTCATAGCAAGGTAACCAAACCTTAATATGAAGGTTCGGTTACCTTGTTATAAAGGTTTGGTTACCTTGGTATAAAAGTTTGGTTACCTTGGTATGAAGGTAACCAATTCATTTTTATTAGGTTACCAATTTATTGGTAACCAAAATTCATGCAGTTGGTTACCAAACCTTTCGATAAGGTAACCAATTCAATTTTATTAGGTTACTAATTTATTTTGAATGTAATGCAGTTGGTAACCAAACTTCATGCAGTTAGTTATCAAACCTTTTGATAAGGTAACCAATTCAGTTTTATTTGATTATCAATTTTATTTTGAATGTGATGCAGTTGGTAGCCAAACTTCGTATAAAGGTAACCATTTTAATTTTTGTGGGTAACCAAATCGTCAAAAAAAATTCAGAATAGCAACTCCGGCGATATAGCGGTGGTGGCGACGGCGGCGGGAGGCAGTGGAGGAGAATGATGAACATTAACTCCTTCATAATTTTTTGTTTTTAATTTTCTCATTTTGATTTGAATTTTGAATTGTGAATTTGAAATTGTTGTTAGATCCAAAAGATTTGAATTTGAATTATTAATTATCCTTGATTTTAGGTTTCCTTATTTAATTTAAAATTGAATGGTTTGAATTTTTTGCACTTTTTTTGTAATTATTTTGTGGATGCACTTTTTTTGTAATTACTTTTGTATAGTTCTGTAAAGTACTCCTTTCTTTTCTCTCTTGGGTTGATATGGGGTGTTACTAAACTTGTAATTGGGCCTACTAGTATGATGTTATAATGTATAAAAATCTAGTTTGGCAGGCCCTTTCTGTTAGGGGATGTTATAATGGGCTAGTGTACTACAGCTTGTTTTAGCGTTCACTCCCAGTTTATTGCTTTTATTATTATTTAAACATTATTACTTTTATTATTATTATTTCCCAGCAACGAGAATTGTTAATTAGATTCTATAATTCTACCACCACCACTAAAAGATAAGATCCATTCATCAAATGGAGTATTATTATTATTGTTAACTAATAATTGAAACATGTGACGTGACATAAGTGAACCAGCCGGCAATTAGATTGGCATATATATGCTTAATTAATACATCAATCAACAATGCTATTGCCGCATTAAAAAAAAAATCACATAATGCTCACATACACACATATATATATATTACATATATATTATGGGTTCTGCCGATATGTGGGACCCACAAATATGTATGTATGTGAACATTATGTAATTTTTTGGTTGATTGGCACTTCTGTCCTTTCAAGTTGCCACCCACTTTCAAAGTCGTCCCTAAAGTTCTATTTTCGTCAGTTAGGTCTTTAAAGTGACATTTTGTTGGCGTTTTCGTTCCTCCAACCCATTTTGACCTCAACCCGACCCATTTTAACCCAACCCGACCCAGTTTGACCCAACCCAAATTTTTAATATTTTTAAAAATAATATTACTTTTAAAATAAGTTTAAAATAATAATTATATTAAATATTTTCAAAAATAATATTTAATATTTTAAAATAAATTATTATTTTTAAAATAATAATTATTTTGAAAATAGCTGCTTTTATTATTATAAATTAATTTTTTTTTAAAAAAATTAAGTAATAATTATATTTAATATTTTAAAATAAAAAATAAAAAATACTTTTTAAATAATTATTATTTTTAAAATAATAATTATATTTAATATTTTAAAATAATATATATTTTTATTTAAAATAAAAAAAATTTAAAAAAATTTAAAAAGATAATTATTATTCTAAGGAAAAAATATTTGAAACTTTTATTTTTTTCAAAAATGAGTAAAGTTTCATAAAATATAGATTCAAAAAAATACATAGAAAATAAAATTTTATTTTTTAAAAAATAAAGTATATTTTTTCATTTTTTATGTAAAAATTTATTTTCAGGAAAAAAAGTTAATATTTCTTTTTTTATTATATGTATTCTTAATATTAGAATTTTTAAAATAAAAACTAAAAATTAAAATACAAAAAAAGTAAAAAAATGTAAAAAATGATTCAATATTTTGGTAAATAAATAAATATTTTTTTAAAAAAATAATTAAAATCTTCAAGAAAAAAAATTAGAAAAAATTAAAAACTTTAGGGATTCAATCTTAATTATTTCTAAAAAAAAATTCCTGAAAATAATTATTATTTTTTTAAAAAAAGTTGAATCACCTTTTTTATTTATCTTTTACTGTTTTTAGAATACATATAATAAAAAAAGAGATATTAACTTTTTTTCTGAAAATAATTTTTTACATAAAAAATGAAAAAATATAATTTATTCTTTAAAAAATATACTTTATTTTTTAAAAAATAAATTATTTTCTTTGTATTTTTTTAAATCTATATTTTATGAAACTTTACTCATTTTTTTAAAAAAATAAAAGTTTCTAATATTTTTTCCTTAGAATAATAATTATCTTTATAAATTTTTAAAAATAATATTTTATTTTAAATAATAATATATATTATTTTAAAATATTAAATATAATTATTATTTTAAAAATAATATTTTCTTTTAAAAATTTAAAAATAATAATTATTCACAAAATATTTTTTATTTTAAAATATTAAATACAATTATTATTTGAATTTTTTTAAAAAAGTTATTTTTTTTAAATATTAAAAATAACTATTTTTAAAATAATTATTATTTTAAAATATTAAATATTATTTTTTAAAATGTTAAATATAATTATTATTTTAAACTTATTTTAAAAATTATATTATATTTTAAAATATTACAAATTTGGATTGGGTCAAACTGGGTCGGGTTGGGTTAAAATGGGTCGGGTTGGGGCCAAAATGAGTTGGAGGAACGAAAACGCCAACAAAATGTCACTTTAAGGACCTAACTGACGAAAATAAAACTTTAGAGATAATTTTGAAAGTGAGTGACAATTTAAAAGAACAGAAGTGCCAATCGTAACTTTTTTATATGATAATAGCATTATTTTTAATACATTATCATTTTGTCAAACTTAGGCCCGAATTGACTCAAATTTTGTTCTTCTACTTTAGCCTTTGAAAGTAAAAATACAATCGACTTGGGTCTTGTTTTATTTTTATTTAGTTTGATTAAAATTCTATACAGTTATTTGAATTGGTTCAAACTCGAATCGACTACACTCGAGCCCAAGCTAAACCCATCATGCGGGCATGGTCCCAATTCCCAACTCATACTTTCAATTTAACCAGCCAAAACGATAAAGCCGTCCCACCGCTTCTGGGGGACGCCTTCTCATTCACGCAGTTGACATGGCCAGCCGCGACGGTGTATCTCCGTGGACCCCACGACCATGTCCTGGTAGGGTCCCACTAAAACGAACGTGGTACCTAAAGGTGCTTGGAATCTACTGCTTAAAGATCACAAAACCAGTTCACCATCTCAACAGAGCCAGCTCGATACAACAAATCTAGAATGTCCTCATTCCCCTTCTCGATCTGACGTGAAATTACACAAGTGGCTTACAGTTACCAAGTGTAATGAATTTGTGCAGTACTGGATTAGTGGGGTAGAGGTTAAAAAATGGATGAAAAAATTAGTCACCTCATAAAACCCGACACGACCGGTTATAAAGCAGAGACTGAGAGAAATGGAGAAAAAACTTGAAACCCGTCCCTTTCTCTCTCTTCTTTTTCTTTCATCCTTCCGTTTTATTTATCCCCATTTTCTCACTCTAAAACTTTTCTTCTTTTTGTTAATGTTTCTCTCTCCATCTCCATCTCCATCTCCATCATTTCATATTAATTTTTCCAAAGTGGGTTTCTTATAAACAGAGAATTAAAGTGATAGTGGAAGAAGAGGAAGGGAGTATAGAGATAATACGATTTTCTGTAAGAGAAGTTAAAAATCTAAATGAATTACAAGAAAGAAAAAGTTTTTGTTAATCAGATATTGGGTAGTTATTCAGATCGGGGGCCATAGCTAAGCGATGAAAGATCGCAGAAAACGTGGCCATTTTAAACCATGGAAAGCCTTCTTCTGGTTCACTCTCCTCCTTGTTTTCTTTTCCGGCTTCACTTTCTCCACTTTACGCCTCTTCTTCACAGGTTAGTAATTAATATGATTGCTTCTTTTGTTATAATCTTGCAAAATCCTTTCTTCAATTCAGTTTTTTTCCCTTCTGGGTGCTTTTTGAGTTTCTTTCAGATTCCGTAATTCCTGATGACGTGATCCCTGTTATTTTGGAACTCATAAATTCTGCTAAAAGATTATTTTTTAAAAAAAATGTGTAGTTAATTTTTATGGTGTTCTTTAAATTCAATTTCTTAATCTAGTATTCAAAGATTTGTTCTTACGGAATCTTGCAAATGTTTTAATTAATTGGGTTTATGAATTTTCTTGGTTGAGCACTGTTTGAGCTCCTTTGAGATTGCGGGGAGATTTCTGACCCCTGTAAAATTTCGTTTAAAGAACATACTTTTATTAGTAGATTTGTAACTCAGTTGTTAAAGTTTTAATTTTTAATTATAAGCACTTGAAATCCTTGCAGAAAGGTATCATCATCCCCAATTGGTGTCATCATGGCGAACTCCGGCGATGGAAGCCATCTCCGGCGATTCTCCTGCTACTCCAGTTCTATCCGTTCGAGAAACGGTCCTATTTCCAGACCAGGCGGTGTTATTCCTAAAATACCCTCCGTCAACTCCGTTATTCACCAAAGATGACATCGACTGTATTTACATTTCACCGAACTCATCCCAGTCTCGGCTGAAGCTCGCACCGGTGTCGGTCGACCGAGAATATCTCGGCCACCAGATCGTGAGGTGCCCACGTCAGCCACGTGGCTCAACCGTCACCATCACCGTGAAATCTAACGGTAACCTCCCCGCTGGTCCCATCCACCACTGGGACTCGTTGGCTTACGAAGCTGTGATCGACCGCGACAACACCACCATTGTTTTCGTGAAAGGGCTTAATCTACGGCCAGGAAGGGTGTCCAATGCATCGAGATTCGAGTGCGTGTACGGCTGGGATTTCAGCAGGCGTAAGTTCTTATTGAGATCGGACGTTGTTTCTATTGCCCAAGAAATCGTACGGTGCAAAACCCCTTTGAGTATATTGAAACAAAGGGTCCACGACAATAATAATCCCATCAAGGTCTCCATCAGAGTCGTCGGTAGAGGGATACTGAAATCAATTGCCCGACCCGTACGGAAATTGGACCCCGACCCACCTGGCCAAAAACAACACGAGATGTGTATATGTACAATGCTCCGGAATCAGGCCCGGTTCATAAGGGAATGGGTGATGTACCATTCCCGAATCGGGGTCCAACGGTGGTTTATCTACGACAACAACAGCGGTGACGATATCGACAAGGTGGTGGAGTTATTAATGGAAGAGGACAAGCTGAATATAAGCCGGCATGTATGGCCTTGGATCAAGACCCAAGAAGCCGGGTTTGCCCATTGTGCGTTACGTGCCAGGGACTCGTGTGAGTGGGTCGGGTTTATGGATGTGGATGAGTTTTTGCACTTGGCTGATGCTGGTATGACATTGCACAATGTTCTCAACAACCAATCTAGGGCTAGGCAGGTGGCGGAATTGCGGACGTCGTGTTACAGTTTTGGGCCATCGGGTCAGAGTCGGGTGCCCATAAAAGGGGTGATGGTTGGGTATACGTGTAGGTTGGGTGCCCCGGAGAGGCACAAGAGTATAGTGAGGCCTGAGGCACTAAATTCTACGTTGATTAATATGGTGCACCATTTTGACTTGAGGGATGATTTCGAGTATGTGAATGTGGATAGAAATGTGATGGTGATTAATCACTACAAGTATCAAGTGTGGGAAGTGTTCAAAGAGAAGTTTTATAGGAGGGTAGCTACTTATGTTATTGATTGGCAGCAAGAGAAGAATGTAGGGTCTAAGGATCGAGCCCCGGGATTGGGGACTCGGGCGGTGGAGCCACCGGATTGGTCCACCCGGTTTTGTGAGGTCACGGACACCGGTCTCAGGGACCAGGTGCTGCAAAATTTCACTCACCCCCAAACCGGTTTGTTACCCTGGCAAGAAGATGGATTTTTGTATGTCGAGCACAAGAAGAAGAGGAGGATGAGAAGGAGAAAAAGAAGAATGTCGAGAGTGCTCTTGTTGTGAAGAAAGAGGTGATAATACCAAGAGAGATGAAATTTGGTTGATCCATTCTTTTGTAGATATCATTAAGCAAACAAATAATAATAAAATATATATTATATAGTTATAGTTGTAGTAGTAGTAGTGTAGCTGGTTTGAAGAGATGATGGTTTTTTGCATAAAATATTATTGGGTGATCATTTGCTTAAATTTTATCATCTCTTTTGATTGATCACTTTTCCATGCTCTACCTGCCGGGTCTAAAAAATTATAAATGAATATGAGCTTCATTCACCTAACACCAACGACTGAAGACACCAAGTTATGAGCACCACATATGAGCTAGCTATATAGCCATTTGTAACTTAGGAGGGGCAGGGGCACCATGTCAAATGACTGAGTTCATCCTTCCAGTGATGTTGCCAACAACAAGACTATTACTCCATTCAAAGCCACGCTAGACATACATGAATTTCCTGGTGGACAAAACTGATGATGCATCCACCCCCTCTCCCTCTCAAACTACCGAGAAAATGTCCACCCAGATCCAAGGTAAACAAACGACTACATAAAAATCAAAACATTATATAACACCAAACCAAGAGATATAACCAGACAGAGTAGAACAAATATTCATTTCATTCATTTCTACTCATTAACAGTGTTACATATTAATACCCAGAGAAAACAAAATACGTAACTAAGCGAAAAAAGAGAGAGGAGGTAATTGCATCTCACAACTCAGCTAATAAACCTACTCAAATAATTATCTATATTACAAAAAATAACAGATGCACAAGGAGCAACTGGAAAACTGTGGAACCCCCCCCCCCCCCCCCCCCCCCCGGAACTTATAAACAACCAACCAATCATATGTTACAAACAGAATCCCAAGTAGTTGGTTGCAAGCGGATGCTTCGATGCCTTGATGCCCATCATCCTTCAAATACATTGGAAATGCAGGTAGATGGTGCTCCTGATTGTGATACTGGATTTTCTCCTGCTTAGTAGGAGAATTCATGACCTCGAAGTGAGATATACTTCTTCACCCAGATGGCAATGTCCTCTGCACAGGCCTGCGCCTGAGGAGTCTTAAGGAGCATGTCCAGGGTAGCAAATTCATGAACTGCATCCTTGTACTCGAGAACGGGTGCATCAACATTTACCTTCCGAAGCTCCTCTGAGTAAGCAATGGCCCGGTCTCTCATCCAATCATGTTCTGCCACCACCGTCAGTGTAGGGGGCATGCGCTTCAAAGGCGGCCCCCTATCAGGAATGAGGGGATTGGCCGCAGGGTGATCCAGGCTGAACTCATCTTCAGGTAAAAAAAGTTTCCATGAAAGTATGCACATTGCTTTGTCATAGAAGTAGGAGTTAGCCAATCTTATCTCGGAATGTGTTGGAACACTTCCAATGAAGAAAGGATACATCAAAACCTGTGCAACAACCTTGATTGGGTCCAAAAGCCTTCCCGCCTCTACAGATTTCCGAGCCACATAGTCAGCAATATTTGCTCCACAACTTACCCCCAAGAGAACACATCTGATCATGTAATAAAAATTAAGTCAGAACCAAGTAATATATGATAAGAACCTCTGATACCACATACCCCTTTTATTAAACCTAGATATCAAACACATGCAATGTACATGGTCTGCAGTTATCTGTAAAGTAAAAGATAATTTTGTAGTTATATGTGCTAATTCTTTCATCGGATAGTAATCTTTTCTTGATTAATATCCTTGAGGGTTTAAAATGCAGGTTGCAGCAAAGTCTCAACTTGATAGAGATATTACCAAAACTTGATTAATGTCCTTGAGGGTTTATCATGACTGCTGCGGCCACAACCCAACACGGGCAAGATCAAAAGGTTGTTTTGACCCAAAAAAAAAAAAGCAGCAATATAATGACTACATCGAGAAACTGAAACCCAGCGAAAAATTAAAAAAAAAATCCTATTACAAATATTACAGCGTTTGCAAACTAATAAAATTTGATGAAATAAAAGAGCAAGAATACCTCAATACATACCAAACTACTGCCTAAACTAAGAAAATGACTCACCAAAAGGTACATTACTTCTGGACAGTCTACATAGTACTTTTTCTGTATCTCCTCAGAACATGATAACCAAAGCCATAGGTGGGACGGATAACTGTTACTCATTCAACCTAGTCAATTCCAAATAATGACAACTTCTCCATTGATAAAAAGGAAGATGATAAATGCATTCCATGTTTCACTAACGAGTAAAAGTCGAGCATATTGTAGTATTGTACTCTTAAGCGAAGAGTGACGTTGAGAAGTAGATCCATATCATTTTTTGTTGTATATGAATAAAAAATATCATTGTGAACATAATCCTCCATATCATTTGAGAATACCAGGACTGATAGTCACTGACTCACTGCACAACCATAATATAAGCTATCAGGTCGTCATAGCTTCTCTTAATTAACTTTTTTGAGAAAATATAGAAAACGTTACCAAGTCAAAAATTTTATAAGAAAACTTGAGGGGGAAATTGTTCATAGACAATTGTTATTGGAAGTTTGGAAAAATAATATTTCACTAAAAAAGTGAAAAAGGAATATAAAACATCCTACCATTTTATGCTAATCAACCTGGCTGTCGTGGCCGATATATGAAATGGTCTAAGGGTTAAGTTTACAACTAAAATAATTTGTTCATTGGCGGCTCATTGTTGCCTGATACCTGTTTATTTATTAGCAAACTCAGCTCATTCATAATACATGACAAACCGAAAATCAGCTAGTTTGATTTTATGACCGTAAAAAATATGCTAATTGCATGTAATTAATTTGAGCAAGTCCAAGTTATTAACACCATACAAGTATAAACGTAACTATTGTGCGTGCGTGTATGTATACACACAATTATCCAAATGAAATCCAATCTCTGTCAGAATGGCAATGCCACATCAAGTTATTTCAGTATTATACTGGTTAAACTATATTACTAGCTTACCAAATCTTTTCCAATTGCATGCCTTTTTAAACTGAGCTCCGCTTGGCTCATGATCCGGTTAAATTAACTAGGATGCCTAAAGTTATAACAAGAGCGAAACTGAGTGTGAAAAGTCTTGCGTTGAGACAAAGCTCAGCAGCCCATTATTCAGGTTGATTTGGCTAAATCATAGTTCCAATCTCATTCAGAAAGATGTAGGCAGCACTGCACCGATTTTTTTTTCACGCAAGAAATGTCAATTTTTAACAGAAAGCTTATCTTATAAGTAAGAAAGAAGAAATACTTTTCAGAAAAAATTGGTAAAGAAGAAAACTGAAAAGATGATCGCAGAGCTAGTAGTAAAAAGAATTTGCCAATTCATCATACACACTTTGCTTATGGTCTTCAAGAAGAAGACGGAGAGAGTTAAGTATGATCTCCTGAACATTTGAAGTATGTGTGCAGGTAACACGCATACATGCGAGTTGTACTAGCCTGCCATAGAAAAAATCAGAAAATTATCCCTAATTATGCCAACTCTAAATTCTAAAGAGTAATATCAACGGATTGAGAGCTTCTTGGTGAGGGGTTGTAGTAGTTCATCTTCTCACTTTTAAACTTGGTAAAGATATTTCACTCCCTTCATTTTTCCAAAAGCTTCTCGCGGTATCTGCTTTAAGTTTTTAACATTCAATTAACTTAAAACATTTGTATAAAAACACCATGCAAGGTTTATGATCTAAACAAGCAAAACAAGAATTAGTTTACACTTTCTAATATTCAATAACCTAGTCACCGATTGATATTCCAACAAAACAAAACAAAAAGTGAAACACAACTTTCTATACAATAGTAAAAACCAAGTCTTGAAAAGCGAGAATTATCACTAATAAGTCAAATGAGATTGAAATGTAACCTGGCAGGATCTCCATGAGCAGCCAACCATGGCTCCACCATTGACGCTCCAAAAGCGTCGGCAATGTGCCTCTGAACATCAGCCTTCCTCAATTCAGCCCCGACGCCCCTCGCATTACCCAAAGACTTGCTACATTCTGCCAAATTTGCCTGCTTCGCCAACCAATGCAATACCTTCATCCCATCCTCAAATGCGGCCGGAAACTTATTCTCTGGCGCAAGCCTATACCCAACTGCCACCACAATCACATCACATAATTTGGCAATCCGGCGACAAAAGCAATCATTGGCCACAGAATCGCTACTCCCAATCACAAACGCCCCACCATGGAATTGCAACATCACCGGCAACTTTCGGCAATTCTCAATCGCCGGAGAATAACCACTGTAAGATCCGGTCTCCGATTTCAAATTAGAATCATCAGTGGCAAAACCGTAACTGTTTCTGCGGTTGCTAAACTCCGGACGGCTCACAGTACTACTGCTGTCGAACGAACAGTAGCTGTTACGTCGGAGAAGGTTATGATGATTCGGATCTCCAGATCCGAAATTCGGATTGGATCGGTTTACAGCCCTAGCCCTAACACTAGCACTAGCTTTGGAGTTCTGCCACTTGGAATCGGAACCAGACACACCTAGACAAGTGTCGGGGAGGAAAATTCGTATGGTAAGAGAGGTGAAAGGATCGATGTGGATATCCTTGGTTGCGACGCCATCGACGAAAGATGGATTAACGGCGGCGATGGATTCATCGGGTCGGGTGGAAACGCCGAAGGTATTGGTGCTGTCAACTTCAGTTTGAATTCGGGTCTGTAATCGGTGTTTCAATAGGAATTTGAAGAAAACGCTGTATAGTTTTACAGCAACACTAGGCATTTCTCCCTCTCCTTCTCCCTCTATACAGATGTTTATATGTATCAATTGTATATCAACAAAATTTCTCTCTCCTCCCTATCTCTGTTTCTGCTTTCAATTAATTATAGTTATAATTTTAATTTTGAGAAAATTATCACATTGAGATGGGGTTTTTTTTGCTTTATTTTTTCCCGTTGTTGTTGATATATCTATCGGAAAAGAAAGATATAGAGGGAGAGCTTCAAGTCGGTGTTTCAATGGTGATTGTGTAGAGAGAGAAACAGAGCGGACAAACGGTGACCAATAAGGAGCATAAATAAATAAGGCTGGGCTCTGCTGGAATTTTTAAGACATTTAAAATTAAGGATCAAAATGTAAAATATACCTTTAAGTTTGTCTACTTGCGACAATAGTCCATAAACTTTAATAATTGTCAAAATCTGTCCTGAAGTAGGGTTTGATTGACAAACAAGGGACTAAACCCATTTGAAGTGGGTGTATCAACATTTGTTCTTGCTTGGGTGTTGCCTGTTTTGTTTTTGTTGAAATAATTGATAATTACCAAATTTCGAACTTAAATAATCCTTTGATTGCAGCTACAGTTATATGCATTCACAAGAGATTTTGCTTCTTCCATTCGTAATGGAACAGATGGCATTTATTTATTGATTAATGAAGAAAAGAAGCATCCATCCAGCTCCCTTTTTACTTTGGTTCAAAAAAACAAAAATCTATCAATGTGAATCCCCAACAAACAAGGAATACATCCCAATAAGCATGCAGCAGCAGCAGCAAAAGCAAATATCAACATGAACAGATGAAATGGGGCACTTCAAACTCCAACATAGATGTAATCTAACGCCTGCATCAACCAAACATCACTTCCCCTAGTTGTTGTTTTAGCAAAAAAATCCACTCTTTAAAGTTTGCAACCAAAAGAGACTAATAATATATGGCAAATCTGAACAAGAAGCCAACAGCACCTTCAACACAGGCCCCTTGATCAAATTAGAAAATTATATATATATATATATATGGAAAACCCGAGTATGCGTCACAAACTAGATTTTGCAGGTAATTTATGTTCTCCTTCTGTAAATATGACGTCTACCCTCCTTCATAGATATGTGCAGCGAATAACTTATAAGCGAGACGATGCCAAAACAAATAACTTCTGTACATTTTTGGAAAGAAGATTACATAAAGTAAATATTTCATATTGGTCAGACAGAATACGCAAAGTATATCATTCGCCATGGAAGAAACGAATGAGTATGTAAGCACATGAAGTAGATTATACAATACAATATTGCACTGCCGTTCAAAGGATTCTTTATGAGGCTTCTTCACAAAACAAATTCATGCCAGGCAACAGATCTCATTTCACAAAAGTGATATAGTATAATGATACATATATAATAGAAGACAAAGACTACACTAGTTAAACCAAATCTAAAAATATCTAAACAGGTACCTGCAAAATGAAAACTCTTTCAGTGCCACCCCTTTAAACACTAACAAACATGATGGCCAAACTTAATAACCCAATTTCCTTCATATAACTCTGTACCCCGTCTACTTTGTCCATTCAATTCCATATATACAGTCCTCGTGTCTAAATCAGGATGCGGCCAGTAGTGGTTCCCTTCACCCTGTGTGACCTGAAAATTCAGATTACAAGAAGGTGAGAAAACAATAATACACAATGCTCGGTGAATATTCCACCTTCAGAAAAATCAGGAAACTCATTATTCTTCCGCATACCACAAAGAAGTAAACGACAATGAAATCCAAGCTCTAGCCTGACGGCGCATGAGTTGTCGTCCTTTGAGAGACAAGCACCGGTTCATTACTAGAAACTTTCATAGCAGCAATATCTTCTAAGCGTTTCCATGTTGCTTCACGTTTCAGCTTGATTTCTTGCTCCTTAGCTTCATCTTCCTGAAACTTGAGCAAGCACTCCTCGAAAAGCTCAGGATCAATGTCGGAGAATATTTTGCGCACATTGAGCGTCAAACTATGTACTGCCTGATTCCAGTGGTTCCTAGAATTTTTCTCCAAGGCAGGGAAGATAATTGGCAGGATAACCTTTCGGTTATGTTTTATAAGACCTTCAATATGATCATTGTTCCATAAGAACAAAGATCTTTCAGCCACCTGCAGATACAATAGAAGTAATATAATTCAACTCTGAAAAAAGGGCGAGGGGTGGTGAGAGAGAGAGAGAGACAGTGAGTATAATATATTATCAAACAAGATGATATCAAAAATGTAGCAGAACATATTTCCTAAGCTGATGTCCTAAAATTATCATTCAAGTTTCAAGCATTTAGTGGGAAAAAGTCAATCACAAAGCACAACTATCACAAAGTAACTGGTCGTAAAGTGAAAAAGATCATTAACAAGCGAGAGGCTTAAGCTGACTTTTGATAGAACGTCCTTGGTTAGTTTCCAGAATCCAATCAGGAGGAAGGTTTGTATATTTCACAAGGCCATAGTTGCATTGTATAAACTTTTCATGCAGAACGAAATAGTGAACTACAAACTGTTATGGAGACCAATATAAATCAATTCTATCCTACTACCTGTTACTCACCAGTGACAAAATGATAGATGTCCTAACAAGTTCACTAAGACTCCAGAGACGGAGCTGTCTTCTGTGATTCGCCGTTCATTAACAACTTTCCGTGATCTGCCAAGAGATACCTTTAGTGATTTTCATCAAGGGTGCTACAATCTATTTAAATCTCGGCATGGGATTATCTCATATTTGATTTATGTCGCTTATGCAATTGTTGTTCTGCAGTCGGAAAGAGAAGCAAATTTGTATATTAAGTGAAATGTTGCTTCACTTTACAACAATTTTGTACGCACATTGAGTGTGAGTAAACGGTGCATCCGCTATCTCAAGTTCCAGTTAGGCACATCACTTTGGTTGGAGTATGGCACTGAGAGCTTCCAAGGAGATAAGCAGTTGGTTGGAAGGGGTACCTATGAGAAGGTGATTAGCTAACTATAAATTCAAATTAGTTTAGCAATCCTAAACTACAGCAGCTTCACATGGACCTACACCTGTATCTAAGTTTTCTAATAAGCCTTTGAGTATATATATAACAGGTAGTAATATGTTCTACTAGAGAATTTTGCCTAGGGAGCAACTTAAAATCTATAGAACTGGCCAGCCCTTCAATATTAATAAAATCTTGTTTCATGATGCAGTACAGAAGTGAAGACTATCTACGTAGCATCCAATAATCATAGAAGGGAATAGTTTGAAGAAAGATGCTAACAAACAATCTAAAACCAATCTAAGACAACAGAGCTAATGCAATTCAGAATTGGGTGAATTTTAGCACACTGGGTGAAATATGTTAGAATATGAATAAATTGTGAATACCATTTAACATCTACACTTACTTGGGCAATAAGTGGAAATCTATGATTAGGGATCAATATAAATTTCACCACAATCCAGAACTTTGGGTGATTGTCTAGTCATGCACCAAAAGCACAAAAGGAAAGGAAAAATCTTAGTAAGAGTTTAATAAAATAGGGACTGCACACAACTGCAAGCAGCCTAAAAAGACTGACGATGCACCACCATATGGCATTTCATTAGGCTGCTTATTTGTATACAAGGTGGAAGCATGTATCGTAAAAGGAGCTTGGTATAGATGAACAATTCATTCAATATCTTAGCAACATTTTGATATTACCTACAGTTGGGTTGTCCTGATTTTGAACAACTTAAGGAAATGTGGTTATCTTTGCAAACCAGTGTGTAACCCAGTAAACTCAGCTTGTATACCCGGGCAGCAATATCATAATTGTTCAAAAGAAAACAAGAAAGAAACAAACTGGAGAATAATTTTGAACTTATTAAAAACCACCTACCTGAAAATGTGAACTGCTCAAACAACGAGCTAACTGGCGGAACAAGGGTACCATACAACGCTGGAACTCCGGAGCCTGAGTTGCTTCTAAAACTTCCTCCAGCTCGCTTAAAAACATGACCTCCTTTGAACTATTTGTGATTGGCCAATACTTTATTAGACCCCTTATAACAGTGTCAGCAAGCTTACAGTCTTTTTCCACAAATTGCGTAATGCAGTATGATAATTGCTGATGGTACATGGGTATACATTTTGGTTTATGAAGTGGTATTAGTGCTCTAACAAGAAAGAGCTTGTGCTCTTCTTTCAGTGGCAAAGCAAACCCATTGATAATACTGCCCAAAATTTCTAAGAGCTCTGCAATTCCATTATGCTTCTCAGTCTCAAAAATAAAACGGAAGAATATGTTGTTGATTCCTTTACGAATGAATGGGCGGTGAACCATAAACTTTCCGTATATGCGGTGAAGAACAGTTTTCAAGTACTCTCTTTCTCTAGGATCCTCTGAATCAAAAAGATCTAATAACCTTAGAACAAAAGAGTGATCGATGTACCGCTTAGCAAGCTTTGCATCCGTGTCTGGTGATGCCACAAACCTGAGAAGGAATTCATACACAATTTGCAAGTGAGGCCATGCTGGGTCCATCAAAGGCTCCTCTTCTTCCAAATCAAAACCCTCTAAGGTTTTGTTCTCACGAGGTTGAGAAGTGAGTGTTCTCAATAAATTTGCGGATATCATTTTTACAATTTCTTGCATGACAGTTTCTGAGAATTTTCCATTTGCAGAAGTAACATAATCAACAAGCTCTACCAAACTCTGTCGCTTGATGTCTTTTTCTTTCAGATTCTTTGTTGGGTCAGTGAAGTTGAACACAACACAACATAAATTCAGCTTTTTAATGAACAAATTCTGTTTTTCAGAGTTTGGAACATCTCGGAAACTAGGCAAAGCCTCATACGGAGAAACTGTTGGATTACCATTCACCTTCGAATTTAAAGCTTCGGGAATCTTATGTACATGATTTAGTCCTGAATCTGTAGAAGAATTAAGACTATGCAGAGGTGTAGCATTCAAGTTTCCAATCTGATTACTCACTATGTCACTGCTTCTTGAACTGGTAGAAGCATTAGAAGACAAAGCGGATGACCCTCCGTCACGATTTTCAGATGACTTAGATGGCTTCCGTGGGAGCCTATTAAGTATCTGTTTGATCATCACTTAAATGGCAAACTAAAATATTCTTCACCGCAACCCAAGGACCAAAAACCGAAGAAAATGTTTTCAGAGCAGAATACAGATCATCAGTGGCAAAAGATGGATAAAATACTAGCTACAGTCAGCTGACAGTTAAATGTATCCAATGAGCCTCAAACCCCACCAGCATGCTATTATCATTTGAAGTTTTACCACTTCAAGTGTATGAATCCCCTTCCCATCTGAGCAGAACAAATCAAATCAAACAATTACGCACATTACCCAAATGCAGAGCAAGATAATATAGAAACCATTGAGAGCTTTACCAATCAATAAAATTACAGTGCGTGCCTTTCGTATAAAACAAGCATAACAAAATGGGAAACTCTAATTTTCAGGTATTTCTATTAGAAACCCGGATGCAGAAAACAAGTTCAAATCATGCAAACAGAGACTTATCAACCAAAACTAAAATAAAAAACATGCAAACAGCACAAATTTCCAACATAACAGAATTAAATTCCATAATCTTTGACTTTTATATGTTCTCAAGAACAAGAGGGGGAAAGGCAAGCTGTACACTCACCTCTATTTTCCTCTTCTCAGTTTCACACAGATTCATAGCTATTCAGCTAGATCAAAACAAAACAAGATCCGGGCATGATCTACAATACCCAGATAGCATTCTTCATAAAGCTTCACCCTATAAAGATTTCACAACAAAGGAAAACCCAAACATAAAAAATGGTAAACAACTTCATCAAATACTCATTTACAACTATTTAAAAATCACTGAAGAGAGAAAAATTAGAGCTATTGATACTTACATGAAGCTTTGCCGATTCCGGTAGGATAATAAAGTAAAATAAAGAAAAGAAAAAGCACATAAAGACTGAGTCTTTGTTTGCTTGTTTGAGACAGTGATCGCAATCTGAATACAACCCAACTGAGAAGATTGATAAGAACGGTTCGTTGCGAGTAAAGCTACAGTCTTTCTGGTTATTTGTGATGGGTTTGGTACGAAAGAATTATTGTTATTTTCTCTGGATTTTCTTTCTGAACTTTCTCTTTTAACTTTTCTCAGAAATTTCAACCTCAAACAAAAACACTCTTTATTCTTACTTTTGATTTTCTCCAGACAGATAGAGAGAACTCACAATTTATTTAGGGGAAAGAAAGAGGGTCAGATATGGAAATATCAAGTAAATAGAATAAAGAAGGCAAATATGCACGCGCTTTACTTATCGTGTGGGCCTTCCCAAATAATGTTATGGCAAATGTTCATGGGTTGCCTACGTGACCTAAATGATTTTTTTTTTAAAAGAAATTGATATTTTCAGGTTTTAAATTAATATTTTTATACGAGTCTCGCTCATAATTTATATGAAAACGATTATGTGAAAATATTAATTTTTTATGTAAAAATATTAATTTTATTTTTTTAAAAGGGTAAAAAAAAAGAAAATTGATGATTTTAAAAATGTTCTTTTCAAATACATTATGTGCAAGTTTTTTAAAAAAAAATTGTGATTGTAATGATAAAATAACTAAAGTAACCTTCCTCTCAAAAACCAGAAAATTTGAGAAGATAGTGGTGAAAAGATTAATAAAACTTTTAAAATTACTAAAATTGTCATTTTGTAGTTATTATCAAATTCAGTTGATAAAATAATAATGTAATAATGTACTATTTCAACTTTTATATTATTTTTTACACAAACAAGAAAGAGTTAAAATTTCCTTGGTTTTATAAAAGAGTTTTATTTTTTTTCTAGTTAATTTGTGAAATTTAAAATTTTAAATATGAATTTAATTTAATTAATGTAATAGTCAATATTAAAAACTACTTAAGAAGTACTACGTACAAAAATGTCATTTCCAAAATTTTAAACGGATTGTTGACACTTGTTATTTGACCAAATCACAACAAACAATAAATACTAGGAGATAAAAAACTAACTCTTATAACCGGAAGAGTAAGTTAAAGCTATAGCTAAAGATCAAGTTCTTAGTTCCGGTCAAATTGCGAGCAAAACTCGACACTGCTGGCGAAGCTCTACTACAACTGAGCATTAGCCAAGTTTTTTAAGGAAAGTTCCGCTCCGTTTATGGTTTCCGGGGCGATTTCTAATAGGGCATCTCCTCTTTCTTTTTTTTGTTCCATATCGTATCATAGATATTTCACACCAACCTAATCTCGTTCGAGGCAGAAAAGTCTGAGTTAGTAAGTTGGGGGTTGGATCATTTCTGCCAACGAAATGAACACGAAGCCCCCTTGCCGAAGACGAAGAGAGAATCAAATTGAAAACCGGTTTGAACTCTTTCATTCAAGAAGTCTATTCAAGAAAAATCCGTGGATTAAAGGTTGAATTCAATCATGACTTGCCCATTTAGGGATGTTTTTCTGTTTGCATGGCAAAAATGTAAATCGCTACTCCTCACTCCTTACGAACAAAATCTTTTACCGAAACAAAATTCACAACAGAACCTAAGCCCACCTGTTGCTCATGATGAATCGGTGAAGCTATAGGCAAAGGGTTTCGCACCTTGGTCTAATGCTCTCAGTTGTTCGCTTTCTTTCTTTCTTTCTTTCTTTTTTTTCATACAGATTCGGGTGTGCAACTATTTAGTAAGCAAGCATTGTTTGTTTACTTCCGTCCACCTTCTCAGTCCCTTGAAGCATATGCTGTAGCTCCATCCTAAACTCATAAAACTGTGTAAAAGGTCAAATAAATAGCCCACTAGTTCATTTGATTTCAACACAAGGATCTTAGATAATTAAGGGTTAACCTATAAAAGAGAAATAATTATTCCCATTGACATTTTTGGAGTTTTTTTTCCACCATACTCATAAGAGTCGACCTAAAAAACAAGGCACCAGGTTACTTGAACCAGCCAGCCAGACGCTGGTGAATGCTGGGCATCCCAATTTACTCATTTGAACAAATTACTAGTATCTTTATTATTATTTTTTGATTAAACAATAAAGATATTCTTAGGTCAACTTATCAAAAAAATTTCTTTTGGGTGCTAACTTTAAGATTTAAATTAAAGAAGTTAAAATAAAAAATAAATCTCCTTGACCACTAGGCCTGACCCCAGTATCTATTGTAGGAAATTTTCAACACGTGTTAATGGCAATTGGCAAGAAACAAAAGTGAAACAGATGGCAGAGGTTTCCTCTTTATTCAGCTCATGACAATGATGTGTATCCATCCAGCGGGCCACACCCCATAAAATTCAATTCTTCATCATCCTCCAAAATAAGTAAAATAATGGTTAATGTCAATATACTGTAAATAGCTTATACATACACCAACCAAAAAAGCCAAATGAATAAATTCAACAAGGATTGAATGAGGCGGCAGGTATGATACATCATACATGTAAATACTACTGCTACCTCTGTCCCAAAATAAATTTAAATAAAAATCATTTTCCTCAAAATATATTTCCAATATTAAAATTTAAAATTAATTATAAAAACTATAGCATAACTAGCAAACCTTAATATGCACAAGAAAAGGTCAAGGTCAAATGGAAATAATTATTTTGGGACAAAGTTCGCAATTGATTGGACACTTAACTTTAAGGCTATAAAATAAACCAAACAGTTCGGACTCAATTCGTACTCGCTCGATTAATAATTCGATTCAAGCTCGACTCGAAATATCAATGATTCAAATATGAGCAAATTTTAAAATTCGATAAATTACTCAAACCACTTCAAATTGCAATTTTCTATTGATACTTGGATCATATTCTCTCGAAAATATCAAACTGCTCAAGCTCAATTCAAGATCGTGCTCGACTAGGTAGTTAAACAAGTCAAACTTTATTTTATACTTGATAAATTTTGTAAATTAAATCTGAACAACTCAATACTCGACTCAATTCATTTACGCCCCTACTTCGACTTCTATACATGGTAACTAGCAAGGGTAATGAGAGTGAATACACAAGAAACTCCATTGACCACATTTACAAAAAATTATTATAAAATGAAATGTGCAGGAATAAGTATGCAATGCAGGAATAATCCAAACATTGGGCAGTGCCAAATTATAAATGGAGAAAAGAATATCCCAACTGAAGAACGGAAAACAGCACCCATAAACAATAAGATCATCTCCAGGACAACGGGAAGTGCGCCAGACATTAATCAATGCTTCATCATAGCCGTTTCAGTTTCTGATAATGGTGCTGCACAATATAATAAGATGTAAATTTTAAAACTAAAACACCAATTACCAGAGCACTAACTAATGAAGCGAAGCCTCAATATATTTAATAGCTGAGAAAACAGGTCAAGAATGTGCATCCAACACCAACAGTAAACATAGTAGACAGCAGTTTTACATTTATAATATTTATTTCCAAGTGCATTTTTTTTCCTTTCATGGCTAGTTATTTTGATAGTTAGTTATCTTTTTAAAATATTTTATTATTATATAACACGTGGCGGCATTTAGATTGCATCATACAAACATAATATGTGAATGAATTGGAATTATTTTAGATTGCGAAGCACATGCATACATGGATAAGTTCATACAATATATAAAAAGAATTTCCTAGATTGGAAGCTTGAGCTGGTTGACAACTTTCTGAGTTTTCTTTAGGGTATGGGTTTTTACCTAATGGGCATAGGAATAATTTGAGATGCATAGGTACCTAACACAAAAGGTTTTTAGCAAATCTTGTTTTGATGTGTTGCAAGGTTTGAGTAGGACAAACTTTCTGTAGAAGCCATTTGGTGTCGAGGCAGAAATGTTCCCTCGAACGCAGATTATTTCAGTTCGTAACATAGATATGGGAACACACTTATGAATTCTCTTAGAATCTAAATGCAATAACCTAAATTTCATAGAAGATTTTTAGTTGCAACAATTTGATTGTTCTAGAAATAATTTAGTACAAATATGGTGCCTGAGAATCCAATACTAGGTTAGAATAGTGATATTGTGCAATTGAAGGTAGGAAAAAGAAATATTTTGGCTGAATGTTAGAGTACAATGTTTCGAAAAGCAAGTACCATTACGCAATTCGTTAGGCCAATAAGGTATCTGGCAACTTAAGAAAAAATATCAAATTGGTACAGGCATGCAACCCCTGGCCAGGGATCAGTGAGATACATTGCTTACTCTGTTTGGCATATTTTGGATATGCGATGGTTTTTCAGTGAGTTGATGCCTTTTTAGAGGGGGTACAGGCTGGGAAAGAGGGCAAGAATAACATGGGAGACTGGGAGTAATCTCCCAACCATGTGATGTGGAGGTAACGGAATAGAATACATTTTCAAGGAGTTGAATTCTAAATTATAATGCGAGATTATTGTATTGAAGTTTTTCTATGGCACCAGGTTTTTTAGATTGGTTCCTGGAATAGGGGCTGGATTCCTTGCTGATAAAGGATTTTGGGCTGTTTTCTTTCTCTTCATATTCTGTCTGGCATTGTTGTTGGCTTCTTTTTTTCCCCAAATAAAATAGCATTTCTTAGGGGGAAAAATTATTTTGAAATAAAAATAAAACTAAAAGATTGTGGCTGCAAGCATACCTAGTAAGTCCTCGTAAGAATCTGTCATCAGTGATGTATCCATCAGCAAAGGTGGTGAGAAAACTTGCTCTTGAGCTTCTTCCATGTCGAATAATGACCTATGTGCATCAGACACTTCGTTTGATGCAGAAGCTGCAAGAAAATCATTAATGTGGTCATAGTCATGAAGCAAATACACATCATTTAATATATCAGGTAATCCTCCGTAATTATTCCCTAAATGACCATTTGGAGCACGGTTCTCAAGCAAGGAAGTATCTGCTTGAGGTGTGAAACGTTTACTCCTTATCGTAATCGGTTTGTTTTCTGTGCCAAAACGAGAAAATCCTGCCCCTGAAAGTGGTTGAAAGAAGCTCTCAGCGCCATCATCAGATTGACTATCTTGGGATGATTCTACGTTGTAGGATTGCGTTGACAAAGCAGCTTCTCTGACAGATCTTTTCAAATTCTGGACATAAGAATAGTCTTTGTTTGCTGAAAAAAATTAAATAAATAAATAAATCGAAACTCAAATATAAATCTGTCCGAAAACTATAGTGGACTAAAAGATGAAATGCCTTGGGTAAACCATATATGCAAAATTGTTAAGTACAATTTACATACCTTGTGGTGAATTATCCATGTGATTATTTGAGTGGTGCTGGTCCACCGACTTCTTTTCTGAAACATTTTCTGATTGGTTAGCCTGTGGTACAGTGTCGCTTTTGCATGTTCCCGCCTTTCCCAGAAGAATTTGGTGTCAAACTAAATAGGGGCGGGAGTTTTAAGGCAGGGGGACTGGTTGAAATTTTTCCAAGTTGAATAGTTGACAATCTTGAAGTCACCTCAGAAACCTCATCGCTACTACTTTCCTGGACAATTCAAGGTCACTGAGTTCAACAGATGCTATTCCAGAATCCTTTACAAGTCAAAAAAGTGAAAAGGCACAAGTAGAATATCATTCATAAAATGATTACCAATGATTTTCCACTACACTGTGCTTGGATAGGTGAGGTTGATCTTCCATGATGATTGGTCATTAAAGGAAGATTGGCTGAAATACTATTCACTTCCTCTGTAAGCTCTGATATTGAATTCTTAATTGCAGGAGCCACTTCCTTCAATTGATTGATAAGCACCTGCACATGCAAAGTACTTCTGTAAAGGGAAAACAATTACTTCAACGTTTAACTTGAGTTAGTGTGCCAGTTACCATATCAACTCGGTAGGCAAAAGATACATAGTTGTTTCAAAATAACCTAAAACTACTAAGAAAGGGTAAGAATTAATTGATAAAAAACTTCATGCTTTCGGTGAATCAGTTGCCCTACAGATGAAGGATCTTTTATACACAAAAACTTTGACGACTAAATTCTCTAATAACAATATACACACACACACACACACACACACACACACACACACACACACATATATATATATATATATCTGAAAGTCATCATAAAATATGAAATGATTCATAAGGTATTCTTTTCCCTTTTAGATTAAGTAGCAATAAAGCCAGAAGCAGCAATATTCTTTTCCCTTTTTCTGTCTACAATTTCCAGGGAGGAAAGCAAACAACTTACCCGTCCACAGAAGTAGTGCAACATAAGATCAAAGAACGGTGATGCATCACATAATATGAAACAAAACGCTAATTGAGATAACAAAATAAATCTGTGCACAGATGAAAAGATGATTCAAGGTTACTAGTCCTATAGCAAGCAGAATTTAAAAGGCAAATTAGACAAATTCAGCTTTGCCACCCCAACAAAAGGCTCAAAAATGTACGTAAAATCACTTGTTACCTGTATACTTGTTAGATGCTGTCGATGTTCAGAAAGAGTAGCAGCTAAAGATTCAGAACGCCCATTTGTACCACCATCATGTGCACTTCGTAGAAGGTCTGGACCCTCTCCATCATTAGCTTTTGCCTACAGGGAGAAATGCAATGATGTTATTGCGGCCATATGAACAAACTACATATTAGTCCCCACATGATTCATTTTATGGTATCAAACATGCCAGCGATCTGAAGATGAAATTTATCAAGAGTAAAGGTGTTTGATTGTGTATGCCTATAACACATCCCATTTTATGTAACAAAATGCCAAAAACCTTGTGCTTCTATCCTAAGGATGAGCAAAGTACAAATTTCACACATATTAAGAAAAGCAAAAGTAGAGGAAAGAGGGTAAATAAAGTTCCAAATTTATCTTTAGTGGTCCCACAAGATTCATAAAGTGATGAGTATTTTTATTATTTACATACCCTCATTTTAACTGTTATACTTTTTATGCAAGTCCTTTGATCCTCAAATGTTAAAGGTATACAAGTCCAATGTCTAGACACATACTAACACAAGTAACAACACAATACAACATAGGTTAAATTACGAGTATTTACTAGAAGCAATCGCAAATCAAAAATGCAACTACAGCTCCCCACTGTCGCAAGTTTTCCCACGTTACTTTTATAATGTAAAAAGATGTCAATTATATGCCACAAAGAGCTCAAGTTGTATTAAATTTACTTATGGGAGTCAGTTATGTAACACACACACACACACACACACAAAGGATATATAATTATATATACAAGCAAATCAAATGATGTTTTAGTCACTAGACAAAAGTTAAAACCTTGTATACATGATATAGCATACCAGATGAAGTGATTGTTTATGAATACGTTGTAATGCATGTGTCCAACGTCTCAGAACTTCAGCTATATCAACAGTGGGGTGGCCTCTTCTACTTCGATCATCAACTTGTGAAAAGTTTTCGTCAGATCCTTGTAAATGAGGAGAATCTGAAATATTATTCTGCTTTTCTCTGTATAAATTCACTTGTTGTCCATCAATTTGATCTTTGTCATCTGATTGTGCAGAAGCTAGATTAGCAGATGGGATTTGTGTACTCTGATCCATAGCTGCTAGTAAAGATGAACCAGAGATGCGATATCTGAATAGGAGAGGACCTAAGTGAGTATGTCTACATGCCTCATGTAGTCAAAATGATATAGAATGGGTTGTTACCTATGTTCCCGATGAGCTATTAGGTCCTCAATAGGGCCTGAAGCAAGAACTTCATGTTGACCTGTAAAGAGTAGTAACACGACTAAATAGACAGAGTACCATGAAATGAAAGAATTTAGCAAAATGGGGAAGTATATATTGTATGGATGGCAAGGGTGGATCAGTGCTATATTATTGTCCACCTCATCAATCATCATATCAAAAAATTGTCCACCTCTTAGATTATTGCACCCTCACAATGCATTGCAGTAAAAGGATTAGATATAAATTCCACCCATACAGAAAATAGAAGTTACAAAAATTCCAAGTGTTCTTTTTTAGGATAAAAGAGATTAGTCTTTCTATGCAGAAAAGAGAGAAATGGTTGAGCATGTTTATTCATGTCAGCTAGGGAATCATGATCACATAGATTGCAAAGAATATGCAGGTGTCACATACAAGTAAGAACTTTTAGTAAAATCAGCATTCAGCAAGTTGATAGACTGGTAACAGAAAATTACGAATTGAAAGTGGAAAAAAAGTCATCTTCCCCAGTACAGTTAACTGAAGATGAAGACATTCTGTCCCTTAAAGAAAAATGTTGCTAGTGATTGTGGAACATTCAATAAAGCACTCATGAGGCCAAGAAATGACACTCTCAAGCATAGTATTTACATTAATCTCTATGCTCCAAACTCCAAAACCAATATTCTAACTCACAATTATCCTCCATTAAATTTTTGGGCAAAGGTGCATAATTGCCGCTAAGGTTTTTGGGCAAAGGTGCATAATTGCCCATTTAGTCCTGGAACTTTTTTTTGGTCCCTATATACCCCTGACGTTGTAAAACATAGCTCAACCAGGCCCCTCCCATTAAAAAAACTTCCAACTAAACAAACAGGTGTTAGAACCTCCCTTAAATCCCTGATCGACTGACACATGGCAAACATAAAATTACTCAAAAAAATTCTCATTCCTCTTTCTCTTCATTCACCTTAATCTTAGGTGCATATACATATAATTTTATTTTATTTTTGGATTTTAAGGTAATTTGATAGATGGGAACGGAGGTATTATGACCACAGGATTGTTTGATCCAAGTGATCAGAGTAGCTCCGGTAGTATTTCCTTGTCAGAAAAACTACTATGGAAATGGAATCCCTAAGGTTAACAATGTTAGCCGGAAACCGATGGTCAGGTCAAATAGGTCAGAGCAGAGAAGGAGGTCGCCGGAGCCAACGATCTGATCGGTGAGCGACGATAAATTGAGGTCTAAAAAGACTCAGATAGGAACAACACCAACAATAACAGCCTTGTGTTGGGGCTAGTTACGATTTTGAAGAGAGGAGAATCGCTGGACATAAAAATCAAGGCGAGTCAAAAGAATAATAGTGAAGAAATGGTGCCTAAGCAGGTCCAATTAGGATTACCGGACATGTACGCCGAATCAGCTTTTTCAATGTCGCCGTCTCCGAGTTCGCTTCCTCTGCCGTCCTTTTTCAACAAGAAAGAAGGTGCAAAGTGTGTGGATGATTCGGCCACCAAAGATTTACGATGGTTGCTCCGACTTGATTGAAAACTGAAGTTGGCGGCGATATTAATCGCTTCAATTTGACCTACTCATTTTCAAAGATCTTACAATGACAAGCGGAGAGTAATATAGATCTGAAAATTGGGTAAGAAAACAAAGTGAATTTGAGAAACTTTGTCATCTAATTAATTATTATGTATCTATATATCTTAATAGTGTTTAATTGTTGGGTTAGGATCAAGTGAAGTTCTAAGTTAGGGATTTAAAGGGAGGGGCCTAGTTGAGCTACGTTTCACAATGTCAGGACATCTAGGGACCCAAAAAAAAAAGTTTCAGGGCTAAATGTGTCGAACGTGAAAACCTCAGAGGAAATTATGCACCTTTACCCTTAAATTTTTTTACAAAATTCTTACATGTTTAAGGAAATTCAGTCTTGTGTCCTCTTTTACAAAATAAGATATGTACTCGTAACTCTTGTGTCCTTCTTTTGCACAATTTATGATAGGGCGTATTTTGGTCATTATTGTAAACCTTACCTCAGTACTTCACCATGTCATGTACCTTCATCTAAACAGAACTATAAATATACAGACTAACTTGAGCTAAACATAAAAACAATCGTTCCAATTGAGATAGTTAGTCATATCCAACTTGAGGAAGAAAAGGCTTCTAAAGTTTTCTGATACTTCAGAGAGAGAGTATATACAAGTACAAAACTATACCATGCTAAGCTATATAAATAACATATATCAAACTACTAAACTATAAAACTATGTTACTGAAAGTCAAAGAGAAAATTAATAACTCCTAAATTACACAGACTAAATAAAATCAACAGATGTTTGTACTCACTCTTTAACAAAGAGTCCCACAAGCGAGTAGCTCTTTGAATCATATGAGAATTCTGACTTGAGCTAGATACAAGTTCATCCCATAGTTCACCTTCCAACTTCACTTTGTTTCGCAAGACGTGCAACTTTTCCAGCTCTTGTTGCAAATAAGCCTGAGTTCCATGAGATCCATGGAAAGAAAACATGTATTCAACTAAGGTACAAAAAGAGAAAAGGGAGAGGGGGGGATGACATCTATCCACCCCGAAGAATATATGATATTTATACTGTCCACCAAAAAAAATAAGTAAACTTCCTCTCTTACCTCTTCAGCACAAAGGCCACGAAACTCTGCAGTCATTTCATGGGCCAAATTTGACCACATAGCTTGTCTCTGCACTGCTGTCTCTGCATTTTTCAGAAATCTCCTTCGCTCAACTGCAATTCTAGCCTGTTTAACAGAAGTAACTCAAGTCAAGCTATGGAAGGACACTTGTTTCTTAGATACTTAACAAGGTAGTTTATGCAGACTTCAAAAAAGTGTTGTATGAAATTGTTCAGTCTAAATCTCCATTTAGGGAGAATACCTGGGTAGTGGGTAAACCATAATACTACATCCATAATTTAAAATAAAATTCAAATTTTAAATTTTCAAGGGAAAAAAAAAGAGTACCATTTTCTTGTAGTTTTTTTAGATGAAGAAAATTTCACTGAAGATGAGAGAAGTAACTTTTCCATTATAACTTGCATCGAAAAATGGTATTCACTTTTTAAGACAGAGGGTGTACAACTTATAGCTTAATCACTCTCTGTGCATTACAGTGATCTTAGCAGATTATAATTCATCTCTAGATATATAAATAAGGGCCCATTTGGAGATTAAAGCAAAATATTTTTATGAAAAAATTGTTTCTTCGTACATGTAAGTAGATTAGAGTACAAAACTATCCTCTAAGCAACTTCCCACCCCAGAGTTCAAAAAAAGTGTCTCCTTACGGCCCCCCAAATAGTTTACTTTTTGTTGTAAAATGCATACTCAGGATTCTCAACCACTGGTCAAAAGTGAACGGGAGCTCCACTGTTCCAGTCTGTTATTTTAAAAATAATATATAGGACTATTTAATTGAATAACTTAAAAAAAATAAACTAAATAAAACCCTGATTCCCAAATCAAATCCTAACCCCCAACCAAAACCTAACTCAAAATTAATTTGTGTCATTAATTACCCCATTTTTTGTCAGTGGAGCAGCGGAAGCTATAGGCAGAAATCAAAACACGACTAAACAAGAACCAGGCCTTTTCTTCACAACAACAAACTCTCACTCTCTCTGTCTCTCCTCTCAAATCTCACCCTATCAATTAATTTTAACCACTATAAATCCAAGCCTTAACCTTGACCACTTTCTTGGCAAACGCTGGTAACTCCTCCCCCAATATCTCTGTTTTGATCTCCCTTTTCCGTGTGAACATCAAATTCAATGCACATAACATAGACACACACGATATGCATAAATGTATATATAGCGAGAGTGCGGACCTGATAATGAACCAGAGGAGCCAGTAGACAAGTGAAAATCAATCAATTTGGCATTAACAGTGAGTGATGAGACTACAGAATTGATCTGAATATAAGGCATAAGCGAATAGATAGGCTATGAGCCTTAGGTTAAGATCTGAGCGGCTTTGGTCCAAGCCGTTGCACTGAATCAATATAACCAAACTCAAAGCTTCCTGGTCGTCAATGGTATGGAGTTTGTAATTCCCGACAAATTTCTAATATTACTAAATAAATATATTAGTGGAAATAAGAATTTATTTGAATATAAATGATTTCGTGTTGTGAGATGAATTAATTCAATTATATAAAATTGAATAATTATAATAATTGAGAAAAATGTGAAATTTATAATAAACTCGTGAAAACTTTGTGTGGCACAATGTTGAGGATTATTAATGATTATATTAATTAACGAAGGAATTATTAAGTGAACAATTAATCTATATTAATTATTGATTGTTATTATAGAATATTAATTAATTGTTATAGAATATTAATGATGATTAATTAATAATATGTGATTATTATTATTGTAATACATATAATAATAATAATGAGCAACGTGTTTATAAATATAATAAGATTTCTATTCATTTAATGTGATAATTAATCATATAAGTGTTAATCGATTATTATGAAAATTAATAATCAATGAGGAATGAATTAATTAATATTATCATTAATTAATCAATGAGATAAATAATTTATTTATTTGACAAATAAGTAAGTTATTAATATAATAAGATTATATTAATTGATATGTGCAAATGTGCAATACTTGAATATATAAGGTATATGGAATATAACTATATTATATAGTGTAGAGAAACACTTAAGTGTGACCATGCAAGTATACATAAATTATATGTTATGATCAACTAAACTATGTGAACTACATGAATTATGTGTATGTGACAATATGTATGCAAGTATATATTAACATAATATGAATATATTGTAATCAATTGTTGATTGTAGAATTTAATAATGTGATAGTATCCGAGTAAGTTATACTGGCATGATAAAAATATACATGAATTATATGTGTGTAAATTACACTTATTACATTATGTGAAGTACATTGTGATTTAAATTATAACTTAAGAGTACATATAATATATAACATAAGTATATGGTGTATATATACAAGTGTAGCATGTAGCCCATTTGTAAGAATGCTGAAGATAATTTGCTTGTCCCATATTATTAGTCTCAATTCTTGCACACGTGAATAACAAAAGGCTGGGAGCCTATTTCCCTTTTCTCCTCCCAAGCTCAAGCTAACAAACTAGATAACAATGATCAATAGGGAGTGGCTATCATGATGGGTTTCAACTACCATCTAACAACTCTTTCATAACCTTCATGCAAACCTATAATTCATTAGTTTGATTTGGAATATAATTGCATTGTCTGTGTAAGAATTCGTCTACAAATAGCAGCCATGTTTCTTCATATTTCTAATTGTTGAGAATTGCTTGAGTTTGATAAATTGAGAGCATATATAATATCAGTCTAGAGTTGTAAAGATTGAATAGCAGCAAGTTCAACTCATAACAGAGGTATAAAACTCTTCATTCGTCATTTTCATTCTCTGTCAAATTCTTATTTCTTGATTTTGGTTGCAAGGCATGTTAATTGAATTATAGAATGGTTATTAGTTGTTATATAAACTTAATAACATGTTAGTATATAATGTAGCATGTTTAAAAATTGAATCGGTGAAGTAATTTTGTGAATTGGGTTGTTAACTGCCGAAGCAGACTGCAGTCCGGCCAAAATCAGTGGTGGCGCAGCTGCGCCGGTTTTACCTTGGCATGCTGCGCAGCTGCACTGGAACCCTGCTGCAGTTTTTGATTTCCTGCTTGATTCTGCTAAATGTAAATTATTGAGATAAATTAGGACAAGCATGCTAGCATGAGTGGTACATATATATGGGTATACTAAGGTAATGTAAGAATATTTTACTAAGAGTTACACGCATACTTATTGTTTGAGATAAACTTAGCGGTTTATAAACAAACTTCGAATTTAAAAACGAACTCGATATGTATACTTGTCATGTTAACATTTTGACCTTGCAAGCATATTAGTATGATTTAAGGATGTATGAAAAGCATGCTAACTCGCGTATATAGGTTCCATAATAAAATGTGAACATGTGAACCTTACTAATGCACATTCCTAACAAAAATATAAGTTTTGAAAAGAAACTTTGACATGCTATGACCATGTTGATATTCTGATCTTATAAGCATGTTTATATGGCCGTGAAATACATGTCAGACATGATAACATCTGTATGTAGATAGCATGAACATGTTAGGCCTTATTAGCAAGCTTTACTAATAAAAATATGAGCTTTGAACGTGAACTTTGATATGTTATGTCGAGAGTTAGAATCTGATAATTTTGAACGTGTTTGATGGTAATCTTAGACTCACTAATGTATCATACATGTGACGCCCCCAGAATAGGTCCATTCAACCCAACCTATTCTGAGTCGCCAAATACATGGTACAGAATTCAAATACAAATTTTATATCATACGGTCGTGCAAAATACGACCACACAACTGTGAGTGTCAATACAAATATGTAGAAAATATTAAGATTCAAACTAAGTCCTCATTATAATTATTATCACACTATTTATCAAAAATAATGAGGACTACTACTGCTCTAACTCGGACCATCACTCTGTCCCCCGACTAGTTCCCGCAACATTCTCATTTCCTGAAGAGGACAACAGATGAAAAGGGTGAGCTCAACTAGCTCAGTAAAGAATATTATGACTAAGATAATGAAAAATAAATTATCGTTAGTCTTCAATAAATCAGATAAAATATAATGGACAACAAATCTTAGATCAATATTCGCAGCGGAAATAACAAATCATTAGAAGAGTTAAGCAGAGAATGAAGTCTACTATCTTCTATGATTCAAAAGTCCATCATCAATATTTTTTTTCCTGTAACATCAATCAATATACATCTCGAATCAAATATTCATCTTTGCACTACAGGCCAAAGATATTCATTTGTATCATCAGTAGTCATATTCATCTCAACACCTGTCATCTTTGCACTACAGGTCAAAGATATTCATCAGGTAATCATTCATCTTTGCTCTACAGGCCAAAGATATTCATCAAGTAATCATTCATCTTTGCTCTACAGGCCAAAGATATTCAGTTACATCACCTTTTAGGACTGAGAATGATGAAAAATATTTAAAAAAACGAATCTAGTGAGATAAAAGACAAAGACTAAAGATTCGTATTTTAGTATATCCAATTCAAAAATACCTCGTAATAATCAATTATAGAGCAAAATTCAAGAATAAAGCTCAAAACTTGGATACAATCAAAGATAGTAACCTTAACAAGCAATTTGAACAAATAGAAGAAAATTTAATTTTTTCGTGAATAGTGCCGTATACGTGAATAGTGCCGTATACGTGAATAGTAACCCCGACGGAAAAAGTAAGAATTTCAAAATAAAATCTATGACAATATTTCTGTATAATGATATTGAGAAGAAGAACATCATTTACGAAAGAAATAACATCCCTTACCTCAAAAAGATAGTACATCTGACTGGAATATCGGATATAATACCGAAGGAAACTTGCACTGAATAGCAACACTCAAAGTATTGAAATACTCACAAAAATACGCTCGATATTATAGAGAGAGAAAACTTCTGATTCTGGTGTGATTTTCAATTCTAACCTAAGCACCCTATTTATAGGAAAAACTTAGGATGCCAAAGGAGACTAAAATAATAAAATATTATTATTTTTTTAAAAAATTCCGCCGCCTGGCGGCTTCCCAAATTTTCAGATTTTCAACAAAAGTGGGGCCCATCCATTAAATAATATTTATTTTCCGAAACTTCAATAATTCATAATAAATAGCCCTTCATCAGAAAAATACAAATTCTATGTCCTTCTATAGGAAATTTAATTCTCTACAACTTTGCAGAAGAAAATTTTTCCAAATTCCAAACATAAATTATCCGAAATTCATAAACAGATGATTTCTCACACCAAAATATTGATAAAACTCATCAGCGCCAATTCCTTCTTTAATATCCACAAAATAAATATTTCCTTATCATATAAATCAATAATTAATTATTCACAAATAATATTATAGAACTACAATATTAACAACCAGGTCGTTCCCAGGAAAGAGGGGGCCTTCCGATAATGACTTCTCCTTACTGGCGCGCAATTAAATAACCCCTCCTAGACAGAACTTCCTTAGACATTGTCAATAATGCTATCTAATAATATTATTCAAATAATATGAATTATTGAGTTGATAACGTGAAATACTGTGCAACGACAATTATTGAATCAATACTACAAAATATCAACTGTAGCCATTATTGAATCAATCATCTAAAATGGTAATGTAGTAATTATTGAGTCAATAAAATATCAATATAACAATTATTGAGTCAATAATATAAAATATCAACGTAACAATTATTGAGTTAATAATATAAAATATTGAACAGTAATTACTGTAACAATAATTGAGTAATGGCTTCTCACGTAAGACTCAATAATTCAAAATACTATGCAATACCGTGTGCTACTATGCAACACCGTGTATCACTGTATTTTAACCACCGGGTATTTCAACAGTACTAACGGTAACAACTGCGCCGTTATCTTGTAAAAAAGTTATTTCTGTCGCTTTCTATATCCGACAGTTATTCCGTTGTGGGGGCCCACAAATAGCTGCGCCGTCGTACGAATATTCCCCGACAACAAGAATATTCCACGACCAAACGAATATTCCCCGACAACAAGAATATTTTATAACCACTTGCTCATTTTAAAAATATTTGCACATTTCACCCATAACTTTCATATTTATCAAAACAACACCTTACTGTTTCGAAATAATATATAAAGAAAACTAAATCTTTATTCATAAAAGTTGGGGTTTTACAATACATGTATGCCTACCATGCTAGATATCGTGAAATCAAGATAGGCCTAAGTGAAGTATATCTTCAAACTAATAACTATGGTAGTTACATGTATGAAATGTGAATACTCATAAGCATGCCTAAACACGAGTTATACGATTATCTTATGTGTTTAAAAGGTGAGCATGATAGGCTTTGTGACTTTATAACCTCGAATGGACTTAAGTTATTAAGGGTATTACCTTAGACCCTATATCATGTAAATTGAACGTGAAAATGTTGAACTAGCATGAAAGTACCCTTTAATATGAATACATGCTATGTGATATCATATGTTAATGATTGAATCCGATTTTTACGGTTAACTTATAGTAATGTTATAACTCGCTAATTTGAATATGTTTACTATTTGTGGTAGTCTCACATGATAGTAATGATGTATGAATATGATCAACTTGAGAAAATAGGAAGTTAAGGATAGAAATTATATTCTGTATAACTGTGTAGCTAGGTTAAAACTTAGCTTATATGTTGATCGTATATTCAAAGATAAAATGTAAAGTTAAATTATATGACTAATGAATATCATATATATACGTAATTGTATTACGATAGGAATTCAAAAGTGTTGATTTGTTTTTCGTGGATAAACTACGCTAAAGGCAAGTTCTCTTACTTACACTCTTTTAAAGTGCAAGTATCCTAAACCCTTGCATTACTTTATTCAACGGATATCGTAAGCAAGTATCTAAATCTTATCTCTTTGGATGCAAGTTTTCTAACTTACACTCTTTTACGGTGCAAGTATTCTATCCATGTATATTGGGAACTAGTTTCTTTACTTAATCGTTTGAATTGAATTAGCATACTTGAACTCTTATTTCGTTAAAGCTATTATTCATGTTGAACTTGGTATTGTTCTTGAATATTGTGAAAGTGTCTATGCCATTTGATTCGGCTAGACTTATATTATTGAAAAGAGACCCAAACCAATTGATTGGTGCGGGATCTTGTATTTGACTGAGAAGAACAAAATATAACTGTCGGAGAACCGACGCGCGCACTTGAGTATGATTGATTGTTATGCATAACGATGATACTTTAGGCTGATCACCTGTTGTACCTGTTTTTGTTGGATTTTCAGTTTATTACTGTCAAATCCTGTGGAAGTTCATAGTCCTTAGTGACTGCACAGTATTCAGTTATCTTGAAATCTTGAATTGATTTATTATTGAATCACATTGATATTATTCTGTCCTTAGCGACTGTTATTGAAAACTGTTGATATTCTTGTTATCCTTGAACTATCAAACCTTGTTATACCCTTTCGAGAATTGAGAATTATATCACTTACTCTTATTGTATATTACTTGCTGGGCAATTTGTGCTCATTCTTGCTTTCCCTAAAACATTTCAGTTAAGGCAGAGCATGGTGAACCTTCAGGCGTTGATAAGGGCAAGGGTAAGGCTACCAACTAGCTTATCTCTTTTATGTTTTTAAATATTTTAATGTTGTATTAAGATAATGTAGTAAGACTGAATTTGTTTATGTTTAAGCTAAAGTTAGATTATGTAATGAGTCGTTAATTGATATTATTATGTAATCTATTAAGTACTGTAGGTTAAGAGACTTGGAGGAATAATTATAATAAATCATTATATATTATTCTAAAATAGATATTCCGCTGTGAATGTGTGATTTTAGTTATCATTGTAGTACCATGAGCACGTGACGAACCGAATTCGAGCGACCCCGTGACGGTCCTGAAATTTGGGGGCGTCACAGAGTTTGTTGTTGAGTTTGATTGTCCAGAAGTCGATCAGGTAGTCAGGTTCAACATTTGGTTTGATTGTGATTAAGAAGTTTTAATTAAATTTTTTCATTTAAATAATCTTTAGATGGTTATTATTTTTATAATCTTTTTCATTTAATGGGATTGTTATTAAATTTTTGTGATTTGTCTAATATACCCTTCTAATTTTTATTTTATTTTCATTTAAATGTTGTTGCTACTAAATTTTAGTTATTTGTCCATTTTACCCTCTAAATGGGAAATGACTAGAGCTCCTAGTCACGTTTAACTAGTTGAGCTTTCAAAGAGTGCATTTTAAAACAAAAAATGAAATGTGGGGGCAAGGAGACACGTTTTAAACTTTAGGGTGCAAAGTTGCTCTGGGTTGTAAACTTTGGGTGTAATTTGTACTTGAGTCAAGTAAATATTATATCTTATAAAATTTTATATTTTGAATACATGTATACGTAATATTTTTCTATATAACAAATAACTAAAAAAACATAATTCATAATCACAAACAAAAAGATATGCAACTCAAATGGAACCGAGGTAGGAAAGCACTAGTTAGAGCCCACCAATGCAGAGTGTTCTCTATCTTAGAAATAGTAATACTCTTGGCTCACACAACAAGAGATACACGAGGACTGGCCATGTATCAAAATCTGTATGATGAAAATATATGTAGCATAAAAAAAGTGCCATGAGGTTTTCATCCTAAAAAAAGGACAGGCATAGCATAAATGAAATTTAGTCACCTGAATAAAGAAAAGTCTCTAAGACCCCAACTTTTATGAATAAAGATTTAATTTTCTTTATATATTATTTCGAAACAGTAAGGTGTTGTTTTGATAAATATGAAAGTTATGGGTGAAATGTGCAAACATTTTTAAAATGAGCAAGTGGTTATAAAATATTCTGGTTGTCGGGGAATATTCGTTTGGTCGTGGAATATTCTTGTTGTCGGGGAATATTCGTACGACGGTGCAGCTATTTGTGGGCCCCCACAACGGAATAACTGTCGGATATAGAAAGCGACAGAAATAACTTTTTTACAAAATAATGGCGTGGTTATTACCGTTAGTACTGTTGAAATACCCGGTGGTTAAAATACAGTGATACGCGGTGTTTCACAGTAGCACACGATATCGCACAGTATTTTAAATTATTGAGTCTTACGTGAGAAGCCATTACTCAATAATGGTTACAGTAATTACTGTTCAATATTTTATATTATTGACTCAATAATTGCTACGTTGATATTTTATATTATTGACTCAATAATTGTTGCATTGATATTTTATTGACTCAATAATTGCTACGTTGCTATTTTTTATGATTGGTTCAATAATGGCTACAGTTGATATTTTGTAGTATTGATTCAATAATTGTCATTGCACAGTATTTCACATTATCAACTCAATAATTTATATTATTTGAATAATATTATTAGATAGCATTATTGACAATGTCTAAGAAAGTTCTGTCTAGGAGGGATTATTTAATTGCGCGCCAGTAAGGAGAAGTCCTTATCGGAAGGCCCCCTCTTTCCTGGGAACGACCTGGTTGTCAATATTGTAGTTCTATAATATTATTTGTGAATAATTAATTATTGATTTATATGATAATGAAATATTTATTTTGTGAATATTAAAGAAGGAATTAGCACTGATGTGTTTTTATCAGTATTTTGGTATTGAAAAATCATCTGGTTGTGGATTTCGGATAATTTATGTTTGGAATTTGGAAAAACTTTCTTCTGCAAAGTTGTAGAGAATTAAATTTCCTATAGAAGGACATTGAATTTGTATTTTTCTGACGAAGGGGCTATTTATTATGAATTATTGAAGTTTCAGAAAATAAATATTTTTTAAATAAAATGGTGGGCCCCACTTTTGTTGTTGGTTGAAAAATCTGATTTTCTTAGCAGCCGGCGGCGGAGATTATTTTAAAAATAATAATATTTTATTATTTTAGTTTCCTTTGGCATCCTAAGTTTTTCCTATAAATAGGGTGCTTAAGTTAGAATTGAAAATCACACCAGAATCAGAAGTTTTCTCTCTCTATAACATCGAGCGTATTTTTGTGAGTATTTCAATACTTTGAGTGTTGCTATTCAGTGCAAGTTTTCTTCGGTATTATATCCGATATTCCAGTCAAAAGTATTGTTCTTTTGAGGTAAGGGATGTTATTTTCTTTCATAAATGATGTTATTCTTTTCAATATCATTATACCAAAATATTGACATGGATTTTATCTTGAAATTCTTACTTTTTCCGTCGGAGTAACTATTCACGTATACGGCACTATTCACGAAAAAAATTAAATTTTCTTCTATTTGTCCAGATTGATGTCAAGGTTACTATCTTTTGTTGGATCTAAGTTTTGAGCTTTATTCTTGAATTTTGCTCCATAATTGATTATTACGAAGTATTTTTGAATACTAAAATACGAATCCTTAATATTCCTTTATTTCACTGGATTCGTTATTTATATGATTTTTCATCATCCTCAGTTCTAAGTGGTGATATAACTGAATATCTTTGGCCTGTAGAGCAAAGATGAATGATTACCTGATGAATATCTTTGGCCGTAGTGCAAAGATGACAGGTGTTGAAATGAACATGACCATTGATGATACAAATGAATATCTTTGGCCTGTAGTGCAAAGATGAATATTGATTCGAGATGTATATTGATTGATGTTACAGGAAAAAAAATATTGATGATGGACTTTTAAATCATAGAAGATAGTAGACTTCATTCTCTGCTTAACTCTTCTAATGATTTGTTATTTTCGCTGCGAATATTGATCTAAGATTGGTTGTCCATTATATTTTATCTGATTTATTGAAGGCTAACGATAATTTATTTTCCATTATCTTAGTCATAATATTCTTTACTGAGCTAGTTGAGCTCACCCTTTTCATCTGTTGTCCTCTTCAGTAAATGAGAATGTTGCTGGAACTAGTCGGGGGACAGAGTGATGGTCCGAGTTAGAGCAGTAGTAGTCCTCACTATTTCTAATAAATAGTGTGATAATAATTATAATGAGGACTTAGTTTGAATCTTAATATTTTTTACATATTTGTATTGACACTCACAGTTGTGTGGTCGTATTTTGCACGACCGTATGATATGAAGTTTGTATTTGAATTCTGTACCATGTATTTGGCGACTCAGAATGGGTTGGGTTGACTGGACCTATTCTGGGGGCGTCACAAAGTCCATAACGTCGACCCACATAGTGTTCCTATTTAAGAAGTTATATAAGGTTTATTAATATTCTTTTCCCTTTTTTATTTTAAACTAAAGAGTAATTTTAATTACATTCGTTACAGGAAGTAGTGTGGCCGCGTGGGAGAAAGCTACATCTGTCAATGAAGCAGGCAATGGTTTAGAAGCTACATCAGCTGCAAACGTTCGCTTATGAACCTCTTGCAAAGCATGCAAAGAAAGTTGCCACAAAAGTTCGACAAACCTGCATTTAAGAAGTTCAACTTATCATAGACTTCTCCTATGTTTGTGATATCTATCAATCATAACACATCTACACATTTATGTACATTGACAATTCATTAATATTTTGATCTGCGTCTATGCTCCAAAATATAAGGATAAAAAGATACATGTCATGACTATGCCTACATAACAAAACTGCAAAATTGTATTGCAATAGCAAATAAATGAGAATGAACTTTCATAGAAAATACTTGCAAAAGAAAAAAAATCTATCGAGAATTTCTTCTATAACAAAAATATCTTTACTTTTGGGTCTTGAGTTGCAAAATCAATTCTTGCTCTCTCCTAATATGGCCCATATCAATTCAATTTAAACACAAAAGATTGACCAACTCACCTCGGTCCACAACATGTAGCAAGGGACGAAACTCTTGAATTGCTGCTCGGGAACGCCCCTTGTAATTCCAGCTCAGTTATAATTCCCTGAACAACCTAAATAGTCCCCAAAAGACGGGCATTTATATCAAACTCGTAAAAAAAATACAGATAGCGCTGAATTGCAATATTGCATAAACTACAGCAAATCCATACAAATGAATTTAAGTACCTTTCTAAAGTCGCGAGATTGTGCATAATCGAAAATTGGCCAAACTTTATCAAAATCCTAAAGGATCTCAATATAAGCAAAAAAAAAACCAAAACAGATTCAAATTTAATGGACTTGAATGGAAATATGCTATATTGAAATGTATATTGAGAGAGGGGAAAAAATACTTTAGACGATTGAATTGGACATCTAAGAGAGGATAAGATGAAGTAGAGAAGCTGTTCGCCCAATTTAGGATTAGAGTGACGAAATAATCCGACCCGAGGGGCGCCGTTGTTGGCTCCGACGCCGATGATCGACGGATCCAGCCCTAATAATAAACAATTAGTGTACATTACACTCTCCAGCTCTATCTCTCTCTCCTTCTCGCTGTCCATCGTCATCACGACCTCTCTCTCTCTACAATTCCTCTCTCTATATCTATGTATCTATATATCTCTCACTCTCTCTGTATTAAAGTACTAGTAACATTTAACAATTTAGAGCAGATCTTCTGTGGGCAAATTTTCTTAAGTCCCGCCACTTAATTGTTCATATATATATTTTTATTGAATATTAATTAACTTTAAAATTTTTAAAAAAAAAGATAAGTATTAATATTTAAGTGGTAGAACACAAAAACACAGACAATTTGGGGACAGAGAATCTGGTCTCTTAACAATTTGTCCTGTATATGTCTCTGTGATTCTGGTTGGTTATACCGATTTAAATTTGGCTGTAATTATTTGTGTGCTTTTTCAAAAACAGGACCCGAATTAAATATCATTTTCAAATAGCCCCACAAACATGTTTGAATTTGGCGTGAATTAGAGTATTAGGGGGTATTTTGAATAATTTGTTTTGTGGTGTGGGTACAAGTGGGAATAATGTAGTCACGTTTTGAGCCGATTGAAGAACTCAGAAGAAGCACTCCAATTTGAAATGAGTGGGGTTGGGCCGTAGGGGTTTTCCCTCGCCGGTGGACTGATTTCTGTCCTGTTTGCCGGCTAAGTGCCAACTTCAAACTTTGGTTGTTGTCAGCTGGTGGCTGTTTTCGAGGCTTATTTCGACTTTAATTGAAACCTTAGTTTTAGGAATGGTGTGTCAGATGTATCCCAGTTGCATTCAAATTTCTGTTGTAGGAACTTCTTCAGTTCGAGTTTGATAATAATTCATTCAAAATTTAAAACGCTCTACTAGAAATTAATGGTATTTTTTTTTCCAAAAGTTAAAAAAAATTACATCAATTTTAAATTTAAAAATACCATAAATTAGTTTTAAAAAATAAAATTTAAACAGATGGGGTATTTTTATTTACTTTGTCTTTTCATGTAAAATATAATTGTCTTAATTTTTATTTATTTTTTTGAGGAAAAATTAAATTTCATTACTGGAGATCAAAGCTTAAAGCATTACAAATAAAAGGAGGGGGAATAGAGCCCCATTCCTGGACATCAGACATAGAATTCGAAACACGAGCTAAGAGATGTGCAACAGAATTCGCTGACCTCCTACCAAAATAGATGTGACAATCGACTATAGAAGCAACCAAATCCTTATATTCGTTCACCACCAAACCAACATAATTCGGAGAGGAAGATGAAGCCTGAATAGCTTGTATTAACATGGAAGAGTCAGACTCAACAATTACCTATGAAGCACCAAGTCTTTTAAGCCAACTTAAAGCCTCCCTAAAGCTGACTGCCTCGGCCAAACCAGAATCAGCAGGACCCGAAATTGAACCACACCGAGCTGCTATCATCGTCCCCTCAGAGTTGTGAAGAACCATGCCAAAACCCAATTTATTTTCTGATGAAAACACAGCTCCATCTACATTACATTTCAGCCAACCGCAAGCAGGTTTGCACTAGCTCACAACGCCGAAATTTTGATCAGGGAGCAAGTCACCATTTATGAGGATTTGGGCAGATTGCCATTGAGCAAGAAAGGAACCAGCCAGGTTGACAATCGCCGAAGGCCGTTTACGCAAGTTTGTCCAAACCACATCATTTCGATTCTTCCATAGAGACCATAGAAGCACACATGACAGTTGGATGGCCTCACTGTTGTTGCCGACGATAAGAGCTTCAATCCATTGGATAATATCAGCACCATTGAGAGAAGGAAGCAGTAAAGCTGAAAGTCTCCAACACTCAACAGCAATTGGGCAGTGAAGAAATAGATGTGAAGCCGTATCCACGGATTGAGCACAAACTGGGCAAGAGAAATCTACATCAACCCGTCTTTGTCTTAGATTCTCTTTGGTTGGAAGACAAACTTGGCAAATGCGCCAAATTAAATTCCGCACTTTAGGAGGGATCCTTAGCAACCATAATTTCTTCCAAACTTGAAGGGAATGAGCAGGATTAATAAAATTCAACTGAGCGGTGAGAGTTCGATAGGCACTACGGACTTAATAAACACCACTTGTGTCTTTGCACCATAAAATATTATCACGGGAACGTAGAGCAGGAAGAGGTACCTATAGAATTAGAGCACAATCTCGAGGAATGAATAGATCATTGATTAAATCAGTATCCCAACACTGCTCATCTGGGATCATCAAAGACTGTACCGACGCACGCAGCAGCCTAGGAATCGGAGGAGTGGAAATTCGAGGGTTAGCTTCATCAGGGAGCCAAGCATTTACCCAAATATTGATAGATGAACCATCTCCCACTTGCCATCTGACATTCTGCTTAATTAAATCTTGGGCAGCCAAGATACTGCTCCAAATGAAACTAGCGTTATTCTACTTGTTGGCATGCAGAAAATCAGTTCTTATAGTATTTAGCCTTGTAGACACGGGCAACAAGAGAATTGGGGGAAGTTAACAGTCTCCAACCATTTTTACCCAACATAGCTAAATTAAATTCGTGGAGTTTGCGAAAACCAAGTCCCCCAAATTGTTTGCGAGCAGAGAGAGCGTTCCAGCTCTTCCAATGAATACCTGATGACTCTCCAGAGTTAGATCGCCACCAAAATCTGCTCATAACTCTTTTAAGATCCGCACATAAATTCAAAGGAAGAAGAAAAACACTCATAGCATACGTTGATAGAGCATGGGCAACTGTTTTAATCAAAACTTCCTTGCCGGCCTTAGATAGGAACCTTTTCTTCCAGCTTGCCAAACGAGACCAGAACTTCTCTTTAAGAAAAGAAAGAATTTGGGTCTTATTTCTTCCAACAAAAGAAGGTAGACCAAGATACTTGCCATGATCTGTAGTTCGTTGAACATTCAAGGAAGAGCAAATTAAATGTTGTAAAGACAAAGGAGTATTCACACTAAAAGAAATAGAAGATTTCTGGAAGTTGATTTGTTGACCCGGGGCTCTCTCATAATCATTGATGCCAGCTCTGATGATGTCACATTCACGCATATTTGCTCGGAAGAATAAAAAGTTGTCGTCGGCGATCCACCTAACACTTAATAATTGGGCATGCCAAAGACGCCACCCGAGAGACCTACCAATTGACACCACATCACCTACATAAGGCATGTGTGGTTCCCAGGGACCAAATGGGACTTACGAGCAGTGTTATTAAACTCGGATCGGTCCGCTAGTCCAACCAGTAAAAATCGAAATCAATCGGCTTTGTGGTCCGCTTCAGCCCAAATTTATTGATTTTGTAAAAAATCGATTGACTACCGGTTCAACCAATAAAATTGATTAATTGATCCAATGAATCAGTTTTTAATTATTATTTTTGTACCCAAAAAAAATTAATATTAAAATTAACAAAATTTAGTAATATTGTAACTCAATATTATTATGTTTTAATTCATAAAAAACAATATTTTTAAAAACTTTATTAATTATTAATAATATTTATTTTTATATATTAATGACGTCACTGAGTTAATAGCGGTTCGATTGATTTTACCAATGACCCAGCCACATAGTATCTTTTTCGATGTGATAATCGATGAACTTGCTTATGAGACACATGCATGATTGGCTCCCAACCAATCCTATACATATCACAAATAAATAATATATATTTTTATATATTAATAACGTTACTGAGTCAATAGCAGTTCGACTGATTTGACCAGTGACCCAACCATAAGGTACATTTTTCGATTTGATAATTATGAGACACATGGTTGGCTCCCAACCAATCCTATATATATATATATATATATATATTATCATTCCATATAACAAATAAATGGAGTAAAATTCAAATGTGACCTTGTGATTTACCCAAAATATAAGTGTTACTTGCACTTCAAAAACATAAACGCATAATGACTTGTGATTTGAATTCAAGTGAAAAAGGATTTTTAGTGTGCATTAAAATCACATGATAAATATTGAAATAGTCAAATGCTGAAAATATTTAGAAAAAAAAAAACCGTTGTTTCATTCTTCATTTTCAAGACAAAATAATATTTCTTCATATTTCCCAAACAAATATATCCCATAGAATACGTAAATAGAAAGAACACGCAATAGTAAAATTTTTCTATATGGTCCTAGTAAAAAAAAGAGATTTTTAATAAAAGATCATTCATAACTTTTCTTTTCAAAATAGCATACTCTATTTTTAATTATAATAAATTTTCATACACGAGTATGGCCTTCGTTTGTATTATTAAGAAAAAATTATATTAGGGAATTTTTGTAAAAACATATATTAAATTAGTTGGTGAAACTACTTTTGAATTTTAGGTTCTCAAGTAAAAATATTTAGCATGCTTTAGCGACAAGGCCCAAATAGTTAGTAACTTGGGCGGTTAGGCCCTCTAGAAAATATACCTATGAGGCTAATAGATGCTACAATCGTATAATATAAAAGGCCCATTTACAAAATATTATTATAAAATAATTAGAGAGGAGAGAGAAACAGAAGAGGGAGTCCACCTCAGACTGTGTTTGGGAATCGGATTGGTTTTTTACTCATGTTACTTGATTCTCCACCAGCTCTGAAGCGAAGGAGACTCACCACCATTGATCCGATGGACGCAGAATCATCTAAGGTCATCACCTTTTATAATTCGTTCAATTTATTGTTTTTGAATATTCCATAGCTTTAATTTGATTGTTTTGGGGTTAAATTCAGTTCGTACACTATTTTATGCTGTTAATAATCCTGTAGAAAAGATCCTAAACTCGGTTCCTCTGAGATTAAAGAGGAATTTCGAAGCGGAACCATCAAAACTAGATTGGATTGACGTAATATGATTAATGTTATTTTGCTGTTGTATGGTGCTTTGCAATTGTGTTGAGTATTTTCTTTATGGGTGATTCAGGCAAAGCTTGCGGCTGCTAGAGAAAAATTTGGACGAGATATTCGTGTGTTTGAAACGTCAATAGCCTCTCAAACGCAGAACGGTGCTTCCAACAGTGGTAGAAACCACTTTACTTTTAGATCAATTATATGAAACTTTTACTACTGTCAGTTGAAAATAGGGATTTGGACTCGTTAATTTTGTAATATGCCCCTTTTTTCTTGTTTCTTTTACTTGGCAGAGGAGCAAGATGACTTTTATGAATTTACTCCAGAGGATTACTATCGCGTTTTGGCAACAAAAAAACAAGGTAATGTAATTGCTGACCATATCCATATTTGTTAGTATGAGTAATGGTCTCAAATTAATTGACACAGATTGAACTTAGTCATCATAAACGCGCGCCCACACAAAAAAAGAAAAAGGAAAAAAGATGTGTTATGTGTGACCTGTAAGTAAAAAAAAGAAAAAGGAAGAGGGAATTCTCATCATAAACGCGCGCACACACAAAAAAAAGAAAAAGGAAAAAAGATGTGTTATGTGTGACCTGTAAGGAAAAAAAAGAAAAAGGAAGAGGGAATTATGTAAGACGCATTATGTATGTTTCCTTTCCCCCCTGCCAGTGTTAGGCGGACCTAGGTGGCCGAGAGGTGCCTACGGGCCTAGGCGGCTTCCTAGGCAGTCTAGCTATTTTTTATTGTTTTATATTTGTGATAAAACTAATGTAGTAATATTTGTATAAGTAAATATTCTCCTCTAAAATCACAGTTATACATTTTTGACATAATATTTTATTTAACTCATATAAGGAAAGTGAAGAGAAGTAGCCAAAAAGAAGATAAAAATATTGATTATTTGGTGATAGTTCTAGTTGTAAAGTGTAACAATGTTTATTGCACAAATTGATTAATTTGTATCGACTATTCACCTCACAAAGTATCGTAAGTAATATATTAAATTACTAGTAAGTAGTAATTTTCATATTACAATTCACAACACCCACAAAACATATTAATTAGCTCTACAAAAGTTGACAAATTACAATCACAAAATTCACAATAACATACTTAATAATATCCAAATTTAGTGCAATTAAGTATATCACAAGTTTACAACACAAAGCATAACAAATAGCAAGAGAAATAAAAATAGAACTAATTAACAATTTAACATTTAACAAATTAATATTTATTTAATAATACTTTAATAGACTGGTTAATAGTTGGTTAGTATATGGTACAGTAGTACACTGTAACACTAAATAGAACAAAAGTCAGATGTGGGAAGAAAGAAGGAAAAAGAAAGAAAAACAAAAAAAACAAAAAAACAAACACGTAGGCCCCGCTCGGCAGCGACTTATTTTAAAATGACTTAAAGTTAAAATTTAAGTTGATTTATAAGTCATTTTAAGCTGTGACTTATAAGTAAAAGCATTCGACACCAGTTTGACTTATGAGTCATAAATTAAGTTAAAACAAGTTGTGAAGGTGTTCGGCTGATAATGACTTATAAGTTGAAATAAAATATAAAGGTTAATAAAAAGGATATTAATAAAAAGATATATTGATTCAATATAATATCATAGCAATCATCATTTTTTTCATTAAATAAAATACTAAACAAATTTTCTAAACATATCAACTACAAAGTTCCAAATTTTAAGATTAATGTTCACTTTCTAAAAATTAATTTGAGATATTTTCAAATTTAAAATTTTCATTATTTATTTTAAGTTTTGAAAATAATAAATCTTATCATCATTAGAAGTATTTTAGGTACTTTATGATATTTAGTTTGCAACTAATATAATACTCCAATTGATAACCTTTAACAGCATGTGCCATACCTTTCTGGTCTTCCTCATTCAAGAGATCACCAAGTGCAGGATGGCTTAGGAACTGGATGGTTCAAAATGCAACACCCATTTAAATTCAAATTATGTGAGGTTAAAGCCTTATTGCTTAAACCATAGTATCAAGATATACAAATAAAAGAGTAGCTGAATAACTTACATCAGTCAACCAGAAGTCAGGAATAGTTTTGACGATCTCGCTTCATTTGCCATAAACAGGCCATCTTATTTCATTATATTTTTGCTAAATTTCCAAAACCTTTTGAGGCTAAAGATGTAATTTAGCAAAACAGAAGAGGGGTAAAATGGACATTACATTTGATCAAATCAACTTATTATGAATGACTTATAAGTCATTTTTAAATAAGCTAGAAAATGTTGCATATTAATAATAACTTATAAGTCAAAAATTAAGTTGTTGTCAAACACTTAACAATACAAAATGACTTATAAGTTTGTTTGACCAACTTATAAGTCATTGCCGAACTCCTTCGTAGTACGTACCTGATTGTTGGCGTCGGTCCGTCGGAGATTGGTGTCGGTGGGCGACATCGACTTCGGAGGGTCGCGACAGAGTTTCGTCGACAGCAGAGGTCTAGTCGTCTACATCGGAACTTTGCTCTCTCATCGGCTTTGATGGTTTTTTAGACTAGGGATTTTTTTGTTCTGGCTTTTGATGGTTCAAATTGGTAAGGTTTTAATTTTTAATGTATAGTTTTTTTTCTTTTTTTTTGAAAATTCTGCCTCATCCGATTTCCCGATTCAGCCGCCTAGGCGGCCGACTTTCAGCGCCTAGCAGACTTTTGAAGCGCTTTGCCCCTAATTACTCGGCAAGCCTCTGCCCACGCCTATTTGCCTCTGCCCACGCCTAGGCGGCTGCCTCAACCGCTTTTTAGAACACTGCTCTTGCACATTATGTATATTTGTTCAGAATCTTGAGATATGCAAAAGAGTGTGGTATGTGTAACCTGTATAGCTATAATGTTTCTATGGTATTAACTGTAATTCGAGCAGATAAATTCTTAAAGACACGAAAAATTCGAGAAGCAGAAGAGGCTGCTCGCAGATCAAATTCAAAGATAACCAAGGTTCTTACCAGACGATTACTTTTGAAGATGATTATCTTTCAAATAGTTATATTCTGTGGGCAATATATTTTATCTTAGTGAATTTGTGATCTTGTGACGAGTCACATTGGGGATAAGCACACTTCTCATTCTGCAGGCTGTAATTCGGGTTCGATTCCCAGATAATCACACATTAGAAGCCACATTTCATCCATCGGATACCATTCAGAGCATAGTTGATCTTCTCACAAAAGTGATTGCACGACCAGAACTCCCATTTTATATATGTAAGCATTAAAAATATGAACATCTTATTTTCTTAGAACTCGTGGTTTTTAGTCTTTTCTTTTTCTTAACGCTTTACCATTTTATCTCATTAAACATCTAAAATTTGGAAGTTGAATTCGCTACTCTCATTATTTGGTTATCTTTCAGATACTACTCCTCCTAAGAAGCAAATTAAGGATATGTCACAGGACTTGTACTCTGCTGGCTTTGCTCCTGGTGCAATTGTCTATTTTTCACAAGATCTACCAAAAGGTACGTTCACATTTCATCATTTTCCATACTAAGAATCTACTGGTTGGATTGTTTATATAATTTCAAAAACTGCTCGATTAATATGCAGTTTTACTATCGTGACATTGTTTATCATGTGTCATTCAACCTGTCTGAAAAATTATGCTTTTATCTAAGTTGTCAGAACCTAAAAAATTAATACTTTCTGATAAATTTATCCTTCAGCATCATGTTTATTTCCTTGATTTGTTTGTTGTTGAATGTTTGATTGTTCTACAACACATAATGCAGTGAAATATACATTTCAGAAACAAAGTGGTGTTTGTTGATTGGTCTCAATTTTGGACGTCTGAATATTTATAGAATGCTAGATACCACCTCTAAAATTACATGCACGCTATTTACATGATAAAAATGATATTAAAGTATGTATGATTCAAAATTAACTGCTTTATTTGTTTTGTTGGTCCTGCCCCAAATTTTAAAGCAAGAGTAATGAATAAAGAAATAAAGATGTCTATTATATAAATTTGCACCCTTACTGTTGGGAATTATTTTTCAACTCTCCCCAAATTTTGGTACAAATTTATATGCTCCCCCACTAGGTTGAGTCCTTACTCCACCCCCTGCTTTCAGTGTTCTAAAAATCTCCGCCTAGGCCCCGCCTAGGCGCTAGGCCCCTCTATGGCGCATGCTAGGCCCCCTCTTGGCGTCTCGCCTAGGCACCAGGTTCCCCTGGCACTTCGCCTAGGCCTAAGGCGGCAAAAAAATTCCTCCAGAAAATTATGCGAGACCTAGGCGGAGAGGTTTTTTTTTATTTTAATAACTATCCAAACCAGATTTTGATATATTTATTTTTCTAATGATTTACCATATTCATAATGCAATTTGTAGCATATTAAATCACAACAAAAAGTGAACAAGATCAAGTTAAAATGGATAATTTTATTATAGTTGTAATTTTTTGAACTTGTATCAACTTCAAATTATATAAATGATGATACATTTGTAATATTTAATTTAATTCAATATAATTCTTAAATTTATATTTAGTTTCTTAAGTTTTAATATTGAAATGAATTCTTGAAATTTTAAATTTTATTATTTAATAACAATCTTGTTTATGAATAAAACTAATACGTTAAAGATATGTTTGAACTTTGAACAATTGCATGTTTGTGTTTGAACTTTGACATTGACAATATGGATGTGTTTGAACTTTAAGTAAATGTCTTTACTATCTTTATTATAGATTGTTTTGCTTTATATTATTGTTTTGTTGGGATAAATGTAAGATAAAATATTAAAATTGGCTTAAAATAATTAATCCCGCCTAGGCCTCCCCTGGCCGCCCGCCTCCCGCCTAGTGTCTTTTAGAACATTGCCTGCTTTTATATAATTTACTTGTACTTAAATGAGCATTGACATTAAATGTCGGGATACCTTTTGTGTTATACCAGCAAACATGTGATATGGCCAACCTAAGCAAAGTGATCATCCAATGTGGTCCAGTCCTCCAACTAGGCCATTTCGTGTCACTTCAAGTTTTAATATGGAAAATAAATGTTATTGATAGAAGGTAGTTGATACAAGATGGAAGATAATGTATCAGTAGAATAAATTTGGACTGTAAACTCTTTCTATGTGTTGAGATATCACATAATTACTTAAAAACAACTTTGCTGAATGCTTTTTAGTGTATGCATGCTACACAGAACATCAGAGCTTCGTATCATTCTAGAAGATGCCATTTCTTTTTCTTTAAAAGAAATAGTTTGCTGTGTCTGTCTCAAGTACAAAATGAATCATACAATTGGTCTCATACTCACACTTGAAACTTGCTATGGAGTCCATGTATAGCTTCAGGAATACCACATGGTAGAAATGATTTATTTTGTTTAAGTTGATGGTAAGTGAAACATTAAAAGTAATAAAATCAAGTAAAAAATACTCAGGTTTCAGGTATTTTTGGCCTGAATCAGGGCAGGGTGTGAAGAATCATGATGTATGTTGGAGAGTTTAAATAGTTAAGTGAGGTTATCTAGTTGAGGTGACGCTCCCACCTTACTCCATAAAGGCCTATGCAGCTATGCTATACACTTTTCAACAATCTAAAAATAAACTTGTTTTGACTGTGCTTTCCATTTGGTGGACTTGTTGATTGTCTTTGCGTATATCCTCTTCCTTTCTCTCTAATATAATCTTCTTATTTATCCAAAAAAAAAATTGTTGCTTTAATTTTATAATCATGCGTGGTCATTTCATATGGTTCTCAAGTTATAAATATACTTGCCAACATAATCATCGTATGATAGAAAACCTTCATCTTATGTATGCTAGCCCTCACAATTTGTAAGATAAGTCTTTTGAGTTTATAAGTTTTAGCTCCTGCACTGTACTGTTAGGCATAACATACTGGTTTATTATGTTTTAATGCTGTCTGAGTGGTAAAGAGTCTGGTGATTAGTGTCTTTAAAGGCATAGGCCTTGGGTTCAATAGCAAAGGTAACAGTTAAAAAAAAATCCCAATTGGGGCCATCCAAACATAGTTTTATTAAGCTAACCAGATGTGCATGGTTTGTGGGGTATTGTATGCTTGGCCTGAAAATTGTTTATTATAGGCTTGTGCAGTGTTCGTGGTTGATGGGGTATTATGTGAACCAGATGGTTTAGCCAGTGCACGCTTGAAAGGTAGTGGTGGCTGGTTCCTGGTTCCTCCATCATTTTATTTTTTACTTTTATCTGAGGCAAATAATGTGCAACTAAATCATTTTATTTGCACCTTAAGACACTTGTATTTTGATGTTTCTTGAGCATTGCAACACGGGTTTACCAGAGGCATTAAACCAACTAGTTATCTGGGCCGACCTTAAATGAGTCATGTTGTTTGAAAATTTTAAATAAATTTTCAAGAGAAGGAAAACATGGGTTGTTGACTAAAGAGTTGTTTCAGATGATTTTGTTTATAATCTTCACTGACATGCATTATTTGTATAGCCATTTCTGAAATGTAACATAGAGAAGGGCCTAAAGGTCAATTTCTTGTGTGATCCCCTTCAATATGAGTATAAGATAGGATTGAAGATATCTTTAAGAAAAGACCTACTGTCTTCATTGCTACAATGAGAAACTTGAATGGTTGAACTAATTTCAAATATGCTTAAGAGAATAAACATCTACCGGAAAAGAATCTACATTAAAATCATGAACAAGATCTGATTTGAAATTTGAGTTAAAGTATATTGTTCTCTTAACCTAATGTGAGTGATCTCTGTAGAGTGACATAAAAAAAACACGGGGGTGGCTGATTTCTCTGCCAGGATAGGCAAAATTCTATCATTTCATTATTTTAGAATTTCATTCCGCGGAAGTATAATAAAGAAAAATGTTCAATGAAATTTCACTAAAGGAATGTCAAAACAGTCTGGCTCATACTTGTGGACTCTGTTATATGGCTTTTCCCTTTTCCAGATGATGATGGAGCAGCTGCATCAGGTCCCTTCCTTCAAGAGGAGGTCATGACATTGAAAGGCTTGGAACTCATAGCTGAGCAGGTGGAGCCTGTCCAACCTGCTTCAGAAGGGCCAGAGCCAGTAGCAGATATCCCCTCCCCAGCTGTCCAAGAGCGAAAGCCTGCTGACAAAAAGACTGTCAAACCAAAATGGTTGAAAATGTGATCTTTCGTGTCCGCAAATGAGTCTCTTATTACATCTTTAGGTCCGTGGTTAGGTATTTCCCAACTTAAAGTTGTCTGGTTGTCCACGGGGAGATTCAAAATGTAACCTAGGTTGCGTCGCTTGTATACAAGTTGCCATTCCCAGATTCAGATGGCACGGGATAGAAAGGCATATATGTATGCTGAATATGAAAAAAAAAAAAAAAACTCTAAGAGGTTCTCTGGACAACATGGTTTCATTTGTGTTATAAGAAGTTCTGAGTTTTGCTCTTCTGAGAGAATACTTTTATCTAGAATAAGGCTCTGGAACGAACAGTTCGTTTACGAACATATGTAGGGCCAAGTGTTGAAGATTGTTGATTGGCTCAATTATATATCATCATATATTCGTAATTAGTGTTAAATATTCTCATCCAATCAACAACCTTAAACAATTAACCCTACATATGTTCGTAAACGAACTGTTCGTTCCAGAACTTTATCCCTTTTATCAAATGGTAATGTGCTACAAAAAAACAATTCTAGTTTCAGTAGTTATGGTTCTGTACTCGGCATGGATACTATGAAAAATGTATGGATGTTATCAAAAATCAAAATGCGACATTTTGTAGTTTCCTTGTTTCGTCCTTGCTGATTCCCATCCCATCAAAAAGAGAGTTTGGTCAAGATTGATTGATGATTAATTTTAGTTGCCCCACCAGAAATAATAATTAGGATCAACTAACAGTTGGTTCAATTATTATGCATTGGAGGGTGGGTCCTGGTGGGCGACCATCATTTCTGACTTTGTGTGACCATCATTTCGACCAACATAATTTAGTTGAAGAAGAGGTACAAGTGACAAGTGAAATAAAGGTGTTCCCCTCGCAACACAATGTTTCACACCATCATGTTAAGCACGGCAGCACGCCAGCCAGCCAACCTGTTCACAAGCCATTGACTCTCGATACCATCATGTTTAGCTCGGCTTGAACACGACCTTGACTTTGATCAAGTCTGAGGTTGAACAACGGTCTATGAAATTAACTTTATAATAAATTAATTAATTAGTCAATACAGTGCTCACACACAATGAGTTACATGCAACAAAATACAAAATTCAGTCCTTAGCTGACGGCTCAATGGCCGCTTTATGTTTAATCTTTGAGTCTCCGAATTTATTAATAACATTGTTGTACACTCCCAATACCAAAACTATATTTACTTTCTTTCTTTCTTTCTTTCTTTAAACTCATATTTTTAGGACACAAATACAAATACAAATACAAATAAAAATAGTGGATAAATTTTTTCATGTGAGATCACTACCTTGGATATCACGAGCAAACTTAATATTTTATTTTGAGGAGAGAAAAAAAATCAATTCAAAATTTCGACAAGACATATTTAGTAAGAGCTAAGAAGGGCCAAATTACTATATTTAATAATATTTTATTTTATTTTATTTCAATAAATTATCAATACTATGAAAATAAATGGTAAATTTTAAAACTTATCATAAAATATTTGTAATAAAATGTTAAAATTTTTAGTAATTTTATTAAAATAAAAATATATCTCAAATTTAAAATGCTTTTGGCTTTTATTTTTTAATCCAAATATATATATATATATATATATAAATATATTTATTTATTTTTGTAAGGAATATCATAACATTTGAATATTATTGCTAATGCAAATCTTTTCTATAGTAGAAGTCAATGGAATGAGAGTGGGACTGGGCCAGTGGTCCCTCATTTATTAGTCAACGTATAGCTCAGCCCGCCAAACAACCCACACTGCGGCAGCCATGACGTTGCGTTGTATTTTTTTTCGTTATCATAAAAATTATGGAAAAGAAAATAACATATATTACAATTTAATATATCAGATTTTTTATCTCGAGTTATATAAATAAATTTAATCAGTAAATTGATTAATTTTATAATCATATACTACAATTTATATTAAAAAACGTCATAATTATAATTAAATTTTAATTTTTAGCTATGTTAGCTGCTGCATTTGGATTGAAGGAATGAAATGGAGATTGGAATGATTCATTCCATACTCTCCCTCCCCTAAGACCCTCATGACTCAATGATGAAAAAAAAAATTATTCCATACTCTTCCTCCCCCAAGACCCTCTTGATTCAATAATAAAAAAAAAATACTCACAAGGTTTTGGGTATAAAATCTTGGGGCAACAATGTTAAATTTCAGTCTAAAATAGCCAAAAAAAAATTGGTTTAATTCATTTCAATTGCAACCAAACATAATTTTTTTTATTCTATAGGAATGAGTCATTCAATTCCTACTTTTATTCCTTCAATCCAAAAACAGAAAATTATCGAAAAGGAAAGGAAACCTATTGGAATAAATTCATATGATAAGCCATTAACAATTTGCCATGTGTCCGGTCAAGATTTCATAGATTCTCCCACTAAGTGTGAATTAAGTGTATACATTTTATTTATAAAATATTTGTGTCTCCGTTTACACATGGCGTTCTAGAAGAAACGATGGCGTTCTAGAAGAAACGAATTGAATCCAATTTAGTCAAAGTCCTTTACTTTTTATTTGGAGATCAGAATTCTATTGTGAACGAGTCATTAGTGAGCCAGGTCAACTACGTTTGAATATTTACAAACAACTTTAACTCAAATATTACTACAGACGGTAAATTTTTCCTAAGTTACATCAATATATATATATATATATATATATATATATATATATATATATATAGAGGAGTTCAATATATGACAACGGGTTGCTATGAATATTATTCGACAACCAATATTTTCATCGTTGATCAAGTTAATGAATGACTGAGATTTTTTAAATAAAATAAAAATGAGAAGAGCCGCTACTCCTAGGAGCGGCATGCTAAAAGACAAAAAAAAAAAAACTGACTGCTACTCATAGTATCGGCTTACCCCTCACTGCCTTACATTGTGTCATTGCCCCATTTTGTTTGTCCATTAATATTACTAAATAATTTATTATTAATAATAATATTAACTAACTAATATTAATATTAAAAATAATATTAACTAGCTAATATTTTTTTGTCCCACTTTTAAAATAAATATTATTACAAAATTATTATCTTAAACTTTTAAATTAAATATTATTACAAAATTATTAGTTAGTTAATATTATTATTAATATTAAATAATATTATTTTTGTAATTTTGTAATAATGAGACAAGTTGGTTGCCATAAATATTTTGTAATTATATTATTTAATTTTGTAATTATATTACTTAATATTATTACTAAAACCTACAACAAAGTAAAAAAATTTATTAAATAATATAATTACAAAATATTTTGTAATAATATTTATTTTATTATTACTAAAATTTTGTAAAAATATTTATGGCAACCATTCTCATTATTAAAAAATTACAAAAATAATATTATTTAATATTAATAATAATATTAACTAACTAATGATTTTGTAATAATATTTAATTTAAAAGTTTAAGATAATAATTTTGTAATAATATTTATTTTAAAAGTGGGACAAAAAAATATTAGCTAGTTAATATTATTTTTAATATTAATATTAGTTAGTTAATATTATTATTAATAATAAATTATTTAGTAATATTAATGGAAAAACAAAATGGGACAATGACACAATGCAAGTCCGGGAGGGGTAAGCCGCTACTATGAGTAGCGGTCACCTTTTTCTTCTTCTTTTTTTTGTCTTTTAGCAAGCCACTCCTAAGAGTAGCGGATTTCCAATTTTTTTTTAAATCTCAGCCATTTATTAACTTGATCAATGGTGGAGATATTGGTTGCTGAATAGTATCCATGGCTACCAGTTGCCATGTATTGAATCCCATATATATATATATATATATATATATATATATATATAAAATATATGTACACAGCAGTGTAGTACACAGTCGGTTATAGCGATGGGTAGCTATTCTGGGCTATGGTGACGATCTCCAGTTGCTGTAGCCCAAAAAATCCGTCGTCATAGTCCGACTATGTAATACATAACTGTGTGTGTATCTATATAGCCCTATATATATACTAGCTGTGTCCCGTGCCTCCGGCACTACATGGACGGTGAGATTTATCCCAAAGTTTAGACGGCCTAGATGATTTATTAAGTCAGCGGAAAATTCAAAATTATTTATATTTTGTTAGATAGATAAAAAAATAATATTAAGAATATGTAAGTATGTAAACATTATGATAAAAATCATTCCATACGAATTGAGTTTGGAATAAAAAGGTTGACCTTTTACTAAACCACCTATAATTTAACTGCAATTTTAACGAATTGTTTAGGTAAAAATCAGTTTAATTCTTATCCTTCTTACAATGCTCAACATTTCTTAACCATGTTTTCAATGTTTTTTTTGTTTTTGCTCAAATTCTGATAGCCGATAGGGCACGCAAATTCCATGAGATGATACATATTCTACTATACTTAAAAACCTTTTGAATTTTTATAAAATGTTGAAGTAACATATATCAGTAAATTTGAAGGACTACATATTAAGTTAAAATTAAGCTATTGGGGAATAACTGTAAATATATGAAAATACTGGGGAAATTTTGCAAACTAGCCGCGTGTCAACTTCGGCGCTGGGTGTAAAAAGAGAACGTATTTCATATTTGCAGACAAAAGCAGAGTTAGTTGAAGTTCAAACTGGACTCAGCCCACAAGTCATCTTCCCATACATTTTCTCTCCTCTCTCTATATCTCTCTCTCTCTATATATATAGTCTCCCTGAGATCTTATAGAAAAAGGGTATCTCTCACTATCTTTTCTCTCTCTTTCATTCTTCCAATTCTTCTTCATATTTCTTTGTACTCTGGTTTTGTAAGTACTTCTATTTTCTCTCTCGCTCTCCAGCACCAGCTTTTAAGGTTTGGTCCCTTTCTCTTTAATTTAATTCATTTGGGGTTTATGATCTTAATTTTAGGCAAAATGTGCTCTATGGTTTGATTATGATCGCTTTCTTTGTTAATTCGTGCTTATTGATCTATTAGTTCATTATCTAAATTTTATACTACATGTTTTCTTAACCGCCTATAATAAATTTAGGACCATCTAGTCTAACATACATACATACATATATATATATATACATACATATATATATATATACATATATATATATATATATATATATATATATATATATTCTGTCTGCTATGCAGAATCTATTATAAATTTTGCAATTTGTGAGGTAGGTGATCAGCTGTGAAGATGACATCAGATAAATGGTGCATAGAAAAAAGAGCTCCCCTTAGAAATGATTCTGTCATAAAAGAAGAAAATGTGCCTGAAATTGGGTGTCTTTCCATTGTTGTGCTTGGTGCTTCTGGTGATCTCGCCAAGAAAAAGACTTTCCCTGCACTCTTCAATCTTTACCGACAGGTTTGACTAGGATCTCCTTCCTATTTTGGATATGATGTGATTGTAAGATTGGGTTTTTATTTAATGCACTGATTGAGATGATATCACTTTTTTGGTTTTATGTATAGAAGGTAGTAAATGGCAATAAATTATATTATACCTTTTATTTATGATGGGGGGACTGAATTTTTTGTTTTAAGCTAATTTGGAATTGGGATGAATTTGCACAGGGATTTTTACAGTCACATGAAGTGTACATTTTTGGCTATGCAAGGACCAAGATTTCGGATGAAGAGTTGAGAGATCGGATTCGTGGGTGAGACACTTAGCTTTGGGGCATGGTTTACTCATACTGTGTGAAAACACAATGTCTCATTTACAATTGCTGTTATTGTCCTGCTAGGGAAAGTAGTTTAAAACATGCTCAAATATTCCTTAGAACACCTTTAACTACTGCATATGTAACCGCTCAGGATATTGTGACATTTAGGCTGTGTTTGTGAGTTTTGTTTTGGAGGGAAAGGGAAAGCTCTTCTTTCTAATTTTTCTGAAAAGAAAAACTTTCCCTTCCCATCCCTGACCTCCGAATTAAAACTCACAAACAGTCCATGAAAGACTCCAACACAGAAAATTGTGATTCAATTGCTAATGCATGAAATGACTCGGTAGGAATAATGTATTGACTGACCTTTTGATTTAGATATCTTAAACCAAGCAAGAATGCTGTGGAGGGACACAAAGAAGATGTAACAAAGTTTCTCCAATTGGTTAGTAAAGTAGCTGTCACTTTGTGTCTTAATGTTCTTCTATATTTAGCCATTTGTAATGCCATGAATTGACTTGTTATTTCTCAAATAGATCAAATATGTTTGTGGCTCTTATGATACCGAGGAGGGTTATCGGCTGCTGGATAAGGAAGTATCTGAGCACGAAATATCAAGAAACAGCGCAGAAGGATCATCCCGGAGACTATTCTACCTTGCGCTTCCTCCATCAGTATATCCTCCAGTCTGCAAAATGATCAAGACTTGTTGCATGAATAAATGTATGTGCCAAACTGCCAAAGCTTCTATACCATAATTGTTTCTTTGATGGTTTCAATGCATTCATTTCGTTAAAAGTTCACCACTCAAGTAATAAAACTAAACATTTTCTAGGTTTGGCCTAGACTCTTTAACAGAGATTTTGCTTAGAGCCTTCCAAAGCATCATAGAAACTTACATTATGTATGGATGAGATGTCTGCTTTTAGCTCGCATATATATCTACTTGGAGAGCTTAGGTTCCACGACTGCTGCGTTTAGCTCCAATGGATCAAGATCTGCTTTGTGGTCATGAAAGCGTTTCTTATATATAGAAGTTGCTTAACACTTTTGATGTTTATGGAAAGGAGCTTTAAGATAAACCAAGTGAATAGGGATATCCTCTAAGTGATTGGTGCGGTCCAAATCTTGCACAGTTGGAGTCACAGTAAATATTATTCTAGAACTTGTGTGTGCTAATTTTATTGACCTCACTGAAGTAGACCACTCCTGCTATATCAAAGATTTCAGTTATTCATCTTTTTATTAATACATTTAGTTAGAGGTAAATAATAGCGGATTAGCGGGTGCTCGTAGTGTGAAACAAGGTACGTTACTACATGGTAGGATATTTACTTACACGTGTCAACAGGTATTTTTCTTTTTGGATGTGCTTATCAATAGGTCACTAGCAGCCTCTTGTTTCATCTTTGGTTTGTTAGTACTTAAGAAGTAATGCATATATACTCTTCTTGATGTGGGATAACAGTCTCTTTTCCTCCCAGTCGAAAAATGGTCAAAGATATTAAATTCCTTTAAGTTTATTATGAATTATGACATTTTTAAATCATGGAATGGGACAACCGAAGACTAGTCCTTACCATGTTTTGTGATGTAAAATTATAATTCTTATGAATTTATTTATTTAATCCATTTCAGCTGATCTTGGTGGATGGACTCGGATTGTTGTTGAGAAGCCCTTTGGCAGGGATTTGGATTCAGCTGAGCAACTCAGTAACCAGATAGGAGAATTGTTCGAAGAGCCACAGATTTACCGTATCGATCATTATTTGGGAAAAGAATTGGTGCAAAACTTGGTAATACATGTCGATATTGTCTAACATTTGAGCCGCTGCTGCTTTTCTCCATCTTTATGGCAGTTGATTTTTTTAATTTTATTTTTGTAGTTGGTACTTCGTTTTGCAAATCGTTTATTCTTACCGCTCTGGAATCGTGATAACATCGCTAATGTACAGGTTAGTTTGTTCATTCTTTTTTGTTCTTCTTTGAAAGTGGTGAGTTAGTAAAGAAGTTGCACTGGTTTACTATAAGTGTTCATTTGTGTGATGGCTAATTATGTAACCTGCTGTTCCATTTGTAACTGTGACTCTTTTATTGATTTATTTATCAGAAATTACCACAATGATGTTAGCTTTTTCCTGGTTTGTGGTGATGGTGTTAAAGTTCTTTTGGGAGGCTTGATTGGCTGCATATTTGTTGTTTCGTGAATCAATATTTTCCAAATACATGGTTGATATATTCATATTTAATTTCAAGGAACTTTATCATAATCCTTTGTTCATTCCCTTAGCAGCTATTTATTTGCCGTAGTGGCCATTCTCGAGTTTGTATTACCCCTTCATATATATGCATTTTCACATTTGAGATTCTTTGTCTAGAAATGACATAGATTGGTTTACATCTAAAATGTTTGGTATATGATGAGCATAAATGTGCTCAACTTTTTAAATGTTTCTCTCTCTTTTTCTTCTTCTTATATATATATTTTTTGTGCCCTTCACTTGCAGATTGTGTTTAGAGAAGATTTTGGAACTGACGGCCGTGGTGGATATTTTGATCAATATGGGTATGCACCAAGGACGCTAACTGTTTTCTTAGCTATTGCTAAATAATCACCATTATTACAATTGGGAAGTTAAAAATTCACAAGGCATTAAGGATCTTGTATGTTTGGATTAACAAACTGTAGTTTACTTTCATATTTTTGACCTTTACTGCAATGTTGTGGAATTGAAAATTATTTCCAAGTGAAAAGCTGCTGAAGAATATTAAGTATATTTTTTATTTCTCTGCATTAATGTTTCAAGAAAGATAAGTAAGCTTGCAATACATATTATTAATTTTTTTTTCTTTTTTTTTTGCAGAATCATCCGTGATATTATCCAAAATCATCTCTTGCAGGTCAGACAAATACTAAAATTAAACCGTGTTTATATAATGCCATCTATACTTCAATTGTTAAATTATTTGTGTGGTCTTACTATAACTATCATATGACCCAGAGAAGTTAAGTATAGAACAATTTCCATACACTTCATTGTGAATTGTGGATTTCATTTGCAAGCTGATGTCGGCCTCTTCTTCAGTTTAATTTATATACTTATCTATGAACTGTAGGTTCTATGCCTCGTTGCTATGGAGAAGCCTGTTTCTCTTAAGCCTGAGCACATTCGAGATGAGAAAGTGAAGGTATGTATAAACTTTTCCTTCTCGTGAAAAACTCATGGTGTGCTACTCTTGTTTTGTCTTCAATTAGTTTCTGTGTTCTGACAAAAGTTCAGCACCAACATATATCTTAGTTGTGTTTCATTTCATTTGAAATGTTCATTATATGTGGCAACATTCCTTTTCCCTTTCAATTGATAATCTTAGTATTAATTCAGGTTCTTCAATCCGTAATTCCACTTAAAGATGAAGAGGTTGTACTTGGACAATACGATGGTTATTTAGATGATCCAACAGTTCCTGACGGCTCAAATACTCCCACTTTTGCAAGCATGGTTCTGCGTATACACAATGAAAGATGGGAAGGTATGGTGGCATATCTAGAGTTATATATTTTATGCTAAGTTTCCATTTAAATCCTCCTTGATTCGGGGTAAAAATCTCTTGAAAGTTCTCTGAGGGAATTCTTCAAAGAAATATTTATATAAAACGGGACCCAATGTTTAAGCAGAGTACATTGTGCAAGTAAAAGGGTTTATTATGTGAGTACTGAGTAGTGCAAGTACGATGTAACCCACTGCGCACGCAAGTAAAATAAGACCTGGCTTAACCAGTGTGATAGTTTATTTATGCATTACCCACGCAACTTACGCATTATTTGAACATATAATACACTCTTATCTGTTCTAACTAGCATTATCATTAATTGCTGCAGGTGTGCCCTTTATATTCAAGGCTGGGAAAGCATTAAATTCTAGAAAGGCTGAAATTCGTATTCAGTTCAAGGATGTGCCTGGTGATATATTCAAAAGTATGTTATCAGAGCTACTATTATCTTCAGGAAATTTTACACAGATTCCTATTATATTCTATGACCTTCTTTCTTAAACTTAATTACAAACATCAATGGTTAGCATTGTGGGAATAAACATTTATGAGTAATTATTCGTGGAAATAATAGCATTGCAAGAGGTCAGATTTGTAAAGAGATTAGAACTGAACTTATTCCCTTAAATTTTGAAAAGTATGGTCTATTATTGTCGCTTTTATGATCAAACTCTTGTTACTTTTTTGGCCCCTCTTTTAAATTACACCATTCATTGACTCTGAGGATGTAGGATGCTGATAAGTACCGTCTCTCTTTGTAAACAGTTCCAGATCTGCATTATATTTCTGGATTAGGGAGCTTATAAAAATTAATTGATCTAGTGCGTAATAAGTTGTTATAAGAAAAAGTAAATTTATTTTACCTCTAAATTTCATTTCATTATAATGTCAAAAATGTCTTGTAGTTGACCAAAGATGGAGAAATAGGTCCAAGTGTTAGACCTATTCTCTAAATTTCAACTTGATGGTTGACCAAACATTAGAATAGCTCAAAATACAAATTATTTACTAGAATTAAATGCATCCTTCACAATTCTACATGTTATTGCATTAAAGTATTTTTTAGTAGTTATGCGGTCTAAATGGATTTGTCTAACTTTTAAAAACTTGTTTAGGTCAAAAGCAAGGGAGGAATGAATGTGTCATACGCCTACAACCTTCAGAGGCCATATACATGAAGCTTACTGTAAGTGACTGATCTTGGTTGAATGTTGTAATGATTTTACAAGAGCAAGAAGTACTCTGATCTTATTCATCTTAGTGACATATAATGCCCTCATGGAGCTACTATTGGGGTTACCATCCAAAAAAATGTTTGAGCTAGTAGTTTACCATGATTGCTTCACATTTCGCAATGCATCTCTCTACCCTTATCCTGTATTTTATTATTTGCATAATCAGTATATAAATAGACGATGCTTGCTTCAAGTTCTTTGTACACTCGTCTCTCTACCTTTATCCTGTATTTTATTCTTACCACCTTGGTAAGTTAAAACTTGTAAAGATATTACATTGTGTAGTACAAGCTATCGAAAGTCATTGGTGATAGTATATCACATGAATTGGTTATGTCTCAACGTGGTTAATTTCTTTCTCCCACGCAGGTCAAGCAGCCCGGGCTTGAGATGTCAACTGTTCAGAGTGAACTGGACTTGTCATATGCGCAACGTTATCAAGACATTACCATTCCCGAGGCTTATGAACGTCTGATTCTTGACACGTATGTTTCTATTTCCTAGTATATATCAATTATCAACACAGCATTTTCATTTTCTGCAGTAGCAGTTTTATTCCTGTAAATCCATTGAACTGCTGGAATAACAATATAGTACAAGGAAAGTTAACATTTTAGCCTAAATAGAGAACTTTTTGGTGTTTGTTTTTACAGGATAAGGGGTGATCAGCAGCATTTTGTTCGCAGAGATGAGTTGAAGGTACAAACATATAACGAATAGGAGATGCATATATGAACATAGAACTTTGATATTAATTTTTATTTTTATTTTGTTGGTTTCAATTTATCAGGCAGCCTGGGAGATCTTCACACCTCTTCTGCACAGAATAGATAATGGGGAGTTCAAATCAATTCCATACAAGCCAGGCAGCCGAGGCCCAGAGGAAGCAGATAAGTTGCTGGAAAAAGCTGGTTATGTTCAAACACATGGGTATATATGGATCCCTCCCACCTTATAGTAGTAACCTTCATCACCATAACGCCCCTGCATGGAGGATTTTCACCATGGATGGATCAGGATGCATATATATATATATATATATATATATATTATATATATATATATATAAGTATAAGCGTACAAGTGAGTGTTGCGATACGTGTGATAGTTTTGTTTTACCACTGCCTGCCTGCCTGCCTTTTGTAGTGTGCAATAAGTATTGCTCTAACCCTGTAACCTTGATGGCTGTTCATGCATTGAGGTATGTATGTATGTATCTGTCATGTTTGTTTGGATCAATAAAAAGTAATAAAATCCTTGTTGAAAGCGAATAAATATTGGATACTTGTTTGATAACTTCTCCTATTCTGCCATAGCACTTCCGGTTTGAACTTTGAAGAGGTAAGAGAAGGGAATGGAATGGTGCTGGTTGGAATAAGTTATTCCATACCATCAATAAAAGTAAAAATTAGAATGATTCATTCCATTCCAATGGAACAACCAAATTCAAATTTTTTTCATTCCATTGGAATGATCCATTCAGATCCCAATCTTAGTTCCTGCAATCCAAACAAATCACGGTAATAGGTTTTTACAGTGTGATCTTGGCTGGCTTAAACTTCAATTATATTTGGTTAGCGATCGATCACGCTTTATCCGGCTAAATAACAACAAATATTCTGAAGTTAATAAATAGTTAATACCACTTGTGCTTTTCTTTGCCAAACATTATCTCATGTTTATATAGAATTATTACTGATGTAGTAGAGTAAGTCAGTCAGTCAGTCAGCAAATATATTTAAGGAAAGTCAACTTGAACTAAAATTAGATTTCCAACCACTGCGCAAGTGATTTTTTTTTGCAACAATGCTACTATCACATAAAAACTTTTACATAATTCTCACATACACACATATATACTACGGGGCCCCGCCTGACATGCGGAACCCGTAGTATGTATGTGAGTGTACATGAGAATTATGTAACAAAATTTATGTGATAGTAACATTTTTTTTTTTTTGGTATGTGGACCCAAGTGGACCTCGTACCTCATACCATCTAGTATTAGCATTCGGTCTCGTGTGAATAAATTATAATTGTAACGTTATAAATTTAGAAGATTAAATAAAAAGATATAAAAAAATTAAATTAAAAATGATAAAATAGTAATATAACTAAAGTTGTAATGGCAAAATGGACACAAAATCATTACCTTTATAAGATAGATAGATCTACACTTATTTCGTTACGAAAACCTTTTTTTTTTCTCCTTCCAAAAGTTGGAACTAGCTGGGAAGTTTTTGGGAAAAGGATAAATTGAAAAGAAGCAGCCTTAATACCTTGTGCTGATTTTTTTATTTATTTATATTATTCATACATTAGATACTAACTTATTATTTTTTAATAAACTTTAGACGATAACGTTGAGATTTTGTATTTAGTTTGATCAATCAAACAAATCATTAATTATAATTTTTAATATTTATATTTTCTCCTAAAAGGTCCACTAAAAAGGAATGCAAAATTTTAGCATTTATGCAACTTACCCAATTAATGACTTTGGTATCGGACATTCCCAAAATGAGTATAATCAGGTCGGGTCAATTCAATAATTTTCGTCCTTACTTTGCTTTTAGGGCCTATCTAAAATTCAATATTTCTTTTCTTGATCGTGAATATACTTCTTCTGCCATTGAGAGTTGAACATCTATCTCTCAACTTGTAAGCGGCATTGCATGTTCGATTTAAAGGTTTTGGAACTTTTTTCTATTCTTTTGGAGCATGTTTGGTTTGCACATAAAGTTTTATTCATTTAAAACAAACTTTTAATCTCCAAACGCAGCGCAAGCACAACACTTCAAACGTACAACAGCACCAAGACGAACAAAGACTTGATTCCAGTATGTTGCAAGTATACATCCAAACGCAGCCTTAGGAGTTAGGAGTATAGAAAGAAGTGTGCTACGCCTGGAATTAGGTCTCGCGCCACACACCATTCCTAAACCAACCAAACTTATTCTCTTGTCACGTGTCTCCACCATTTTTTCTCTCTCTAGAAATTTTATTTCTCTCTCTCTTGAAACTCTCGCTCCCTTCCCCCCCTCCACCAGATTTTGCGTTGCATCTTCTCCTTCTCCTTCTCCTTCTCATTCTCATATCTGTATTGTTCCGCAATTCCTTGTATCACACGCGTATATATATCTATATCTGTAAGTATCTCTATTTCTGCCTCGATTATCATTATCCTTGTCAAATTGGTCAAAACTTTTATCTCCTTTTCGGATTAGGTTCTTAATATTTTCTCTCCTTTTCCCAATCCAATTTTGATTAGTTGTCTTTTACCCTATCGCCGACCGATAGGATTGCATTATTTGATCCTCTGACCTAGGGCTTCTATAAAGCCATTCTTGTGCTTCGACCAAGCAAAAGGTTCTTTTTCAATTGATCGGTTACCCTTTTTCTGTTTCAGCTTAAATTCATCTTCACGTAGTTCGTTTAACAAGTTGGTTGATATAAAGCTCCATAGGTTTGTCTATAGGTTTTGTTGATCTTGTTTGATCCCTAGTTTATTAGGGTTTCTATCACAAAACTCAGTGATATTTTTGGTGCTTTTTTTTAGTTTGCCATCAGAAATTGAGAGTGTTTTAGTTTGTTATTGGATTTAGAGAGGGTTCTTGCATTAGATCGGGTCTCTTAGTTATAGGGTTACTTTTTTTCTTCCTTCTTTTCTGATTAGGTTGCTGGAGTCGCAATGGCATTAGATTTTTCGTATGATCCAATCTTTGAAAAGTCCCAACTTTCCTCTATCCAGTTTCGGAACAGATACATTTTTGAGGAATGCCCAGATAATATTTTTGACAGGGTTGCTAATTATTGGGATTTCAATTTTGAATTCAAGAATTCCCGTGAGACAACTGAGAAAAATGAGAAGGTTTATGATGATATTGTTGATATGCTGCCGTCTGATCCCTTTGGCATGGATATAAGTGCAACCTTCACAGCAATTACCAGTTGGATTGAGGAAATTGAGAAGGACTTTGGGCTGAGTACTCTTGGTTTTGTGATGGATGAAACTGAGGTGAAGACAGGGGATGATCGAGTATTTTCAGGGTTGAATTTGGTTTGGAACGGGGCCATGAGGTTTAATGCAGAGGTCCCTGACATGAAAACTGATGGAAAATTAATTGGGTCTGGAATAGACAAACCCTTATTGAATGGTTTAAACGACAATCCTTTTTTATTGGCTGGGAATGAGTTACTGGGCTTTAATTATGATAAATATTATGTTTCCGGGAATTCCACCAATGAGTGTCAAGGTTGCACAAAGGACCTTGGTAATGGTGGTGTTCCTCACGATGCTTTGTTTTTTGCTCTTGGTTATCTGGGAGTGAAGGACCTTCTTTCTGTTGAAAGGGTCTGCAAATCTTTTTGTAATGCCGTTCAAAATGATCCTCTTCTATGGAGGAATATCCAAATAGATAGGCAACTGAATGACAAGATCAGTGATGATACACTTTTTTACTTAACTAGCAGGGCGCAGGGCAGTCTCAGGTGCTTGAGTCTTCTGGAATGCCTTAAGATCACCAATGGTGGTTTAAAGCGCGTGCTTGAAAGCAATCCAAGGCTGACGAAGGTCTGTAATTCTATCTCGTTTTTTCAGGTGCTTTTTAATATTATTTACTATATTTGTATATGTTGATCTCTTCTTACCCATGATTTTCAAGTTACCTCGTACTGATGACATTTCCTTTCATTTAAAGTTTCTACTAATGATATCCGTAGTTTCTTAATTTGTTCAACTTTTTGATACGTGATCTCATCTTTATTCATATTGCTTTACATATATAACTGACTGAAGTGAAAAATAGACCCTCCAGTTTGTACTCTTTGTGCAAATCCATTCCTCCTAGTTTTTTTTTTGCAAACTTCACTCTCCAACTTGAATAAGTTGGCGAAAGGGACCCGAACCACTTTTCAATTTTAAAAAGACTAGCAATACTAACGGATTCAGGGCTAGTTTTGGTAGATCAAAACAAAAAAAGGAAGAAAAGAACAGAAAATACCTACCATTCTCTTAGCATCTTTGATTAATCTACCTAATTGAACATCTGTCCTAAGTTCATCAGTCAGTTGAATGTTCATCAGTCAATAAAAATTGCATAGCAAGTGAAAAGACAGATTCTTACCATAAACCATGCACAACTCACATAGTCATTTTTCATCATAAAAAGTTAGCGGAAAAGTGCTTGTGGTTTTGCACAACTTATTCAAGTTGGGGGGTAGGTTTGCCAAAAAAAATCTTGGAGGAACGGATTTGCGAAAAGAGTACAAACTGGAGGATGTATTTTGCATTTCAGTCCATATAACCTGATCTATTTATGGCCTACTATTGTTTTGTGGCTATGTGAGTTTCCACAATCCTGTGTAGCTGATGAAAAACTCATTTGTCTGTGGTCTTTTAGACACATAGCGTGTTGGGGTGGGAGGGCAGTAGTTTTTTGCTGATAGGATTCATGAAATTCTTTAACCTGTTCCCACAATTCTTTTTTACGTGTCTTACAACCTTTACTATGTATCAGCTTATATTTATCATTATTTTAAAAAAATCAAAATAAAAATAAAACAAAAGGAGAATGTTAACATGCCGTTTTTCTTTTTCATGTGCTTCTTAACCATATACATCTTTATTGTTCTTATTGATAGTGCATATTTATTACTCCCTCCGTCCGTATTAAACGTCCTAATTTCCTTTTTAGGATGTTCCTAAATAAATGTCCTATTTCTATATTAGTAACTATTTTTATCTTATTTTTCCACTTATACCCTCATTATCTTTTTAGTCAACTTTTGTTGGAAACTTAAGAAATGATAAAAAGTTTATATTGGGAAATGATGTATTGTTATACCACATTCTCTCTCATATATTTATTGGAATGTGAGTAACAAAAATGATACTACTATTAGCTAGAATTTAATACCAACAATTGTGGAGAGTTTGCATTTATGGGCATATGCATGTAAATAGTGGGTGGGTTTGAAGAGAGAACTATACTTATTGGAATGTCAGAATAACAATAAAAATGATTTAGAGAATTTACGTGAGAACTAGTAAGGAATAATTAATGTTGAAGTCATAGAAAAGTGAATGGATACTTCAATTAATAAGTAATTTAAAAGGGGCAATTTAAGTAAAAAAAATATATTATTAATTAGCGTGCCGAAACTAATTGGGACGTTTAATACGGGACAGAGGGAGTACTTATCAGAGTTTATTTTTTGAACTGGAACCTTTTGGCAATGTGTAAATTGATGCTAAAATTTCATAAAGCACATTTGCACTTGATAATTAATGTTAAAGCTAAATGAAAACAAATCATGCTCTTTATATGCATCAATTTCTTACTCTCTTATTTTAATAACTTTGTCATTTTTAGTTATGTTGTCATTGTTTGGCTATGTCCGTTCCAGCTGAAATTGTTTGCTAAAGGCTTATAGCAGTCAAGTGGGTGCTTTTTCCATAATTATATATGTCGATAGAAAGATATATTTAGTTTTAGTTTTAGGTATAACTCCATTTGTTTCAAATTGAAGGTCATTTAACTACTATTATTTGAGTATAGATTTTAAGGCATTCAAGCAATTCATCTATGGATGATATATTTAACTTTTCTTTTCCTAATTAGCATCTAACATACAATTTCTATAAGTAATCATAGATAATATATTTAAATATATGTCATCAACGTGTCTTAAAATTTCGTTTCACTTGCACAATTAGGAATGGTAACACACTCAAATAAGGACTTGGTACATATTGAGTATTATTGAAGATGTGTATATCTGGCTATTTGTTTACAGATTTTTTTGTTTCGAATTTTAGTTCCTAGATACGTACCTACTTTTGCAGATCGTTTACCTCTTGTTCTTAAATTCAACATATAATTCCTGTTCTATCCATAGTTGTGAAATCGTGAATCGTATCTTGTATCAAAACTTCCATTTTGTGTATCATGCATCGCATTCTGAATCGTACCGTATAATAAAAAAACGAAATGAAAAATGTGATAATATATATTTAAATATATAAAACACTTAATTTATTGGACAATCAACCATATTAGCTTGACTATATATTAAAATAGTCAAATAAATATTATTAACCTAAAAATAAAATTTGAAGTTACATAATAGCTAAAATACTTAAAATTGAATTATTAAATATTATTTTAGTAATGTCTTTAGAGTAACATGAGGAAATGAAAATTTAGATTCATCTTTGAACTATAAACCAAAAGAGAATAATTAAAATTAATATTTCCGCTTATGGAAAATGACGTGAGAAAAATAAAACGATAGAAAACTTACAAGCGATCTAGAATATGTTAGAACTAAAAAAAACCTCTTCATTTGAAATGATAGAAAACTTAAAAGAGTTTTTCTTTTACTTTTTGAATCTACATAGAATCCTTTTGAATCTATCACTAACTTTAAAAAGTATCGTGTGTTGTATCATTTCATAAGATATGTATCGTATCGTAACTGAATTGTTGTGGTGCTTATTGTATTGTCTTCGTATCATATCTAGCAATACATATCGCGTATCGTTCGATGTTGATAACTATGATTCCGTCAGAGTAGGAATTTTAGTGAAATCGTGGATTTTCAAATTCTGAGCTAGTCTTATGCTGATATATCAATTTTTAGGCATAAAAACTCTTCCGGGCACAAGTTTAATCATAGTGGTGTCTTTATTGGTCCCTTAGTCTAAATTAGTTTTCTTTCTATTGTTAGCGCTGCTATGAAATTATGGTTGAATTATATTGTTGATGACCCACCTTAACTGTTAGTTGAAAAAATCTGTTATACCCACCATGCCCCCAATAGTTTTATACTTCATCCATTCCAAAATATAAGATCATTATTATCAGCTTAAGATATTTTCAAATTCAAAATTGACATGGTTTCCATTAATTTTAGTCAATGCAATTATGACTATTGTGAACTATCTACAAGGTGCTCCTCATTGTAAGATTCATGATTTCATAATTGTTAATGAATCATCTTAATTTTGAGTTTCTAAATGTCTCAAATTAACTTTTAAAAGTCAATAACATAAGAGGTATCACTTTTGTTGTTGGTAAAGTACGATTTGGGATTTGTTGCTTCCTCTTTTTTTGTTTGAAAGATTATATTTGTATAATATTAAATCTTATATCTCTTTAAAATAACTGATTATAATCGTTTTATTACAAGAAAAAAATCTGTAATTTTTTTCCAGAAGAAACTAATGAAGCACACTTATAATATTGTCTTAAAACAAATTAATGTTGCAAGTGTTGTGTTAATTTTTTTTGTTATGCATAAGAATACAAACATGAATGACATTAAAAATAAAACTTTCAGCAACTCAAGATATTAGCATATGTTAAAACAAAAAAATTTCTATTAGTGGAAATAAAAAAACACCTTAAGCGGATGGTATTTTTTTGTTTTTTGTTTTTGCGATTAGTTTAGTCATATTCAAAGAGGCACAAAGGAGTGCCTACCATGTACAAACAAAGACCAAAAAAGGAATTCGCCGAGGCTAAACTCCGTCAAGAAATCAACAAAGCAGTAGGCGAGCACCCAATAAATTCGCCATTTTATCTACAAATAGTGTCCTACATCAGGTGCTTTGCCTTAGCCACCTTAGAAATACAGTATATAGCAAAACTCTTTAATCTCTCTGCCACCCTACCCACCTACAACCTTCCATCACCTCTGCCAATAACAGACCACCTTCCTCACGAGGAAATATCAACCAGCACAAAGTCCCCTTTGTAATTCGAATAGCATAATGCCACCACTTCTCTGTTCCGATACCTTCTCTAATCAACCATCCCTTTCCTGTTTGCCCTTGCCTTGCCGAATAGTTTTCCACCCTCTGCAGCTCGTCATCCAACAACCTAACCTCCTTCACATAGCCTTTCCCTTTCTCTAAGCATCTGTATGCCGGCTTCCGTGATGTAAGTTAAAAGAGTTGCACCCAACTGTGGAAGAAGAAGGTTCCTCTTATTTTCTATCCCCACTGAACTGAAATCTTTAGGCTCCCTATGTATTCTTCAGTATTCATACCTATGGTTACCTACTCTTCCTCTCTCCTAACTCTTGGAATAATTTTTCATTCAGTTTATTTCAGCTGCTTTGCTTTTATGAAGTTCAATTGATGAGCAATGTGGATTTTATTCAGTGATACTTTTACTTGTCTTTGGTTCCCACTACTTTAATGGCTGAAATATATGTTCATTTGAAGCAGACTTCTTTGTAGTTTTGATTTATGAATATTATTCAGAGTGAATTTACAAATCTGTCCAATTTCCATGCAGCTAAGTGTCCCAGGATGTGTTAGACTGAGTGTTGAAAGTATCTTGTGTAGCTTGAAGGTCTTCAAGTCTACAGGTGCTCCTGGAATAAAAAACCTCCGAATTGGTGGCCTATTTGGCATAACAAATGAGCTTTTTGAAGAGTTGAAATTCTTGCTTGAGGTAGACAATCAAAAGCCACTCAGTGCGTGCGAACCTCGATTCTACAAAGGTGGACAGTTGTATCTCCCTTTTGATGATGATCGTGCTATTGACATTGAGTCATGTCCTCGATGCCAGCAACTTAGGCAAGTGTATGATTGCCCAGCAGAGAGTTGCCAAGGGAAACACCGTGCCACATGCAGGGCTTGCACACTTTGTGTCGCTCGTTGTGTCAATTGCGGGTGCTGCATTAAGGATTGTGATTATGAGGAGACGTTCTGTCTAGACTTACTTTGTATGGGTTGTTTGGAAGCAGCAGTTTAGTTTCCAGGAAAAACAGGTATGAGCAGACTACATACTAAAATCATTCTATATTCCATCAACTGTCAACATGTTAAAATGCCTCTGCTTTTATGGGGTGGAAAAGACTAATGTTGCACAGTACGTTTGAATGTAGTTATGGCTATCTGGATATCTCAAAGTGGAAGGCATACATTTGAGTACGTCTTCCATTGCCTAGAAGATTTCCCCATCTCACGGGGACGAGTAGGAGCAAGGTGGCTTACTATTTATTTCTTCAGCTTTCTAGTGCTTGCTTGATGATTGGACATGCTTCAATGCGTCTGGCGTGCCGATTCCCCATTGGGATCATCATGTGGAGGCTTAAAAAGGGAAGGAAAAAAAAGGTTGAAAAGCAAAACTCTGATTTGGGACTCACACGAGCAGGGAAAAATAAAAATAAAAGAAAGTATATCAGAAGACAGAACAAGAGAACAACGAATATTGACGGTTTGCCATTTCAAGGAAATAGCTGTTTTTCTGTAAACATTGATCTAAAAGTTTCAACTGTGTTTTTATGATACCTTACGAGGAATATGTTAACTTTCATACCAATACAGTACTGACACGCAGAGAGATCATCTCCCGCCCTGCGTATCGACACTGTATTGATCAAAACCACTCCCCTCTCCTTATGAGTATTGCAAAAATGATTAATAATTAGCTATATAACAATAAATTTATTAGTAGTTTTTTTTAATATTAATAACATTTTACTGGTTATTTGTGTTTTAAGCGCATTCTAGCTGGAGCATATAATTTGAAGTTGGAATTATTTAGTAGAATCTTGTAGTTTCTCACACGCTCAAAAGGTGCTTCACATAATTTATGAGTTGGTACACAAAATGGATTTTTGACAAGAAATAGTCAGTAATTGTAGATCTATTGAGCATGTAATTATTTATTCTCAAACTGCAAGACCATTGTTCATATCTTTGTCGGGTATCTAAAACTCAGGTAGGAGGTGAAAAGCCAAACTGCAAGAAATATGGATTTTTGAAAAAAGTTTGTTTGAACCTTGAAATTGAGTTTGAACTTTTAAGGAGAACAAAAACCACTTGTTAAATATGGACTTACATTTGCTGACTCAAATTGTATAAATTAAATTTCACAAATATTATTTATTCATACTAAACAACGTAACAACATATCAATTATTCCCTTATTCTAAAGTTAGAGATACAACTTGACTATGAAGTCAAACGACCATAATTTTTTTTATAAAAATTTGAAATAAAATAAATTTTGTGATTAATAACTTTTGTTATATATTATACAATTATAATTATAATGATTATATCAAATAAATTTAAATAAATTCACATCAATTTGAAATGTAATATGTCGTGGTTTGACCTTCAAGTATTTCTAATTTAGAAATAGAGATAATATTATCTATTGAAAATGAGACATTTTTCCATGAGATTGGAAAGTGAAAATTAAAATTAAAACAAAAAATAAAATAGAAAGTTGATATTAAGTATTAAGGTAAATTATCCTTAAACTAGCATTTATTTGCAGATTGCACCCCCCAAAGTCTCTTATGTATGCAGTGACGCAGATGGCAGCGATGAAAGTCGGTACTCGGTTTTAGCAGGGAAAATCAGTCGGATGAGAGAGAAAGTCGGCGATATTTTTTTCTAAAAAAGAAAGAGCCGTCTTCTTTTACAATTCCTCAATCTTTGTTGGGGAACGGAATTGAGAACTGAAGAGAAAGCTTAAGAGGGACGAAAATGGAAAACGGAAGAGGTGAAATCCCCGAAGACGCCAATGAACGTAAGAATTACTCCTCTTTTTTTCTATATAATTTTTCAACTTGAATTCGATAATTTAAGTTTGCTTCAAAATTCTGACTTGTTTTTCATTCTGGGGGTTTTGGGATTGTTTGTTTCAGATTGTCCAGGCCCTCAATCAGAGTCTGCAGGAAAATCTGATACTTGTGCAGGATGCCCTAATCAAGAGGATTGTGCTTCTGCCCCTAAAGGCCCCGACCCAGGTTCTCTCTCTATAACTGTATATATTGATATATATGTAGTAATTTCATAGGTGTGTTATCTGTAATTGTATGGATGGATATTAGGCTGGTAATTAATAGACTATCACTGTTTTTCTTTTTTTCCTTTTCCTCTCCTTTTACAGATTTTCTAGATTCATGAAGTGTAATAATTTTTTTCTCCGATAAGTGCGATATTATATAGACACAAGGACACCAAAAGGGGTGTTATTCCAGTACTGAATGAGTATCCCAAGACTAGATGGATATAATATAAAAAATCACACCATACTTGAGAGAACTAAACTAGGAAATCAACAAGGATATCACAAAATGGGGATAAACCTTGTTCTGCAAAAAAATAAACAAGGTCAAAAGTAAAGATATACTAGTATAGAACACAGGCATTTTGGCATCCACAAAGTAACACCTGCTCTCACGCCAAGGAGTCCACCATACTTGACCTAGCAAGGATGTCTACTCACAAGTGCTGAAGATGAAGATTTTCTAGCTCGTTTAGTTTTGGATAGAAGATCTAGGTTATCATATTTTCACTATGGAATATGTTGATCTCCAAGCACCTTCTTTGCTGAAGTGTAATAAGAGTTGAAGTAGTAGAGTTTTGGGGCTCCACCGTAGAAAAGTTATCTGGATCTGTTTTTTGAATGGAGCAGGTTTATTTATCAATAAATACATACATACATAAATAAATATTGCAGTTTTGATGAGCTTTCTTCTCAAGAGTACACTAAAGCAGTCCTCTTTCAAGGTTATCGATGAAGATGAATTTTCTTATATTGCCTACTAAAAGAAAGTTGACCATCTAAGTTCTTATATCTTTATCCCATGAAAAATTTGGTCGCCTAAAAGTTAAAAGGCTCAGCCTGCCAGAGGGAAGTCGATGATGTATTACGCTTTGAGAATTCATCATCTCATTAGTCAAACTTCTTATTGGTTGACATTATTAGATTCACATGGAGGATTATTGCCTTTATAGTGCATGTTTGGTTAAAAGCTTTTGGTGCTTTTGGGGTTTTCGGAGTTCAAACGCACTTGAGATTCTTGGTCATGTAAAAGCAGCTAATTTCAAATGCAACTTTTTTAGGGGCTTAAAAAAGCTTCCCGAATGCACTTTTCCAACAAGCCTTCAGTTGTTGGATTTCTATTCCATTCAAAAAATTTACAAAATATGGGAAACAAACTAGCTTATATTTTTCTCCGTTTTCCTTTCCTTATCAGTTGTCACTCTTTGCCTGTAGAATAGGATCTTAAAAGGAAGTAATGCCTTGTAGGATGGATGTCCTCAATTCTACATTTTCATTTTTCTTATTAATTTATTTATTTTGCAGATTTGGTTGCAATTGCAGAAAGAATGGCTACTGTGAAACATAAGATACTGGTTTTATCTGGCAAGGGTGGGGTTGGCAAGAGCACATTCTCTGCTCAACTTTCATATGCACTGGCAGCAATGGATTTCCAAGTGGGCCTCCTTGATATTGATATATGCGGTCCAAGCATCCCGAAGATGCTTGGTCTTGAAGGCCAAGAGATTCACCAGAGTAATCTTGGATGGTCTCCTGTCTATGTCGAGTCCAACCTTGGCGTCATGTCAATTGGGTTCATGCTGCCCAATCCAGATGACGCTGTCATATGGAGAGGCCCACGCAAGAATGGGATCATCAAGCAATTCCTGAAGGATGTCTACTGGGGGGAGCTTGATTTTCTTGTGGTTGATGCCCCGCCAGGTACCTCAGATGAGCATATTTCAATCGTTCAGTTCCTCCAAGAAACAGGAATTGACGGTGCTATAATAGTCACTACACCACAACAGGTGTCATTGATAGATGTCAGGAAAGAAGTGAGTTTCTGCAAGAAAGTTGGAATAGAGGTTCTTGGGGTAGTTGAGAACATGAGTGGATTGTGTCAATCAGTTCCAGATTTTAAATTTTCGAGGATGACGAATAAAGGTGAACAAGAAGATGTGACCGAGTGGGCCGTGCAGCTTATGAAAGAGAAAGCACCAGAACTTCTGAATTTATTTGCTTGCAGTGAAGTGTTTGATAGCAGCGGTGGGGGTGCTGCAAAAATGTGTATGGGCATGGGCGTACCTTTTCTTGGAAAGGTGCCATTAGACCCTCAGCTATGTAAAGCAGCTGAAGAGGGCAGGTCCTGCTTTTCTGATAACAAGTGTGAGGCGAGCGCCCCTGCGCTTAAGCGGATCATAGAGAAATTGGTGGCAAACCAAATGGCGGAAAGAATAGAGGATGCCTAGGTACCTCAGGTTATGAAAGATGGAGGCTTAGTGTAATCTTATATGTTGGATTTGTCAGTCCTTTTAAGGGTTTTTTTTTTTTGGTTTAGACACAAACTATTTCCGTTTTTGGAAGTTACGTGGTAGTTGCAATTAGGATTATAATTTTTGCTTGTTTCAAGTTCAATTATTTTGTGTTAGTATGATTGCCCTCTCTTTTGTGATATTAAATCTTTTTTTCATCTAGTCTTATTTATTGGTGCAAGCCCAAATCACATATTGAGGTTGCACAGTGAAGAGAAATATATACATTTCCCGCTTGGACATGTAATATTATAAATTTATTATTATTATTATTATTATTATTACTAATAAAAAGAAGGCGAAATTATAATATCATGAATTATTATCTGTAGTGCATGCCATTGCCAGCCTCACCCTCAGTGTGATATTTAATATTTGTTTCATTTAAAATATCCTTAAAATTTATACTCAATATAGATCTGGGTGAAGATTATTACTCTATGAGACAAACAATTTAACTAGTGACTACTTGATGATATTAACCAATCAAAAATATAGGAAAATGTCAAAAAAAAATTGTTTGAACAATTATGCTTCTTAAAATAGGGTAAAAAAACACATGAATTATTAGGTATGTATTTGTTCAAACAAAATCAAACGGAGCACTAAGTGAAAATTTAAATATACTTGTAAAAATATCTATTCTCAAAATCAATTATTCTCATATTTTTTGTTCGTTATTATTGATATACTCTATTATTTTGTTAAATACGACTCAACTTAAAGACCAACTGTAATAGTCTAATGGTAAAGATTTTTCTTTTTTATCGTGCAGATCACATGTTCGACCCTAAGATTGTCTCTGTTTGGCAATGATTTATTTTTTGATTTATAAATCAAAAAAATAAACAAGTAGTTTTAACTTATTTAAAAATGATTTATAAGTCATTTTAAAATAAATTAATTTTACCAAATGATGTAATATCTATTTTGCACATCTTTTTATTAATGTCTTTTTTAGTAATCTTTATATTTAATTTTAACTTATAAATTATTATGAACCAAACACATTTATAATTTATTTTGACTTAATTTTTGACTTATAAGTGAAATTGATAGCAAGACTTTTATTTATACAACTGATAAGTTAAATTATATTTTAATTTAAAAATAAGTGGTTGCGGAACGACCTAGTATTTATGTTATAAGCAGTCCGTTTTTACCAGTTCTACAACCGGTAATCTCGTGATTTACTTTAGGAAGAAGAGGGAATTCATTCATTCATCGTACTAGTAGTAGTAGTAGTTGTGTTCTGTCCCTAAAAAACGGCTCCCTCGTTAACAAGAAAATGGAAAGTGGATGGTCCCAACTCAATTCCTTCAAACCCTCCCCTATGCTTATGCTTCCTCTCCAGTCTTCCTCTCTCTCTCTCTCTCTCTCTCTCTCTCTCTCTCTCTATATATATATATATATATATATATACACGTACACACACACACTTCTGTTCCACATTATCTCTCTCTAAACTAGTACACTCTACACCCACATTACATTCATCCTCATGGCCAAAATCAAGATTGGAATCAACGGTATGCACTTTATCATTCACTACGTACTTATTTCATTTGTTTGTTTTGATTGTTAATTTACTCGTATAATTAAAATAGGATTTGGAAGAATTGGTCGATTGGTTGCGAGAGTGACTCTTCAGAGTGATGATCTCGAACTGGTTGCTGTTAATGATCCCTTTATCACCACCGATTACATGGTTGCTAATGCTACCCTACCCTACCCTATTCTCTTCTTATTTTTTAGTGTATATGGAATTATTACTACTCCAGTCCACTACTAATTCATCCTCATGTTGCATATGTACAGACCTATATGTTTAAGTACGACAGTGTTCATGGCTCTTGGAAAAAGGATGAGCTTACGGTTAAGGATTCTAAAACACTTCTATTCGGTGACAGACCTGTCTCTGTCTTTGGGATGAGGTATACATGTACATATACATATTCTGATGTCTCCTACATTACATGATTAATGTTATACACTTCTTATCATTATGTTTTGGGTCTCTGGTTGTTTCTAATTTGGTCATTAACTTATTGTGATTAAAGGAACCCGGAGGAGATTCCATGGGGTGAGGCTGGGGCCGAGTATGTTATCGAGTCCACTGGAGTTTTTACTGATAAGGAAAAAGCTGCTGCTCATTTGAAGGTTTGCTTGTTTCCTGCTTTTTATTCGTATATTTCCAAAAAATGGTTTCATCTGTAGAACACTCTTCATTCTTGAGGCTTAGTTGAACCCTTTGGATCTTGCCTTTTTTATTTTCATGTATCTTGACTTAACTGATGTTGAAAAGGTAGCAGGATAATATGTATGTTCCCCCATTGCATTTATAATAGAACCTCGGTTTCACTTCTCCCCCCTCCCCCCCCTCCGCCCCTCCCTTCTATCATTTTAGCTGTGTTCTCTGTCATGATTCTTATTGTAATTTGAGTCCATATGGTTTTCAATTTATTTATTTATTATTACTAGGGAGGTGCAAAGAAGGTCGTCATTTCTGCTCCAAGTGGCAATGCTCCCATGTTTGTTGTGGGTGTCAATGAGAAGGAATACAAACCAGATATTGACATTGTTTCTAATGCTAGCTGTACCACCAACTGTCTCGCTCCTTTGGCAAAGGTTGTTTTTTATACCCTATTTTTACCAACGGCATTGCAAATACTTAAATTATGTATTTGTTCAGGAGAAAGAAATACTGAAATTCCAAAATATTGATCTGAATATAAACCTGTGCAGGTTCTCCATGACAGATTTGGTATTATTGAGGGTCTTATGACAACTGTGCACGCTATGACTGGTGAGAGTATCTAACATATCATCCTTTTATATTTAAAATATGTGAGCTTCTTCCTAATTTATTGTTTTTATGTCATTCAGCAACACAGAAGACTGTTGACGGTCCATCAATGAAGGACTGGAGAGGTGGAAGAGCTGCTTCCTTCAACATCATTCCCAGTAGCACAGGAGCTGCCAAGGTATTTTGACTCCCCTTTCCAAGTTTATTATAGTATTTTGAAATATTTGATTCGAGTATCATAAATATGTATAAGAGATTTATATGCACAAGGGTGTTAAAAATGTGTTTTTTTTATCTTGTTTTTCTTTATATACATTGAATGTGCTTTTCTGTGGTTGTTGAAGGCTGTGGGAAAAGTTCTGCCCGCACTAAATGGGAAGCTGACTGGGATGGCTTTCCGTGTTCCCACTGCTGATGTCTCGGTGGTTGACCTCACTGCCAGGCTAGAGAAGGCAGCCTCGTATGATGAGATCAAGGCTGCTATCAAGTAAGTATCACAGCTCAATTAAATATTCAAATTGTAATTTCACATTCATTTAGGATTATATAAAAGTAGTTTCCGAACCCTTCTGCTGTTTGCAGCGTGTTTCTGATATATAGGGGTTTGACCTTATTTAAACAAATACATAAGGTGAAAACAGAGAGAATTGTGGTTTACTTCTTTGATGTGCATATAAGCACATGGTTCTCACCCTTCTTCCTTGGATTGTTTTACAGGGAGGAATCCATGGGTAAAATGAAAGGAATACTTGGTTACACTGAGGATGATGTAGTGTCATCAGATTTTGTAGGTGATAGCAGGTGAGGAGTCATCTTATTACTGACTTCTGATGTTATTTTAGCCTGTTTCATAAATCACAAGATTGATTCTAATTTGAGGTACTTCTGTAATTCATAATTTCCTTCTTATTCACTATGTTATATTGTGGTTTTACAGGTCAAGCATTTTTGATGCAAAGGCTGGTATTGCTTTAAGTGGCAACTTTGTGAAGGTTGTCTCTTGGTATGATAACGAATGGGGTTACAGGTAATAATTTTAAAAGCTGTGATATTCTCTCTGGAGAGATGTACACTATGTTTGGATCAACAATTAGAGCAGATCATATTAGTCTACACCAGATATTGTGATGATATATTAATATCAATATTGGAAACTTGCAGCATGCTTTAAGTAATATATTTTCTTTATCTTATAGTAATTGATATTATAATTAAGATGAACTTAGATTTTAAAAAACTTATTTGTGTGGCCTTCCCTCTCAAAAACTGGTTTGTATAGCCTTGTTAATGTGGTAGTACCAGTACAAGAAGGGAAGTGTAACATGTCATTTTTTTTAATTATTAAACTTCTGGATCCTTCTTAGAAAATGCCTTTCCAGTAACTTGTTTTGAGTGGTATGTTGGCCACCATGTTTCATAGCTAGTATCAGTTTTAGCCTCTGTATGTAGTTTCTAAAATGATTATGTGTATTGCAGTAACCGTGTGGTAGACTTGATTCGGCATATGGCCTCTGCTAAGTGAGCTGTTTTGCACTGATTTACATACGTGTTGGCAATTCTAGCAATGGCATGGCCCCTAGTAGTGATCCATCCAGTCCATGGCGCGGGAGTTATTAATATGGAATAATTGAGCTTTTGTAGTTTGAAATTTGTAATGTTTGTTTGGTTGAGACTAGTTATGTTTTTGTTTAGGGATGATATGGTCCTCTTTGAATGCAAATTACTATTATTATTATCGTTATGCTCTTTGAATTCCTTTTCATTCTCTCCATTGGTATTTCAACCTCATTTTCTCCATTGGTATTTATTGCATGCATGTGTGTTAGTATACTCTACGATTCTAAAATCTAAACCACTTGTGTCAAGGAAGTGATTCATTTTTGTTGTGTAATGGTAGTCCACAGCTTCAGGGTTATGGGGTTTAAAAAAAAAGAAGGAATGAAAAGTTTTTCTTTACCACTAATTTATCCAACATATATTTATGTTGCTTGGCACTGCAAAACAACTGTCTACTACAATGACGCAGCAAAGTAAAACCTTTATGTTGCATTTGGAGTGAAGGAATGTACTAGAGATTGGAATGAGAATATACTAGAGATTGGAATGATTCATTCCATTCTTAGTTGGAATGAGTTATTCCATACTCTCCCTCCCCCAAGACCCTCATGACTTATAAGACTTTGGACATTAAATCTTGGGCAATAATATTAAATTTCAGTCAAAAATAGCAAAAAAAAAAAGAGAATGATTCAATTCATTCCAATTGCAACCAAAGATAATTTTTTTATTCCATAAAAATGAGTCATTCCATTCCTACCTTTATTTCTTCGATTACTTTATTATACGTGCAAATCAAGTAGAACTCCCCTTTATGTGCAAATGTTAAAAGTTTACTGTTCAAGTGTTTGTGATATGATATGTGAAAGTGCCAATCTATTTTTATCTAAAATGTTTAAGCCTGATCAAGCCAAGGAGCAAATGACCATCATAAATTCAAAAGCAACGTTAGATCCTTCAACAAGTATAATAAAACAAGTGGAGGCAGTTATTTATCTTTGCATTACAAAAAGAAAAACAGCCTAACATCTCTTAACCTCTAATTCTTGTACTTGAAACTGATAACAAGTCTTTACTGTGAAAGGACAAAAACTACTAGTAGATAAATATATCCCACGCACAGGAAGCCAGGAACAATTTCATTACAGGCTTACGGCCATGCATTCCCCCACTCATTATAGCCCTGAAAGCAAACAAAAGAAGAACAGCAGACAGGCAATAAAAATCAAGGAAACCATCATGATATAACAACAAAACCACAGATAATTATGAAATTAAAGAGGAATGAATCCATCTGACACTAAATGCACAACATAATAATCTCTATAGACTTTATCAAAGCATGAAACACAAAGCTAGGAATTTAAAATCTAACCTTTTCTTTGGCAAACTGAAATTGTTATGAGACTGAGATATACTAGAGGAATATGCATAAGTTGAAGCAATAATCATCAATTGAGAGCATATCATTCAAATCTATACTACTATCCTAGAAGTACCCAAATTACAATATCATGTTAGCATACTCTTGTTAAAGAGTAATTAATCTTGGATGTAGTTAGTATATGACTTTTAACAGTTGTACAAACTAATAATTTTGATGAGAAACAAAAGAATGTCAACTTAGAAACAAATATAAAGAGAAAGTTAAAAGACATTTCACTAAAGGAACAAGTACAGAACAGGACGTAATCACCATAAGTACGAGCATATCAATTATACATACATACATACATACATACAAACACCCCCCCCCCCCAATATCCATAGTACAAACTTGAATATCATGAGCATGCCCTCGTCATAATTTCAGCATGCCCCATATAAATTGTGCTACTTATATGCTAAGAAACTCAAAATATTATGAAGATTGCTAATCCACCTGAACTACAAGTTCATTTTAACAAGTTGAGACAAATAGGACTGGGAAAAGAAAAATAAACACTTAGAACATAACTCATGTGCAAGTGGAACTTCAGAAGCCATCGATTCTTCTCAACATAATTTTGAAGTAGTGACAAATATGGTTTGCTCTCATTGTTACTTCTCCAGTCAATACTATATCAATGATCAAACTGAATCGAATTTTGATAGACTAAGTCACTCACAAATTATACTTGTATATTTCATTGTCTACCCTCACTCTCCTCCAATTCTTTTCCTATAACTAGTAAATGATCACTACCTTAAGCCTTTAATTCATATTAAGGAAAAAGGAAAAATCAAGTTAATATATGGAAGACGTTATTTAAGGTTCATACATGTATATAAAATAAAATAAAAAAGGATAATGCCCTCAAACAATTAACATAAGCTAGCAACAAAGAATATCCATTCATGCCTGCTCCATGATTAAGATGGGCTTCACTTATGGGAATCAAGGTATCATACTATTAGGTAAAAGCATCTAAAGAGTGAAGTCCACATAAGAAAAAGAACTATCAATCATACACTCTTTTCTGAACTCCAAACAATCAAACAATTCTTAAGCTTCCAAATACGGAAGGAGGCTCACTGAAAGCAATTGACAATGATCAAGTGAATGCCTAAGCATTAAACTCCCCATTAAAAGACTATTTCATCATTATAAGAGTAGTGATTATACTCGCAAAAGTTCCCTCTATACCTAACAGTTGAACTACCCAAAAAATAATGTTCCCAATGAGAAGCCCAATCAATTAATCACATTACACGGAAATGGAACCAATGCAACAGCCTATTGCCTTAATGGCGACACACTGATGCATATATAAACAATGGATCAGGTACGCAGAGTTCACTCCACAGGCTATATCATCAATAAAGTGGATCACTTGACTAATTGTCAAAAGACTTTTATTTCACGTATAACCGTTTTAGCAAGGAAAAGTTGAATTAGAACAACATTTTTCAAGAAACAACTTAAAAGATATACTTTTTAATTATTGATAACTAACAATTCTATAGATTTATACCTATTCAACGACCAGGATTGAGGGCCAGAAGTAAATTGTTTTGCTTAGGCAGATACACAACATTTGGACTCTTGGACAAGGTTGCAGCCACCTCCCTCGAGGCCTCGATCTTCCTCAGCTCAATCAAACCCATCCCAGAATCCTTAGTAGCATCCGAAATCAACTTAGCAGACTCGCTCTCACCTTCCGCCCTAATAATAGCAGCACGCCGCTCCTGCTCCGCCTTTGCCACCACGTATCTGGACCGCTCCGCCTCCTGCTGCGCCACCTGCTTCTGCTCCACCGCCTTGGAGAACTCCGCGCCGTACGACAAGTGGGTGATCGCCACGTCATCCAACACAATGTTGAAGTCCTTGGCCCGTTGAGTCAGGCTGTCTCGCACCAAGGCCGAAACCATTGGACGCTCCGTGAGGAGCTGATCGGCGTTGAATTGGGCGACGACGGATTTGAGGATTTCGTTGCCGATAGAAGGGAGAACTTTCTCGTCGTATTCGAGACCCAATTCTTTGTAGATGACAGGAAGCTTGGCCTCTTCGGGTCGGGAGAGGACCCGGAGGGTTAGGTTAACCATCTGGAGATCTTTTGTGCCGGAGACGGAGGAGAAGGTGTGGGGCTTGGTACGGATATCGAAGATGTTGGGGGTTTGCAGAAATGGGATGAGGAAGTGGGTACCTTCGCCTACGGGTGTATCGATGACTCCCTGGATTCTGTCCATTAGTACGGCGCGTTGGCCGCCGTCGACGGTGTAGAGAGAGGAATTGAGAAAGGTGGCTGCGGCGCCGAGACCCAATGCCGCGCGTGCTACGTTGGTCAGTAATGACATTGCTTGTCGGTTGCCACCCATAATTGCAGAGAGTGAATTGAGAGATCGAGAATAATAATGGAGAAAATGTGAGGGTTTTAGAGGAAGAAAGAGGGGTTTTGTGTTTTTTTGGTGTGTTCTCCAAGTTATTGTATTGTGTAAAACCTAAGCCGCGATTTAAGTTGTAGGCCATGACATGGGCTTTGTATTTTTTTCATTTGGGTTTTTGATGTTTATCTCGGCCCAATGTTTTTACTTACATTGTTTTAGATATTTTACTTCGAGTCCTATTGCAAAAGTTTTTTTTTCATATTATAATTATTATGAAATACATCGATAAAATTAAATATTTCTTTCAAAGAGTTACCTATAATATTTATTTACATAATTTTTCACAAAAAAATTGATACATATATTTACTATATATATTATTTTTCTTTCATTTCACTTCAATTTTAAAATGTGTCAAAAAAAAAATCATCATCATATATATATATATATATATATATATATATATATATATATAAAAGAAGAGCACGTGTCTAAAACACATATATAAACTTTTATGTATTTTATAGAGTATTTAATATAGAGTAACTTTGTTTAATAAAATAATAAATTGTTAAATTTCTTAAAATAATATGATATGCGCAAAGTTGTGTATGCTTATTACATATAGGAAACTAATATTTTACATGTTAAAATGATATTTTTACATAAATCTCTCTCACATGAAGGTGGGACATACTCACTATTCATGTGAAAGATTATATAAAAATATTAATTTTTTATATGAAAATATAAGTTCCCTTACACATATTCCCATACACCTTTATGTACCTTTAAAAATATGTTTGTTTAATGGAAGAAAATATAACGTATATATTAAAAATAAGTACACACACACACACACACACACATATATATATATATATATATATATATATATATTAAAGGGTTAAATATAATTTACTATCCTAAACTATAAACCATATTCCACTTCGTTGACCCACCTTTCAATTTTGTCAATTAGATGATTGAAATATTAATTTTTTTTCAATTTCATTCAATTGAGGCTGTCACGTTTGAAATTACTGACATGACTCTCTAGGTGGGTCATAACTTAGCTGATGTGTAACTAAAAAAGAGTTTTTTTAATTTTTAATTACACATTTAAAGGGCAAATTTGTCAAACTACTTTATATTAAACATTAATACTAATAAAAAGCAACGGATTGGATCTCACATCTCTCGGAGAATCCAAACTTCGACGGATAAGTTGTTTCACGACGAAAATGAGATCTTCCGTCGGATTCGACGGCGGAGTGCAAGATCTGAACTTCTTGCAAAAATTCATGTGCCGAATCACCGCTTCCTTGTTGCCAATTTGCCACTCGGATCTGAAGATCTCTTCTTTAACAGCCTCCGCGCAGACTCCGCAAATCCAACGACCTTGGTGTCTCTCGCGTATCCAAGATATGTACGTCGGTGTACATTCCTCCGTCAATCCGTAGCACTCGCACTTCGCAAGCTCAAATTCACCGCTCTGAGCCACCACAGTGTCCTTATTCTGCTACGAATGAGTTTCTCCGTCGGACGTCGATTTTGTCTCCTTCATCACTGACCTTACCATTGCTACAGAAATCAAAAAATTTAGGAAATTCCAGGTATAAACCCTAGACAACATAAACAAAACAAAAGTCCTAATTCAGAAAATCTAAACATGATAAAAATTGAAATTGAATTGAATGAAACATAATCAGATTATGATTCTCTTACCATAAATTCCTCAAATTCATGCAACTAGATCTCAAAATTTATACTTCAATTCCTCCTGGGACTTGAAATTTGATGTTTATGTTTCTTTTTCCCAATCGCCTTCTTCTTCAACAAACTCTCCACCAATAAGCAAGATCTTGAAAATCATATACATTTCAGAGCCTTTGTTGGTTCTTGCAACTCTCTTAGTATCAGTAATTGATTGTTCCGACACTTGTAAACCAAATGGTTCAACAATTCATGTTTGTTTCTCTTTCTCTCTTAGTATCAGTAACTGATTGATCCGACGGAGGATCCCATCTCTGTTGTTTTTATTAGTATTATTAGTGTTTAATATATAGTTGATAGTAAGAAGTGTTGATAGATCTGAGTTTGGATTTTATTTTTGTTTAGATTTAGTTTAAGTTAATATAAAATGTTATATTACTCTTGTAAGACCCCAAATTTTATAAATAAAGATTTAATTTTCTTTATATATTATTTTGAAATAGTAAGATGTTGATTTGATAAATGTGATAAGTTATGGATGAAATGTGCAAATATTTCAAAATAAGCAAGTGGTAATAAAATATTCATTGTGTCGGGAAATATTCGTTTGGTCGTGGAATATTCTTGTTGTCGGAGAATATTCGTACGATGGCACAGTCATTTGTGGGCCCTATAACGGAATAACTGTAGGATGAAGAAAACGACAAGAATGAGTTTTCTAAAAATAACGGCGTAGTTGTTACTGTTAGAACTGTTGAAATACCCGGTGGTTAAAATATAGTAATACGCGGTGTTGCACAGTAGCACACGGTATTGCACAGTAATTCTAATTATTGATTCTTACGTAAGAAGGCACTTACTCAATTATTGTTACAGTAATTACTGTTCAATATTTTATATTATTGATTCAATAATTGTTACGTTGATATTTTATATTATTGATTCAATAATTGCTACCGTTGATATTTTGTATTATTGATTCAATAATTGTCACTGCACAGTATTTCACATTATCAAATCAATAATTCATATTATTTGAATAATATTATTAGATAGCATTATTGACAATGTCTAAGGAAGTTCTGTCAAGGAAAGGGGTTAGGTTAATCTAATTGCGCTCCAGTAAGGAGAAATCCTTATCGTAAAGCTCCCTCTTTCTTGGGAACGACCTGGTTGTCAATATTGTAGTTCTGTAATATTATTTGTGAATAATTAATTATTGATTTATATGATAAGAAAATATTTATTTAATGTGAATATAAATGAAGCAATTAGTGTTGATGGTTGTTTTTATCAATATATGTATTTTGTCAGAATGAAAGTGTGAAAAAATCATCCGTATATAAATTTCGGCTATTTTTCGTTGAGAATTTGAAAAAACTTCATTCTACAAAGTTGTAGAGAATTAAATTTCATATGAAAAGGACATAAGATTCGTATTTTTCTGATAAAGGAACTATTTATTATGAATTATTGAAGCTTCAGAAGTAAATATATATATATATATATATATATATATATTAATATATATATATATATATTATATAACATGTGGGGTTTTTTTTTCAAAGGAGGTGGCTTGAGTTTCAAATCTGGTATACTGCTTTTCTCTGTGAATTAATTTTGTCAAACCTGACATCCTAAGCTTTTCCTATAAATAGGGTGCTTAGTTAGAAATGAAAATCACACCAGAATCAAAAAATTTTCTCTCTATAATATCGAGCGTATTTCTTGTGAGTATTTAGATATTTTGAGTGTTGATAACAGTGCAAGTTTTCGTCCACATAATATCCGATATTCCAGTCAAAACTACTCTCCGGTTAAGGTAAGGGATGTTATTTTCTTTCGTAAATGATGTTATTCTTCTCAATATCATTATACCAAAATATTGACATAGATTTTATTATAAAATTCTTACTTTTTCCTTCGGGGTTACTATTCACGTATACGACACTATTCACGAATACAGTACTATTCACGAAGTGTGATTTTTCTTGTGAAATTTTTATCTTTTTCATGTCGGGGTTACTATTCACGTATACGGCACTATTCACAAATACGATACTATTCACAGAAAAATTTAATTTTCTTCTATTTGTCCAAGTTGCCTGTTAAGGTTCCTATCTTTGATTGGACCCAAGTTTTGAGCTTTATTCTTGAATTTTACTCCACAATGTATTATTATGGAGTATTTTTGAACTTGGATAAACTAAAATACGAATCCTTAATCTTTGTCCTTTATTTCACTTGATTCGTTCTTTAAAATATTTTTCATCATCCTCAGTCCGAAATGGTGATATAAATGAATATATTTGGCCTGTAGTGCAAAGATGAATGATTACCTGATGAATATCTTTGGCCCGTAGTGCGAAGATAGACAGGTGTTGAGATGAACATGACCAACTGGTGATACAAATGAATATCTTTGGCCCGTAGTGCAAAGATGAATATTTGATTCAAGATATATGTTGATTGATGTTATAGGGATAAAATATTGATGATGAACTTTTAAATCATAAGAAGATAGTAGACTTCATTCTCTACTTAACTCTTCTAATGAATTGTTATTTTCGCTGCGAATATTGATCTAAAACTAGTTGTCCATTATATTTTATCTGATTTATTGAAATCTAACGATAATTTATTTTTCATTATCTTAGTCATAATATTTTTTACTGGGCTAGTTGAGCTCACCCTTTTCATCTATTGTCCTTTTCAGGGAATGAGAATATTGCGGGAACTAGTCGGGGAACAGTGTGATGGTCAGAGTTAGATCTGTAGAAATCCTCACTATTCTATAAAATAGTGGGATAATAATTGTAATAAACAAGGAATGAATTTAAATATTTATATTTCGTATTATATACGATTTGTATTGAAATTCACAGTTGTATAGTCGTATTTCTCACGACCTTTTGTTATAAAAGATTTGTATTTGGAATTCTGTACCATGTATTTGGCGACTCAGAATGGGTTGGTATTGAACCTATTTTGGGGGCGTCGCAGTTGGTATCAGAGCTTAGGGATATGATCTCTGGCGGAGATCTGGGAATAGAACTAAGAAGAGAGAGACGAGTAAAACCTTCGCTAGTGTGTCCTACCTAAGCTTATTTGGTATTTAATTGGTCAGTCGGAGAATAGGGTTAATATGTGATATGTTAATTTAATTAACCCTTGTTTTATGACAGTATTTGAGAATGGAAACTGAAAATCTAAGCAATGGAGTGAATGAGACAGTGGAGACACTTTTAATCACCAACCAAGAGAACGTGCAACAGGAAGGCAATATTCCTCCTGTAAACAACACCACCGATCCGCCGATGAATGATGGGATGTTTAAAAGCTTTTTGCAGTTCATGCAAAATCAGACGAGGGAGACTCGCGTTCATAATACAGGTGGAAATAACAACTCGTGGCTTGTCACTGCCAAGCAATTCAAAGAGTTGGGACCACCAGAATTTTAAGGAAAGCCAGATCCAATCAAGGCAGAGACGTGGGTTAAGCAAATTACTAAGATATTTGATATCTTGGGATGCACGGAGGAACAGAAGGTTCCATTCGCCACGTTTATGTTCCGCGGAGAGGCAGATTACTGGTGGAAATCCGTGAAGCGTACCAAGCCTGCCGCACTCAAGATGTCTTGGGAGGAGTTCCAAAAACTGTTCAATGACAAGTACTTTTTAGAAAGTATTCGTCATATGAAGGAGGTAGAATTTATCAGACTCGAACAGAACAACATGACGGTGTCCCAGTACGAGGCTAAGTTCGCGATATCATCCCGGTTTGCACCTCATTTGGTGGAGAATGAAGAACGTATGACACGGATGTTTCTGAGAGGTTTGAAACCAGAAATTCGTCAATACCTCATTTCTCACAAATTTTCTCTATATTCGGATGTAGTGAACAGGGCCCAGTTGTTAGAACGAGATAGTGATTATGTTTAACCAAGGGACAACAACCAAGGTCGTACCGGTGGCAGCAGTCATCGAAACAATAACAACCAGCAGGGAGGAAATCATCATGACAGAAGCGGGAACCACTCCGGTGGTAATCGTGGTCATAATAATAGAAGAAGTGAGTCGGGGAGAGATTTCAAGAAGAGAAGGTACAACAATGAGAACGTGAAAACATCGACAGTAGCACCAACATCAACTGTTTCTAGGAGAGGAGAACGACCGCCAGTCGTATGCTATAAATGCGTGCAAGAGGGACACATCAGTCCCAACTGCACACAGCAATCCAAGGTATGCTATAATTGTGGAAAGGAAGGACATATAGCTCGAGTGTGTCCTGTAGCGAAACCAAGTCCAGCGGGGGTGGTGATTCCTAAAGCTATTCCGGACAAGTTGAAGTCAGTGGTTCCTGGAAGGGCTTTTGTCGTGACTGCCCAACAAGCAAGGAACCCGAACTAATACTATTACGGGTAAGCTGATAATAAACTCTTGCGAAGTTTATACCTTATTAGATACCGGTGCTACCCATTCTTTTATTTCACCTGCTTGTGCTCAACGTTTGAACTTGACACCTGAGAAATTAGACTTTGACTTATCTGTTGAAACTCCGTTGGGAGAAACCTTTGTTACATCCACAGTTTACAAATCTTGCTTGATTCAAATTGGTACCCTCACCCTACCTGTTGATCTTATATCTTTGAAAATACTTGCATTTGACGTGATTTTAGGAATTGACTGGTTAACCACTTATCATGCCAAAATTGATTGTTTTCGTAAGGTTGTTAGTTTTTATATTCCTAATCAACCTGTTGTGAGAATCCAAATCACTAAACCACTAAAATCAGTCAATGTCATTTCAAGTCATAAAGCTATTCGTTTATTAAAAAATGGATGTCAAGCTTTCTTAGCACATGTCACTGATCTAAACCAGAATACGTTAGGTTTGAATGATATTTCTATTGTTAATAAGTTTCCTGATGTATTTCTCGAAGAACTTCCCGGTCTACCCCCAGAACGTGAAGTTGAATTCTTTATTGACCTTGAACCCGGTACAAAACCCATTTTTAAAATCCCACATCGAATGGCTCCTATTAAACTTCAGGAGTTAAAGGGCCAACTACAGGAGTTGTTAGACATCGGTTTTATACATCCTAGTACATCTCCTTGGGGTGCTCCTGTTTTATTCGTAAAGAAGAAAGACAGAAGTATGCAACTTTGTATTGACTATCGGGAGTTAAATCATGTCACCATCAAGAATAGGTATCCGCTACCTCGTATTGATGACCTATTCGACCAGTTACAAGGTGCACAATTCTTTTCAAAGATCGATCTTCGTTCTGGATATCATCAGCTGAAGATTAAAACTGTGGATATTCCAAAGACTTCTTTCAGAACTCGATACAGGCATTATGAATTCTTAGTCATGTCTTTTGGATTGACTAATGCTCCTGCCGCTTTTATGGACATGATGAACCGTGTATTTAAGGAATATTTGGATCAGTTCGTGGTTGTCTTTATTGATGACATCCTCATCTTTTTCAAAAGTCGTGAAGATCATGAGCATCACCTGAAGCTGGTACTTCAAAGGCTTCGTGATAACAAGCTTTATGCCAAGTTAAAGAAATGCGAATTCTGGCTTGAGGAAATAGCATTCCTTGGGTACGTGGTATCAAAACATGGAGTGTCTGTTGACCCGGCGAAGATTAAAGCAATACAAAGTTGGGAGCAACCTAAGTCGGTGGCCAAAGTACGTAGTTTTTGGGCTTAGCTGGTTATTATCGGAGATTCGTGCAAGAATTTTCTCGAATCGCTACTCCATTAACTCAACTGACTCGAAAATATGCAAAATTCGTATGGAACGAGGAATGCGAAAAGAGCTTTCAAGAGCTCAAGAGGAGACTCATTTCAGCACCTGTTCTGATGATACCATCTGATTTGGATGTATTTGTTATCTACAGCGATGCTTCGGGCAAAGGTAGGATGTGTTCTCATGCAACATGGGAAAATCATAGCCTATGCCTCGCGACAACTCAAAGAATATGAAAGGAATTATCCTACTCATGATCTAGAGTTGGCAGCAGTCGTTTTTGCGTTGAAGATCTGGAGACACTACCTGTATGGAGAGAAAGTGGAGATTTATACGGATCATAAGAGTCTTAAATATTTCTTCACCCAGAAGGAACTCAACATGCGGCAACGACGTTGGCTTGAGCTGTTGAAAGATTACGATCATACCATCCAATACCATCCTAAAAAAGTGAACGTGGTGGCTGACGCATTGGGTAGAAGATCATATGCGGAAACGAATGTGATTCTATCAAGGCCCATTTTGTGTGATTTACAAAAAATGAAGATAAAGTTCAAGACTTCGGGGACCCATGCGATGATGTCAAGTATACACGTAGAACCAACTTTGATTGATAAAGTTAAAGCTGCTCAAGCTACAGACCCGAAGCTGATAAAGATGAAAAAGAAGGTGCAAGAAGGTGTTATTCCAGAAGCAAGAATCGATGAAGAATGAATAATTCGAGTCAACTCCAGACTTTGTGTTCCTAACGATTCTGAGTTGAAGTATACAATTATGATGGAGGCACACAACACACCATTTGCAATCCATCCTGGGAGTACCAAAATGTATCGTGATCTTCGACATATATTTTGGTGGAGCAATATGAAAAGAGAGATCGCGGAGTTCATCTCGAGGTGTTTAACGTGTCAACGTGTCAAGGCGGAGCATCAAGTGCCAAAAGGTCCATTACAACCACTTGAGATTCCAAAGTGGAAATGGGAACACATTACCTTGGATTTCGTTACGGGTCTTCCCAAGGTTTCTCAAGGCATAGATGCAATTTGGGTTATTGTTGATAGATTAACCAAGTCTGCTCATTTCTTGTCTATACGAGAGACTTATTCCCTTGAACGTCTTGCTCGTATGTATGTGAATGAGATTGTGAGATTGCATGGCATGCCAGTATCCATAGTTTCATATCGTAACCCAAGATTTACTTCACGATTTTGGATCAGTTTGCAGAAAGCTATGGGCACAGATTTATGATTCAGTTCTGCATATCATCCTCAAACGGACGGACAATCAGAAAGGACTATTCAAATTCTTGAAGATCTATTGAGACTTTGTATTCTTGATTTCAAAGGAAGTTTGTGGCACCCCCGAATTCGGGTCCTCTAACCCCGGTCCGGTCGTCACGATACAGTATAAACACCCACCTCTAAACAACATACGATAACTAAAATGCGGAATATAATAAACGTACGCCGTTCATTCAAAAGGTGTTACTAGTCCTAAGATTCGATAACCTTAATATAATCTTACAAACATACCCTAGAATTATCATTAGGGTTCAAATTACAATACTAGTAATTAAACTAAACATAAGGTAAAGTATGCTCCTTGCAAACTATCCTACATCTTCCCTTTACCCTTGTCATTCCTTGAGGTCTCGGGCTTAACTGCAATAAAATTCATGATATAGCAAGAATGAGCAACAAGTTTGCTCGGCAACTTTAAATACAGCAATAAAGGATATATCATGATGAATGGAAAATATCTGACAATGAATTCAACAATATGAATATCTGAAGGATTCAACAATATGACTATCTGAAGGATTCAACAATATGAATATTAGAAGCAAAGATAATGATTGCTTTTAGAATAACTGATAGTCAAGTAGACTTCGAACTATAACTCTCCAATAGATTCAATAGCTAATTGATCCGTTGGTTACTGGCTACAGAATAAGTACTTGAGAGGATCAGCCTCGCATACCCTATGTATATGCATAACATTTAAATCTGCTCTTGGTATCTTTATACTAGATACCTGGGGTACTCCCCTATCATATAAGGGGTGTTCTTTCAGTCTAAGAATCCTTACCAACAATTAGTTTAAATGGCTTTTATAAAATTTCATATACCTGTTTGACCGAACAAGGGTTCAGACTCTATCTGACACAATTCAAGAATTATAGAACTTTAAATGATGTACAAGTCCAAGACTGTACGAACTCAAGTGTACCAAGTGCGAATAACAATAATATCGATGTGGAATAATTATAAAGTAACACCTAATAGCATGCTTGAAAATAAAGTTCAAGCTTTAAATAATTAACTGTCAATACGATAGTAACCTTCTCAATACAATATGAGAAGGATAGGAAACTTGCACAATAAAGTGTGTAAGGTAGGGAACTTGCATTCAAATGAAGTGAAGTTTAAGAAACTCGCTTACAACGTTCCTTGAGTAAAGTAAACACAAGGATAGGATACTTGCAAATAATACAAGAACGGATTCAAAGAAACTTGCATTCAATAATACAATCAAATGAAGTTAGGAGACTTGCCTGTTTGCTCAGCTACAAATAAGTTCTAACTTTAATTAACTCGTTGAAATAACCTAACATTAACAAGTCGGCCTTTCAATTAGCATGTGTAAACCAATATAAGTCTATACTTACAAGCATCTACTTATCGTATAAGTTTATCACGTAATTCACGTAAGTCAATCACTATGACTGAGTCTATAAACAATTAACTCTGTCCTTGATTTAATAGTTTTAGAACACCTGGTTTCTACACATCAACATAGGTTTGAACATTTAGCATTTCAAATTAATCATGCAATACAGTTTAAGACACACATATTGCAAGGTTCTGTCCACAATTCTAAGTTATAAGGTTCAATGTCGGACATCCTTATTCTTTAAGCAAAAATCAAGTTCATGCTTTAAGGTTCACTACTAAAGTCATATTATCACATATTGATGTTTAACCAATACTAAGTAATCATGCTTGTGCGTATATTACTCACGTATACATTAATCACATAGTTCATGCCTTAGAAATTCATTTTCTATGAATATGTGTGCACATGTGAAATTCATGTATAAATAAATGAGGTCTACATTAATATGTCTATAGGCATAATGAACTCTAATATACATGTTTGCATGATCAATAGGTAATCCACATGGTGATCGATGATATTAGCTCTTAATTTTTAAGTTTCCTTTCAAAATTACACTAACTCAATAAGGTAACTTAGTATATGCAAAGTATCTCATAACCATGACTCTCATGTAGAAGAACTCATATATAAACCACATATACATACACAAACGGTCAGAAGCTACAAGACATCAACCTTAGTCAAGTTTGCTTTCAAAGTTCTTAAGTTTTTCTTGAAAAATCTCTTGAATCTTTCAATCAAGTATGTTAGTGCATGATTAACACTTTAAACATGCATTTCATGTTAATACAAACCATACGATCATGCTCACAAAATCAGAATGTACATATGTTACGTATATGTCAAAGTTCATATTAGAAACTATAAGTTTCATTTTAAAACCATAAGTTTTTCGTCAATCGTGTGAATTAACATCGTTATACATGCTCATACTACGTCTACGTACATATATATATATATATATTAATCATGTTTACATGCTTGCCAAATAAGGTACTATAGGTTAGCACATAACAGCTTAGCAATAGAAATCAAAAACGCTGGTTCAGTCCCGGCGTAGCTGCGCCGCTGGCCAGTATAATACTGGCGCAGCTGCGCAGGTGCCTAGGCCGACCAGGAACTGCACTGCTTCGGCAGAATCTTAGCCCAAACTCAAAAAACAATCACGAATTTCGTTTCTATCATGACATATTGCAATCCTAACATATTTAGAAGTTTGTATAACACTTATCAACATATCCCAAATCAAATATCAACTAATACATGCTTAATTCAAAGAATCGAGAACTTAGAAATTTTACAGAACATGAAGAACAAGAATGGGATTATAGGAATTATACCTCTGTTATAGGGACTGTGCTTGATGCTATATCAAATTCTCCCTCACTGGTAACTCTCACATCACTAGCAATTCTACACTTATATGAAAATCTCAGCAATTCAAAATGGGAAGAAGAGAAGCCAATTTATAGGCAATTCCTTATCCGGTTCTTGACTTTGTTCACCAAATCAAAACAAAGGATTGCAAGATTACATAATGGTCAAGGAATGGTAGGTGAGTAGTTGGTGATTTTACTCATGAATCCCACTCCCCATCTCATGATTAGCTATGATTGTTGAATTTGAGAGAAGGAGATAGAGTAGTGTAGCATGTGGGAGTTCACGTGTGTGTATATGAGATGGGCACTCAATGCTGGACAACAAATAAACTCAATAACTTTCAAGTATATATCATATATGCCCAACACTTAATTATATAATGAATATACTAGGTTATAAATATATATACACATAGTATATATTTAGGCTATAAATAATGTATACACAATTCATCTCATATAACATAGGTCATAATGATTTAAAAGGGGCATACAATGTATTTCCTAATTACAAGGTATCAAGTAGTGTACATACATATAATCCATGTATATTTTTTATTAGCACCAAATATAATACAATTGTGTATTGCTCATTATTCATTACCATAACTGTTATTATTATAATCATAATAACTTAATAAAATCATTATCAATCAATAATGTTTATTGATATGAATATAAAGTAATAGGGTATACATATTAATGTTTATCCATGTATTGTCACATGCTCTTATGTACACATTCAATAATGCAATTAAGTTTACTATATAGTCTATATATATAATATATAGCAATACTAATATGTCACCTTGTACTATATATAATATATAGTTAACTACCATATATTAAAGGTTTAATATAACACATGCTTGCATAAAACCATTAATCTATTAGTATATTAAATATAACCTCAATAAATTATACACTTATGTTTTATTATTCTCAACAACAATAATTTTATACATTCTCGATTAATTACTCAAATATCAATTAATCAATCACGATTAAATCTCTACACTATATTCAAGTAATTTGAATATGTAATTACTAACACTTTTTATCAATACTTTGTTATAGAAGTCTCAGAGTCAATATACTAATTTAAATAATCATTAGTGATTCCCTTTAATAAAATTCTAGCATTTATTCGCATAGGTTCAATTCACATAATCGCATAACCACATAAGGTTTAAATAAGCTCATAAAACTAATTCATAAAAATTTAAATCACATATTTAATAAATAAGGAGTTTAAAATTCATGTCCTTTATAAAGTTGGGATAAGTACTTACCATTGGTGGAATTCTCCTACAACAACAGTTATTAGGCAAGTATAGGCGTAGCTCCATTCGAAGCGTTGTATGGACGAAAGTGTCGCTCTCCATAATGCTAGGATGAGGTGGGTGAAGCAACATTGTTGGGACCGGAGTTAGTACGTATAACAACGAAAAAAATCCAAATGATCCGGCAACGTATACAAACCGCACAAGATCGACAAAAGAGTTATGCGGATCTTCATCAAAAGGACATGGAATTTAATGTTGGGGATCATGTATTATTACGTGTTGCTCCATGGAAGGGAGTTACGAGATTCGAAAAAAGAGGAAAGCTCAATCCTCGATTCATTAGTCCATTTGAGATCCTTGACCGAGTAGGAAAGGTGACCTATAGACTCGCTTTGGCTCCAAGCATGTCTCGTGTTCATAACTTTTTTATATATCCGTGCTTCGTAAATATGTGAAAGACCCAAACCACATTATTGAGTTAGAACCAAACGAGATAGCCGAAGATTTAACGTACAAGGAGGTACCTGTCAAGATCTTGGATAGGAAGGAGCATGTCCTACGCTCAAAGGTTATACCTCAAGTCAAAGTTTTATGGAGAAACCATGAAATTGAGGAAATGACCTGGGAGTTAGAATCGGAAATGAGAGCGAGGTATCCTCACCTTTTCGACATACCATGTACGTACGTCAATTTCGAGGACGAAATTTCATAAGGAAGGGAGGTTGTAAGATCCCAAATTTTATAAATAAAGATTTAATTTTCTTTATATATTATTTTGAAATAGTAAGATGTTGATTTGATAAATGTGATAAGTTATGGGTGAAATGTGCAAATATTTCAAAATAAGCAAGTGGTTATAAAATATTCATTGTGTCGGGGAATATTCGTTTGGTCGTGGAATATTCTTGTTGACGGGGAATATTCGTACGACGGCGCAGCCATTTGTGGGTCCCATAACGGAATAACTGTCGGATGAAGAAAACGACAAGAATGAGTTTTTTAAAAATAACGGCGTAGTTGTTACCGTTAGAACTGTTGAAATACCCGGTGGTTAAAATACAGTAATACGCGGTGTTGCACAGTAGCACACGTTATTGCATAATAATTCTAATTATTGATTTTTACATAAGAAGACACTTACTCAATTATTGTTACAGTAATTACTGTTCAATATTTTATATTATTGATTCAATAATTGTTACGTTGATATTTTATATTATTGATTCAATAATTGCTACCGTTGATATTTTGTATTATTGATTCAATAATTGTCACTGCACAGTATTTCACATTATCAAATCAATAATTCATATTATTTGAATAATATTATTAGATAACATTATTGACAATGTTTAAGGAAGTTCTGTCGAGGAAAGGGGTTAGGTTAATCTAATTGCGCGCTAGTAAGGAGAAATCCTTATCGGAAAGCCCCCTCTTTCTTGGAAACGACCTGGTTGTCAATATTGTAGTTCTGTAATATTATTTATGAATAATTAATTATTAATTTATATGATAAGGAAATATTTAATTAATGTGGATATAAATGAAGGAATTAGTGTTGATGGTTGTTTTTATCAGTATATCTATTTTGTCAGAATGAAAGTGTGGAAAAATCATCCCTATGTAAATTTCGGCCATTTTTCGTTGAGAATTTGGAAAAACTTCCTTCTACAAAGTTGTAGAAAATTAAATTTTATATGGAAAGGACATAAGATTCGTATTTTTCTGATAAAGAAACTATTTATTATGAATTATTGAAGCTTCAGAAATAAATATTTTAATATATATATATATATATATTATAACATGTGGGGGGGGGGGGGGGGTTTCAAAGGAGGTGGCTTGAGTTTCAAATCTGGTATGCTGCTTTTCTCCGTGAGTTAATTTTGTCAAATCTGTCATCCTAAGCTTTTCCTATAAATAGGGTGCTTAGTTAGAAATGAAAATCACACCAAAATCAGAAAATTTTCTCTCTATAATATCGAGCGTATTTCTTGTGAGTATTTAGATATTTTGAGTTTTGATAACAGTGCAAGTTTTTGTTCACATAATATCCGATATTCCAATCAAAACTACTCTCCGGTTAAGGTAAGGAATGTTATTTTCTTTCGTAAATGATGTTATTCTTCTCAATATCATTATACTAAAATATTGGCATGGATTTTATTATGAAATTCTTACTTTTTTCGTCGGAGTTACTATTCACGTATACGGCACTATTCACGTATACGGCACTATTCACGAATACGATACTATTCACGAGTACTATTCACGAAGTATGATTTTTCTTATGAAATTTCTATCTTTTTCATGTTGGAGTTACTATTCACGTATACGGCACTATTCACAAATACGGTACTATTCACAAAAAAATTAAATTTTCTTCTATTTGTCCAAGTTGTCTGTTAAGGTTCCTATCTTTGATTGGATCCAAGTTTTGAGCTTTATTCTTGAATTTTGTTCTACAAAGTATTATTATGGAGTATTTTTGAACTTGGATAAACTAAAATATAAATCTTTAATCTTTGTCCTTTATCTCACTGGATTCATTCTTTAAAATATTTTTCATCATCCTCAATCCGAAATGGTGATATAAATGAATATCTTTGGCCTGTAGTGCAAAGATGAATGATTATCTGATGAATATCTTTGGCTCGTAGTGCAAAGATGGACAGGTGTTGAGATGAACATGACCAACTGGTGATACAAATGAATATCTTTGTTCCGTAGTGCAAAGATGAATATTTGATTCAAGATATATATTGATTGATGTTACAGGGATAAAATATTGATGATGGACTTTTAAATCATAAGAAGATAGTAGACTTCATTCTCTACTTAACTCTTCTAATGAATTGTTATTTCTGCTGCGAATATTGATCTAAAACTGGTTGTCCATTATATTTTATCTGATTTATTGAAGGCTAACGATAATTGGTAAATTTGATAGTTACACAAGCTCCTCCTAGCATAATAGTAAGTGAAATTCGAGATGATCTTGTGGAACTATAAAATTTATTTATGAAAATATCAATTATCTTTTCGAAATCCACCCTACAATAATATAGAATAAAAAAGCCAAAATAAGTAATTATTTATGTATTACATTTTATTGTTGTTAATTTGCATAAAATATTAGTGATATTCTTTTAAAGAGATTTATAATATAATCGGTAACTTTTATAATTTAGTTCAATTTTATGTATGAATTTGTTTTGTAATTATAATTTGTCAAGAGAAATTTCGCTCTGAAAATTAAGTTTTAATAAATTAAATATTAAAGTCTGAGGAAATTACTTTTTAGGGTTTTAATAGTGAACTTTCTCTCTCTCATCCATTTTCGTTCCTTTCACGCTTAGCCAGAGGTGGAAGGAGGGGGGGGGGGGGGGGCGAGGGGGGTCATCTGACCCTGGTAGCTTCGGCCCTCCGGTGATATTAGCAGGCGGCCGTCTCTCCAATAGTCTCCATGACCCTCCAAAGATCTGAGCGCAGCAACCCATCCTCCATCTCCTGACTGTATCGACCGATCTCTCATCTCAATCCAAACAAAGAAGATGATCATTTAGTTTTTTTAAAAAACTTACTAAATGAAATGACGTCGTTTCATTTAGTAAGTTTTAATAAAAAAACTAAATTGCAATTTGTGAAAACAGTTGAGTCCAGCAGAAGACCAAGTCTTCAGACTTCATCAATTCTCATTCCCGCCGCCTATGCCCTCTGCTCACTTGCTCAGCCTCTGCCGATTCACCCACTGCCCACCGGCCACCAGCAGCTCTTCCGCTCCTCGCCGACGATCTCCTCTCCCCTTCTTCGCCGCCTTGCTCCGGTAACGGTAAGTAATTGTCAATTTAAATATTTAAATGAATATTTGATTTAGGGTTTTAAAAAATTAGGAATTTAATTGAAAATTATTGATATAAATAAGGAATTTTGTGTTTAATGTTGTCATTAAATTAAAAATTTAGAGTTTGTTATGTTATGAATTAGAAATTATGTGTTATTATTATGAAATTGATATTGTATATTTATGGTATAATGATGTTATATTCAGGGACGAAAATATTAATAGACCAGAGGGCGCCACGGCCCCCATGATTTTAAATTTTTTTTAGTAGTATGGCCCCCAGCCCACAGCCCACAGCCCATTTGTTCTGATGTCTTAGTTTGCAATTTGCTTGCCCTAAGTTTCTATTCCACATCCGCCCCATGGCCCCATCTTCTCCAGTTCGGCAGTTCTCCTAATCTCCCGTACTCAAGGCTCAAGCTCTCTCACCTCATGTTCTCCCGTACTCCGCCCCATCTTCTCCTAATCTGGTGAATGCGGCATCCGGGTAATTCTTCTTCTTCCTCTTTCTGTCTGTCACTCTCTTAATCTGCTACTTTTTCGTTTTTGGGTACATCAAAGTTAAATGATTTAGTTGCTCGAATGAAATTACTGGTCTGCATACAATATTTATATTTCATTTTCTCGTGTATTTGGTTTTTTGGTTGGTATATAACTTATGTTAGATGCAGTTGGAAGATTATTATTGAATAAGCCATCTGGCCAGAGTCTTTACTAATAAGGATAACTGTATTATGTATAGACTCTTATCAGTTATCTTGGAGAATTGTGTTGGTTAGGAGTTAGGACACAATTGCTGAATTGCACATATTTTTTCCCTATTGATTTTGTTTAATTAAAATATGTTTTCTAGTGGTCAGCTTTGTCTGGGAAAGGTGTAATTGGCTTAGATTGTGAGGTCTATAATATTTAGAATTAAAGTGTGTACTGTATAAATATGAACATGTAAAGCAGTTGAGAGGTTTCTTGGGTTGCCTTTTACTGAAAATTGTTTGCACTTGTTCTATGCAGTCATTTGACTTTAGACTACCCTAGTACTCTTTATGCAAGGCATAACGCAATGGCCATTATCTCAGTGCACTCTTTTGCATTTTTTTTGCTATGTTTTGTTGTCTTTGTCAAGGTAAATTATATTAGTACATTATCTTTGTTTTAGTAAAAATATGTTTTGTAATGGTGGAACTTTACCATTAGTGATGAATATATATTATGTTGTTAAAAAAATTCTTGCCCCCCCCCCCCAATATTAAATCCTGGCTTCGTCCCTGGTTATATTTATAAGTCAAAGTTGTAGTACTGCTTTTTCAGCACTCCTCTCCATAGATATATAAATTATGTATGAATTAATTAATATATTTATGTTTATTTGACATGAAAATTGAACATTAGTACTTTACAATTTTACTTATTTATATTTATTGGGATAAATATTCAAATATATGATTTTATAAAGCACTCATATCCAATTATGATATCCGGATAGAAATGTTTGAGTAACAATTTTTCCCTTCCTCTATTTTTGGGGTGTACAAGGAAAATAACCACTCCAGAAATTTTGCAAGGAGCAATGATAAATTAACCGGTGAGGTAAAATTAACATTAATAAAGATAAATTCAATTTAGGTAGAGAGATGTTCCATATATCTTTTTATCGATTAATCATAACCACAACAAGCATATGACAAACTAACAATGAACCAACATAAATAATAATAAAAAAAAATAGCTTACCAACATGCTAGTCCAACATATGCTAATGTTAATACAATCACAAAAGGTTCACTAGCCACAAACATAACAAACAAAAACTATTAGTAAATACTATTTTTTGAAGAAACTTTATAGGTATAGCCGAATGCAGCAGTTCAAGTGTAAAAAAAAAAAAATTACTAATGTATTTTGACCCCCCTCAAATATCGTCCTGGTTCCGCCACTGCGCTTAGCTGCAGCTGAGTTAAATCATCTCCAGATTTCGCCTGCCTGAACTCCGGCGACCCGACATCGTCTCTCGCCATCTTCCGACTGGGGTCTTCTCGTATCTCGGTATAATTGACACCTTAAATTAGCTTGCATTCGCTCATCGCAATCTCTCTACTCAATATATACATACGCACATATCACAGATGTATATATATGTCCTTTTCTATTATTGGAATAATATCATAACTATTATACTTGTATACGTGTGTCCTTGCGTCTGTTTTATCGTACTTCATACACTATCTACATGATTAACGGATTAATCAAACATTTCAGCTATTTAGTTAACCGATTTGATTATCATGGCTTTGCAAGAACATCTCATCAAATAAGGCGATTGGATATTGATACTAAAATGGTCAAAACTACGAGGGGAAAATGTTCTACTTTACCTTTTTTTCAGGAATGTTGTACTATACTTTGATACCATCTTTATTAAATTTATTAAACTTGAGACAATGATAATTTGTTTGTCTTTTCAAAGGTCAAGAGGGGCAATCTGTCTCCCTTATATCCCCCGATTATGTTGTTTAAGTAAAACCCTTAGATATCAGTAACATCACCTTGTCCTTTGGGTTTAACATAGGCGTAGTAAGACTGATTGATATAATGAGATTTATGAGGATAAAATAAATATGCCAGAGTGTCACATGGTCTGCTAAGTGAAGCTCTCTCCCAAATTAGCTGAAATTTGCTTTCTCTTTTTGAGCAACTAGGTACACGTTCTCTAACATTGGTTTTAGTTAGTATCCAAAAATACTTGAACCTTTCCCTTTATAGTAGTTAATTGGTGATGTTTGTTAAAAGCATGCTTGCCAATGTCAGCTGAGCAACTAACCGAAAGTGTGGATATAGGATCTCATTCCCGTTAACAAGTTTCATATGTATGTTACAATTTTTGAAATGGTATTGTAAAATAATAGGGTAATTCTCATAGTATTGTGCAATGAAACTACTACTGATAAATAATTAAAATTATTTCATATAGGTTAACGACTCTTGAATGCTAATTGGGATTCCTGTATGTTTTAGTTACTCCAACATATAGCCAGGCTGTTTGCTGGGTAGTTTTTACCTAGCAGTTCATGGAAATGATGAGTGCTTTGGTTGGCACAATCAATCCTTTTATATTGGCTTATATAAGAAAATAGATGTTGGTTATACCTCAACACCTAATCTACAGAGGAGTGACTTTCACTTTTCTATACCTTATTGACTGATTGACAGTGATTGTTCTTCAACACTGTTTATGATTTCTTCGCGCACCAGTAATTTATTTAATAAAGAGTTGAGTGGATAAAATGTGAAGGAAACGATGTTTTATAGACTTCTGATAAAGCAAATACTAGTTGTATTGTTTCATGCTATGACACTCGTAGGGTAGTAGAAAAGCCAAACTATTCATATCAACTTTCAGAGTCTGAGTTTGTTTCTTTTTTCTCCTAAAACTTTTCCCAATTCTGAATTTAGCCTAATTGGTGCGGATATAATTCTGATATATGAACTTATCCTTGACCTTTAAAAAAAAATATTATTTTCATGATAAATACTTCTTAGATGGTTTCAATGATAATGATATTATTTTAATGATAAATAACTCTTAGACTATTTAAGATCAGAAAGCTTCTATATTTACATCTTCAAAGTAGTCCATGTGTTTGATAGTGCAGTAGCATGATGTATACCAAACCTTAATATTTTAAAAAGAACAATCAAGAAGAATAAGAACCTTCTCCATGGATTTAATGAGACATGGTTGCTTCTCTGTTTACTAACTCGCTCAATTGAAATAGTGCTGAATTTGGGATTCATCTTGTCTGGTGGTTTTCTGACTGCTTTGTAAACATGGTGTATCTTTCATCTCATTGATTTGAGCCTTTTGAAGCAAATGGAACACTTTTGAGGTTTCGAATATACTATTTATTGTTTTGCTTTTGTAGCTGCTGGTAAAATATTATTTCTGAGTTCTAATAGTTCTTATACTTGGAACTCTTTCTGCTATGTTTTAGTCCATATTGTTTATTATCGGAAAAATATTATTGTAATTAGCACTCCTAGGTCATGAAATCTTAGAAGTGTGTCGTACTAGCCTTTGGTTGGGAATCTGGATGATTAGTTTTGAATTGTTTAAGAAAAGTTGGTTTACAAATCATCACCACTTATAGCATGCGACGCTGAAGCAAAACCAACCAGTATTACATGGAGGATTATCTTTAAGTCCATATCACTTGGATCTTGGTATTACCTTACTCCAAAACCAACAGAAGGGTGTACTTCACAACAACGCGCTTGTATCTCGCTTTAGTTGATAATTTGATATATTTTAGGAGAATCATATAACATCTTTTTTTTTTTTTTTTTGAAAAGTTACATACATACAACAACTTAGACTCCTTATTGTCCTAAAGGCAATTGTTGCATGTGGGAATTAAGACAAAAAGGACCACAAATAAAGATATTTGGACTAAATACATTTGGGTTAAATATTTTCCTATTTTACAAAAACGAGCACCTAAAGCCAAAAAGACTACAAATAAAGATCTTTGGACCAAGCACTTTTGGTGTAAATACTTTCCTATTCACCACAATTAGCTCTAATTTCCTCCAGTTGAGTACTATCTAATTGATCTCGGTACAACCTCCATCGAAGAGTCATTCGGTAAGAAAGTTGAATTGCTACTGAAATGTTCTCTGTGGCCTTATTTAGGAAACTTTAGGTTAAAATTTTAAATTCGATATTCAGGCAGAGTGCTTCTGTGCTTAGTTGTGATACCTTGTTGGATTCATGAGTGCTGTTTCTTTACGCTTATGACTATTGTTGTTTCAGGGTTTTAGTCATGGCAATGAACTTCATAAAATCTTTAAGAAGCATTAACATCAGTAATGAGGTAGTTGAGGTTGTAGGTCGCAGAACATTTGCTGCTAAAGCAAAGAAAGGCTCTAAAGGGGGTGCAGCTGCTGATGCTCCAAAGAAGTCAATCCTCAGCAAAGAAGTCAAGTCCACTACAGTGGTTGGTGCCAATATCCTCAAGGATGGAGCAGACCCCAAAATTTTGGCAGACTCTGAATACCCAGATTGGCTGTGGCACCTTGTTGATAAACGTCCCGCACTGAGTGAGCTAAGAAGGAAAAACGTAGAAACTCTCCCATATGACGACCTTAAACGCTTTGTCAAGCTGGACAACCGAGTAAGGATCAAGGAAAACAACTCTATCAGGGCCAAGAACTGATTGAAAGTCCTTCAGAGAAAATATGCTTTTTAGACTAAGATGTTTCTGTCTATCAGCAGTTCCTTGGTGATTGATTTACATGTGAAGAGAAGGTGAAATTGGAAATGAAGAGAGAGAGACATGCATATTAGCATATTGCTGTAGTTTCTCTTTTTATATGCCACCTTCTTTTGTATGATTTCTCTTCCAGTCTTCATGGTGTTGGGTAATAATGAGATTCTTACTTTTGTTCATCGCATTAGTTATTTCCTTGACAAAAATTTAGTAAGAAAATTCAACTATACACAGATTAAGCAGGAGCATAATGTTATAGTGTTTATGCTTATTGTATACCTATTTATGATTGTTTTTCTGAGTGCAGGAGCAATTATACATGCAAAAGGCCCTTTGAATTTTGGCACTTTGCATTAGCCATGATTGGTATAGCATATATATGATAAAAATGGTATCCATTTCCTTTTGTTGTAAACTCTGAAGAAATTTAGGCTTAGTTGATTATTGAGCAGGGCCCAATACTAAATGATAGACACCAATGAACCAACAAAAGGAGTGCACAGCTTCTTCTGCTCCCCAATTTTCATGCCAACTTGAGCATTGTGCTGTAGGGTAAATAATGCTACTATCTTCATGTATCTAGTTAGAAGGAACTAGGTACTTGTACAATTTCTTCGTGTGTATTATCTATCTATCTAGTTTTCGGATAAAATAAAATAATATGAAATACTGGGAAATGAATGAGATCACATGCATTATTCTTGGTAATTGGTAAAAGCAAGCAGGTTATGCAGCCACTCTCTACCACAACTCTCTTTATTCATTACTCACTACTCCAAAAAAGTTAAAAGCTGCTATTACTTATCATCACATGGTCTTGTCCACTTCATTAGGCCTAATATAATACTATATGGTATGGTCCATTTCTAGTTGGGTAGTCTCCATTCAACTTGACGACTTTCTAAGCAAAAAATTAAAAAAAAAAATTAAAGAACAAAAGTACAATTTACACACATATTAATCAAATTAATATATTATTTAACGAGTCGAGTTAAAATAAATATTGAGCCGGACAACCATGCGCATGTATCAATTCTTGGCCGACCCCTTACATAGCAAAGACAAAAATAACAAATAAACTATCAATTCTTGAAGCGCGTATAAGATTGAGTAAATAAATAACAATTGACTATATCAAATTTGCAATAAATTAATTAATACTAACTGATGGATAAGTGAAGCATTAATATAAATTTATTAGTATATAAATGAGTTCAGTTTTGGACATTGGGATAACATAAGAGTATACAATGACATGGACCATCGAGTATTTGCCGCTTGTTTTTCTCTTGGGCCAAGTAATCTTGGCGTTTGCTTCACCAAGCCATCTCTGTCATCGCTCTTAAAAACAATTCCTGTAAATGGGATTTCTTCTTTCTTTCTTTCTTTTTGAGCACAGATTATTCTCTTTAATTTCTCTGTCTCAATTCACTAAAATTATCTCCACCATAAAACCCAAAAATATGTTACAACTGATCTTGGTTCCTGTCTTCTTATATTATTGCAAACAGTTGATTAGTATTTTTGTTCATCCTCCCTCCTCCTTTTACTTGTAGGGCATGTTTCTCTTTTTGGGGTTTTCTTCCTGTGACTAATTATGGCTTCATTTCAGCTAGTTGATGTTAATTATAATTATGTTACTCTGCTCTAGACATCATCTTTAATAGGTAATCTTTATTTGATTCTCTTATTATTATTCTTCATCTACCTTTTCAGGGTTTTAATGGGTATTATTCTAGGTTGTTTAACTGCTCATAATATTTGATGTTAGCTTTAATAAATCTCACTATTCTGAGCATATTGCATTCCCTTTTCTTTACTCTCACACAACTTGTTTATTACTTACTAGTTCCCACGTTGCATTTGTCTGGTAATCTGGCCTTTGTTCATGCTTAGTCACTTAAGGGACCTAATCAATAGCTTGAATCTTTATTAGAGTTCCTTCCCATCACTTGCATATTTTGTTGGTCAAATACTTTTTTATTGCCTCATTGAATGGTAAATCACTAGCTTACTATTTTCCGCAACATCCAAAGTTTGCTTTATTGTATGAGTTTGTAACAATCTGAATTTAATTTGTTAGACTCCAAGAAGTTATAGAGATTTAGATTCATTTTCTTAAGAACTAGTTGCTTTTTGCATACTAAAATTAGGCCTTAAATTTCTCCAATATCAGATGCCTTCTACTGACTTTCCTCTCCGGTGGGAGGGCACCGGAGACCAATGGTGGTATGCTTCCCCAATTGACTGGGCAGCTGCAAATGGACATTATGACTTGGTCCGGGAACTCCTTCGCCTTGACGGCAATCACCTTATTCAGCTCACCTCTCTCCGTCGAATTCGCCGCCTTGAGAGTGTCTGGGATGATGATGAACACTTTCATGATGTTGCCAAGCATCGGTCCCAGGTTGCACAGAAGCTTTTCTCAGAGTGTGAAACCAAGGGAGGGAAAAATTCTCTGATCCAAGCTGGGTATGGTGGATGGCTTCTATATACTACTGCCTCAGCTGGGGACTTGGTGTTTGTTAAAGAATTGCTTGACAGAGACCCATTTCTTGTTTTTGGAGAAGGAGAATATGGTGTCACTGATGTACTATATGCTGCAGCAAGGAGTAAGAGTTCTGAGGTTTTTAGGCTGCTTCTTGATTTTGCTCTTTCGCCTAGGTTTTCGGTTGGTAATGGAAAAGAGGTGGAGGAACACACTGGGGAGATCCCTTCTGCTTATAAAATGGAGATGATGAATAGAGCTGTTCATGCTGCTGCTAGAGGAGGTAATTTGATGATGCTGAAGGAGCTTTTTGGTGATTGCTCTGATGTTTTGGCTTACAAAGATATTCAGGGTTCAACTATTTTACATGCAGCTGCTGGCCGAGGGCAGGTTGAGGTGAGCCTCTCACTGTTATGTTGCCGAATTTCAGTCTTTTCATCTGCAACCTTAGTTTCTAACAAAAATGCTTTTGATTAGCTTCAAATGTATAAGCCTGGTATGCACTTTTCTCTTTAAAGCAGCTTATTAGTCGTTTCTCCTCATAATTATAATTAGATTGGTCATAAATGTAATATCATGCTTCACTTTGTCAACTTGATAGCAGCTTATTACTTTTGTTCTTCCTCAATTCATATTGTTGAGATCATCTACAAACTCAAGCTGATGATTCAATTGTCAGATAATCTCAAGTTCTTCAACCTTTTCCTTTGAATGTGACTGGGGCTGAATTTATTAGTTTGAGAAGATGTTAATATTAGAACTAATTTACAAAATTTCTTACTATCCTCATCTTTCTGTAAATTTCATAGGGCTTGTTAGGTCCATTTCCTACTTAAGCATGTCACTGCTAACAAACCCACAATATCCAACTTCTTTGCTCGTGAGTTACAGGATACAAAATGTTTAAATCTTTGTCATACAATATGATTTATGAAACTTTAGTGCTCAGGAAGTCAAAAAAGGAAAAGCTTACAAATAAATGATATTAAACTCAGAAAAGTTAACATCTTAGTTTCTCTAACATTCTGCTGATGTAATCTAAGTGCCAAATAAAGTTTGTAGCTGTCCCAATTCCCAAACCATTAGAGAAGAAACCCTGATAGAAAGGTTAAAATCCCTGTTTTGTTCTCTGCTGAACAAAGCAGTTTTGTGTTCAACAGTCATAGATTCCTATGTTGGAATGTCAGTTCTCTAAAAGTTAGTGTTCTATGTTTCTTTTGACCTTCACTTTTTTGGTTGCTCAGATTTACTGGGATATTGAGAAAGAGAAATATATAATGGTAAAGTTGGTCTTTGACATAGGATGACATAAGATTTTTTCAGTTCTTGATTAAATGAAGGGGTTGTAGCCTTGCTGGTGGTCATACCATAAACTGGCAAAAGTAAAGATGTGTTTTCATCAACTTAAATTTGTGATTCAGTGGTTATAGTTGATCAGGGAAACTTTTCTCATAGAAAGACATCTTCTGTAACACTAAATTCTAAAAAAGCAGGTTACATAAATTGTGCTCTGGGTTTACTGTAAGACCTGGTCGTGTACACCACCTAGATTGAGCACCTGCAAGAGGAACATTTCTTCATTTGTATTGATTCTACCTATATAAAGCAGCTTGGATATAATTCTCTTTCATATATCTGGTTCTGAATGCAGGTAGTTAAATATCTTGTAGCATCTTTCAATATTATCAATTCCTCAGACAATCAGGGAAACACAGCTTTGCATGTGGCTGCTTACAGGGGTCAATTAGCTGCAGTTGAGGCTTTAATGCTTGTATCTCCATCCCTTATGTATTTAAAAAATAATTGTGGAGAAACCTTCCTACTTATGACCGTTTCTGGTTTCCAAACTCCCACTTTCCGAAGAGTGGACCACCAGGTTGAGCTTATGAAGCACTTAGTATGTGGAAAGGTTTTCAACATTGAGGAAATCATTAATGCCAAAAATAATGATGGGAGAACTGCTCTTCATTTGGCCATCATCGGGAGCATTCATACTGATATAGTGGAATTACTGATGACTGTCAGCTCAATTGATGTCAATATCCGTGATAATAACAGCATGACCCCACTTGATCTCCTTAAACAACGGCCGAGTTCTGCGTCATCAGAAATACTAGCCAGACAGTTGATTTCAGCCGGAGGGGTCTCCAGTTGTCAAGATTATTCAGCAAGAAGAATCATTGCGTCCCATTTAAGGATGCGAAGTATTGGAAGCAGTCCAGGAACTTCATTCCGAATCCCTGATTCAGAAATATTCTTGCACTTGGGCATTGAGAAAGAATCAGATGCCGGCGGTAGTGCAAGATTGAGCACTGATTCAGCAGAACCAAGTAAATATGACTTAATTATGGAGAACCTTAGCCCCAAAAACGTTATGAAGCAAGGTTCTGTGAACCATGCAGCACAACGATTGAAATGCCTCCTCCTTTGGCCCAAGATGAAGAAGAAGAAACCTGAGAGTCCTAGGAAGACGGTAGATAAAAATTCAGTAAGCAACTTTGCAGGAATTCCTATCTCACTTCGACAGAGGTATTCAAAGGAATCAATGCCTTCATCACTTCCTAACAACAAGCGAACACTTTCGGTTAGGAGTAATGTCCCATGCCCAACTGCTAAAAAGAAGTTTGCGTCAGGACTGGTGCAAGGTGTTCTGCAGGCTATGCCACATTTTAATACCACTCGTCGATCACGTTCTAGTTCATTCTCAAAATCACCAATATCTTCACATAATTCATTGGATAGGCAAAAGGGCGTCTACATTGAGAATGACATGGCGGAGCCATCTTGTTCTACTGCAACGATTGATGATGGAGCACCAAATATGCTTCACAAATCAGCATTTGTCAACAAGAGGTTGATCAACCAAATCTGTTTTGGTCCTTCAAGTAGCCAGAAGCAACGCGAGGTTTATGACCACTCCCTTCCACCAATTGCTTGATTAATTTGATACAGAAGGGAAAAGACCGTCTATAACCATGCAGCCTCGCTAATTCCACAGGTCAGAAAGATGTGTAGATGGTTGTTAATTTTTGCACTTTCATAACTATTTCCTTGTTTAACATGTCTAGGATATGTAATTGGTACCTATAACTGTCTGCCTGAGCCTTGTATGCAATCCTTTGTTGCATTTGTTAGAATGAAATTTTCTATTACGAGACATTTGTCGAAACTCTTTGAACATCATAGAGCTCTGTTTAAGTGATGGAAAATGTTGCACTTTCGGATAATAATTTTAATGATAGAATTTTTAGTGCTCTCCCGGTGAGCTCGTTAACTTATCAAATGCTCAGCGGACGTTCTTGAACGCCCAAATTCTGAAATTTTGGAGGTCGACATAATCCATAAATAAGATGCCCATGGCAGAAACTAAAACCAAAGGCTAAAGCCGAATACCAGCAGAAACACCCTTTTACCAAAAGACTAGCCAGTAGCAACATTTCTTTCTAGATTTAAAATCCCAGGGACTCCCTCCCTCCCTGCCTGCCTGCCTGAAGGAATTGATGGGATTTTGAATGTTGACACAATGGCAACCTTTGCATGTTCAACTGGCTCAGTAGGTCACATGGTAATCTTTCTTCAGTGTTGGCTGGCTCTTTGGAAATCGGAAGAGTGCTTCTATGGTCTTGGAAATGGCCATCCTAGCCCACGGAGTTGGATCCATTAGCGGCCCACAATGGAAAGTAATTCTATGGATTACATACCTGGGTGACCCAATAACAATGGTTGGATCCAACCACAATAACCATAGCCCAAGAAATAAGAATATTGTCCCTCCAACACCCACTGGTTCCGTAGAGGATTTTTTTTTTTTTTTTTTTTTTTTAACAAAATGATGTGTCAATTTGTTATTTGGTTGAAGAGTCACCATACATGGATATGTCCAATGATCAAAACTAACTACAAGCATACACATCATTTAATAAGTATCTATTCTTTAGTATGCAAAACATTATTGCAGTTTTAAAGATAATAAAAAGAGTTAAAACTTGATGCATTTATAAACGAACGATGTTATGATCATGACACGACGGATATTGATATCCAAAATAAGTATTTCACCAATGAGGTGTCATGATCTTAACACCGTTTGTGTAGAGTGACAGTGCATACAACTTTAAATAGAACTAATTTTAAGAAGAATTATGTATTAAGATAAATACATGAGATTGATAGAAATTATAGGAGACTCCCACTTATTACACATCTCTTTAAAAAAATAACTATTAATATTTATTCACGTAATTGATAATTAACAAATCGACATAAATATTCGCAACCTTCTTATATTTCTCAAGTAATTGCAGCAACACGGTGACCTTAGAATATGTTGACCAAGTAAAAAATTGATATATTAACGTCACTAATTTTGTTTTGTTTTTTTTTTCCTTTTCCAACCAAGGAAAGCGATTTAATGCTACTACTTTATTTTTATTTTTTTACTTTTAAAAGAAGAACATTTCAAGCAATAGGCAATAGCTTATGATATATGTACTTCGTTAGTCCGGATTTAAGATTAAAAGAAGAAAAAAACACAATATTTTAGAAAAACACTTTTAATTTTTTTTAATAAAAGTGCTTTATATTAAAGTTAAAATAATACATAATTATAAAAGTACTTTATGAAAATTTTAAAAAAGTAATTATGGTATACATTATTTCTTTCGATCAAAAGTCTATTCCATATACTTATTATTTCTTTTAATGAGAATTTTACACGTAAAAAATGCTTTTGGTTAGCCACCAAACACTAAATTTATATTTTTTTAAAAAAAAAATTTACAAAATTGATTTAAAAGAACTATTTTTTCCCACCATACCAGGCCCTGCCAAACGAGCTCTTAATCCAAATGAAGAAGCATATTAAAACACTAATTAAGCCACATAATTTCTTCACGCAAACATCATCAAAATAAATCTGATTACAATATTCCATTGTTGAAACTCTCTCTGTTTAGACATATTGTACCCAATGTTTACGGCATAGACTTGTAATAATTTTGAAAGTATGTGTGGACCTGCCTAATTAAGCACGTAGTGGTTATTAAAAAAAAAAAGTTTCTTTGACAATTACAAGTTCAATAACTTTTTCATGGAGGCAACGCTATCGAATTATGCTAGCGGTTTCGATCCTCTAGTATTGGTTTTAATCCAAACTAGTGTAATAGTCCGTACGAGACACGACATTTTGTTTATTATCCATTGTTTACATTAAAAAAAATACTATTTGATTAAGGTATTAATTTATGTGGCTAAGTAAAATACATGACATAGAAATTGTTTATATAAAAATATTGTTTACAACAAATGAAAATGACAAGTGCATACATATTTACTGAATAACATCTCTTCATTGAAAATAAAAGTAATTAAAAAATATGATGAAGAAGAAAGGTGGGAATATAGGGCTATTTATACAAAGCATAGTAGACTTTTGGTATTCTTCATATATTGTGTATATACGTTGTATTTATGTGAACAATTAAAGAGTAGTTATTAATTTTAAGTGAGTACTTGTAAAAAGGTTTTGCATACTTGAATATAGAAGGTCTAAAGTCTCGACTCTAAAAAATAGATTTATGCCTTTTTGTTAAAATTGAGTTAACTCAGTGACTATTCGAGTCAACTCATTCTAATTGATGAGTTAACTCGGATGGTCAAATTGGTTTATCTCATGTCTTGTTATTATATAAAAGGTACTCCCTCCGTCCCATAATACATGACGTTTTAGATGATTTTATTTTTCTCAAATTATTTGACATTTTATACAATTTAGGAGAATTAGCCACATTCTTTCTAAAATTACCCCTCATGTAAAAATATTACAGATAAAAAAGAGTGAGATAAGTATATGTTTAGGATATTATAAATAATTAATATTATATTTTACACAGAGAGAAATAATCCCAGAACCGGGTAACAGTTTTTTGCCCAAGTTGCATATGGTATTGGATGATATTATAAAGTAAATGTGGTGTAATACGTACGGCAGGACCAAAGTGTTGACCTGAGCCTGAGCATACCATACATAATAATATGGATTATGGATATGAGTTAGGTAGTCCAAGTTCTGAATGTTCATACTGTTTTCTACAAACAAGAACAACGGCCTACCCCCAGCAACCCATCTCATTCATTCACTGACTTTGACTTTTAGGCTCAAATTAATTAGGATACGATGCATACACAAATAAAAATATGGTACATGCCGGCTTGTCACAGTGAAACTTAATTTCAAATCAGACAATCAGTGTCGTCTAAGACCACCGTATGATGTAATATCTTCCAAGACTAGTTAATAGTAGTTGAAGGTAACCGCGCAACTGCCACGTGTCGTTATTATTTCTGTTTAGTCTGTTTCAAAAATGACGAATAATATATTTTTATTTTTATTTTTATTTTTAAATTATACAACATTTTTATATAACATGTCACTACTTATGTCCTATTTTTTGTTTCAAAATTATCATGCCAGTACTATTGCATGTTGGGTGTGGGTTCTTACCTATGACATAGAATTTAAGATAGAAAAGAAATAATTTTATTTATGAGAAAGTGAGTGAGTTTACTTGATATTAATTCAATTAAAAATTGGGTTAATAGAAGTAAAGTTGGAATTAAATTAAAGAGAGCTTACTAATTAGTAAAAGTGCTATCGGAATTCAAGTTGAAAAATGATTTACTTGTTAAATTGGTTGGAGAGAGAATTACAGTTTGTTGTTCGTGGGTATCCGGCACCATTTTTATTCTCTTGACCTTAAGTTTTAGGGCATAAAACTTGATATGATTATTGTAAGTCTATTATTAGTGATATAGTGGAGATTCGGAGTTTGATCTGTGTTTTTTTTCTTTAAGGGTATTCGACGTTAAACATTGTGTCTTGTTTGTGGATAGTTATTTATTATTTTTATTCTCATAATTGATTTTCTATTTAATTATATAAAGACGAAAAAATAATTTATGAAATTGAAATTATTTTAGGCCTAATTTTCCAACATCACATTTTTACAAATGTTAGAATTATTTTTGAGAAGATAAAATTTATCTTAAAAAACATATTAAAATTTTAAGCACGTTTCTCTAATTTAGGAATAGAGGGGCGTGGGCGGAGGTGGGGGTGGGTGGTTGGGGGGAGGGGGGAGTGGGGGCGCATATTTTAGCGTTATAGCCCCTTGCTGGTGAAGACACTAGTTTCAAAAGAAGATGGTTGTTGATTAAGACGACGAATGACGTCAACACTGCAAATCCAATTCAATTTTAGTATGAACTGATCATTTGGTCAAATATTATAGGCCTCTCTCTTCAGTACTTAACTATTTTTAAGAACACACAATTTTTTTTATTTACCCAAAGAATAAATCTATGTTCACACTCAAAGCGTACATAAATATGTTCCGAAATACAATAATATATATATATATATATATATATATATATATATATATAGGAATTGCATTCACAGCAATCGGTTGCTAGGAACAGCTCCTTTATCCCACTCTTTGTAAGAATTTTGACTTAATTTATCTCCCAAATACAGTGAATTCCATTATAATAATGATTCTCAAACCCCATATAAAAGGGTTGCTCCCAGCAACCGGTTGCTGTGGATGCAACCCCCCCTCTCTCTCTCTATATATAAAAGTGACTTGCTACTCCCGCAAACCCTAAACTTTATAGTACTACTTTCGTCCTACAATAAGTGCTTTTTTAGCCTTAATAATTTTTTTCAAAATTAGTGATGTGTTAAAACTCCAATACAATTTTTATAATATTTTTTTATATGTGCCCTTATGCATCCAATGGAATTTATTGAGTATTTATTGGAAAGTTAAAAAGTTGAAAAAAGAGAAAGAGAGACCAAAAGGCAATAAAAAAAATGTCAAACAAAATAAAGAAAATATATTAAGGTATTTTTGTTATTTTAACTTGTGTATTGATTTGTGTAATTTAAATTATAAAAACATTTATTATGTGACGGAGGTAGTAGTAAATTAGCTAATAATGTTCAAAATAATGTTGGAGATAAGAGTCGTATATATATATATATAGAGAGAGAGAGAGAGAGAGGAGATGTTGTGAATGCTTGCTTAGGTTTGTCTCAAAAGTCAAACTTCCTCCTCTTCTGAAAGATGTGCTAAAATGTATATATATATATATATATCCTGTGTGCATGTGTAAGTACGTGTATTGACCATATATGCCAAAGACTGACCGACTGAAATTTGAATATTCTCAAATGGAATAGTGTAGTTGTAATTACTTGTAGTTGAATTTCTTCACTGCCATTTTAATTAGTATGTACATGTTTATGTAATTTCTAATTCCCATATTATATAATTAAGGATGAAGTAATTTGAAATTGTAACCCATGCATGTAAATATATAATTGATTTCCACCATCTCGCCATTATTATATATTCACTTATATGATGATCCAATAATCTCAACAAATTCTGAATCTCTCAATATTAAATATACTTCACACTCGGGGGTGATGAGAATAGAAACGCCATAACCGTAAGGATAATACATTGATTTAGACTAAATGTTTTTAGTAGGAAATAAATTAAATTACTAAAAATTAATTCTATTTGAATTTATCCTAGGCAAACATGTTAAAAAGAAATTAAGAAGTCAAATATAACACTACTCTTCTTTATCTATTTTTTTTTAAAAATAAATGTTTAATTGATAGATTCTCGTCTCTCAATACAATCTGATCCGACTCTTTATGTAGAAATTTTTTTATCTTCCTATTTTTTTTTTTTTAAAAAAATAATTAATTAACTCGTCGTGATCACTATATCTAGCATGTGGCAAATGGTTTCTTAAATAGTTTGAAAATGCAATAAACAAAAAATTCCTTATTTAGATTCAATACATATTTTGTAGGGGGTTTCTCTTTCTGCATGCAATATCATATGCTAATTAGCATATAGTAAAGGTAATAATAAATCATCGGATATTGTTAGTTAAGATAGCTGAGGGAATTTTCCCAAGAGATTCCAGCAAATAAGCAAAAGGTGTGATGATGGTAATTAAAGAATATTAATTAATTAGGTTCATTGTCTCTACTGAAGTCAAACAAACACGTCACCTTCAATTTTTTTCTGTATCTTTAGGATAAAAATATTCGTTGTTTACACGAATATCACACTACATGATAAGTTATCACGCCAGATCCAATAATATCAAGTCAAGAAATTAGCTAAATCATCATCATTTATTTATTAAAATAATGAGAGAATCTTTTACTATGTTGTTAATTTGGTAAGGTCAATAAACAATCCTAATTAAATCATTATCAATCAACGAAATAACAATAGAAATTGTTTGTTTACGGCTTTAATTTGAAAAAGCTTATGTTTGTTTGTAAGAACTATATTTAAGGTTGGATTATTAATTTTAAGTCTTGTTTGTTTTTAAAAATAAATTTGTGACTATTAGTCCGAAGATAATAAAATAACTTAAAAGATGGGGCTATTTAATACCATGTCCAACTAGGTATCATATTCCCTACCATTTGAGATTAAAAATTTGTAGACAAAATTAACGTTTAACTTTGTTTAAAAAGACCGATGAATCTGATCCTATCTATCTATATTTAAACTAATGAGAATATGATATCTTTGTTATTAGTAGTAATAGTATGATAGTTTAAACGATAAGTTTTTATCCAATCTTTTAAATAATTTTAGACAAAACAAACATAACATGAGACTATTTAAAGTTATCCAATGAATAATCTCATAAAAAATAAATATGTGACTAAAATTATTTAATCATAAAATTAATAGTCTTGATATTATAATTCATGAAAATATATTATCGGGAATATAATTATTACAAACAAAATTTAAATGAAAATTAGCGAATAGTGATACTAATAAATTACATGTATATTTGATGTAGATCCCTCATATGATTTGCATAGTCCTTTGGAAGCTGAATAGGGATACTAATAAAATTGATGGCTGAATTTAATTGGATTGTGATATGGTGGTGGTGCAATATTGAATATTTTATCATTTTTGAAATTTTCCCCATTTCCCATTCATCTATATATAGAGAGAGAAGTACAAGGGCGTTTTGAGAAACTAAAGCAAGTGTTTGCTTTTGTCCTCCTCTGTTGTCTTAATTTTCCCTGTTTCAGTCCCCTCTCTAATAGAGTACTCTCAACTGTACGGCCATGGTTTCCCAAGCTCAGACTGATCAGCACCACAACTCCGATAATGTAATCTCTCTCTCTCTGCATCAAGCATTTGTATATACAATTATATATATAGTTATACTCTTGTACATATGAAGCTTGCAGGCTGCAGCATATGAGCATGCTCTGCCTTTTTTCTTTTTTTCTTTTTTTCTTTTTTTTTTTTTTTTGGGGGGGCGGGGGGGGGGGGTGTTTAATTTACTAGGTGGAATATTTGCTTCAAGTTTGTTCAAGTTCTTTGTCTATTAATCTGGATTTTTATGGTTAACTAGTAGTTAAATTGTACTTCCGTCATTTGTATATATCTATATATATATATAGAGAGAGAGAGAGATTTTCCCTAATCGAAACAGACCATGGAAGGGGGAGGGAAGAACTCGATAAAAGTTCATATATTTTCTTAATTTTCTAATTTGGGCTTCTTAGGACATATTCATTTGAAACCATGCCGATGATTTAAGATGAACCATGAATTTCTATACTATATTTTTTTTCAATATTATAAAACATATTTGTTTAGAATTTGAGTTTTCATGCATATACTTTCTTCTTCTTCTTCTGCTCTTTCAATTGGATGTCCTTGCAGTTATGCTAAAGAATAGAAACAACGTTCAACTTTCGGCAACTCCATTGATTTCAACTTTGGCATACAAATACTAGAAATCACTGGGATACTACTATTTATATTCCTGGTCTTCTTCTACCCAATCGTTGACTACCATGTTCCCATTCATTTTTTAGCTATATATATATATATATATATATATATATATACGTATACGTATACCTTCTACCTTGCCATTTTTAATGTCATTGATCCGGGTGCAAGTAACTAACGTCCACACCCCATGTGATCTCTTTTCATTTGAGTAGATTCCAGGCTTGGATCCATAGGATCACTCGGACTAATTTACACAATTTTGACACGCATCCACGTTCTTGGTTGACCATTATTATTTATTTTATATCTATATTTATTTATATTCGGCTCAATTAGTGTTTGTACTCGGTATTATTGTCTTACTTTTATTTAGACAACAGTTTATTGAGGTTTTGTTAAGATATGTATGTATACATGCATGTATTTGGCCCTTTAAAAAAAATATAAAATACATTATCCCAAAAACCCTTTGCATAAAACCATTAATTAAACCACCGGTAATATTCAGTACTCTTTTTTCTTTCTTTTTCCTTCTGCATGTTCCTGTTATTTTCCTGGTAGGAGTCTACTCAATCTAATGAGAGAATTGTGTCATCGTCTTTAACAGGTTGATCGACGGACAGCTAAAGAGAAGGCCATTGACGATTGGCTTCCTATAACGTCTTCAAGGCATGCAAAATGGTGGTATTCAGCATTCCACAATGTCACTGCCATGGTTGGAGCTGGAGTTCTCAGTCTCCCTTATGCCATGTCAGAACTCGGATGGTATGTCTGCTCCATTCCCCTACACAAAAAGGAAAAAAAAGATTCCAGTTTTTTAAAAGTTCGTTCCACAGATACAAAATGTCTTGAATGTTGTTTCCGTTCTGGATAATGTTCAGGGGTCCTGGTATAGCTGTACTAGTGATATCATGGGTTGTCACTTTATACACATTGTGGCAAATGGTGGAGATGCATGAGATGGTACCTGGGAGACGTTTCGACAGATACCATGAGCTCGGCCAGTATGCTTTTGGCGAGAAGCTCGGCCTCTATATCGTTGTGCCCCAACAGCTAATCGTTGAAGTTGGAGTGAACATAGTCTATATGGTCACCGGAGGAAAATCCCTGCAAAAATTTCATGATTTAGTATGCAAAAAAGATTGCAAAGATATCAAACTCACCTACTTCATCATGATCTTTGCTTCTGTCCACTTTGTCCTCTCCCATCTCCCCAACTTCAATTCCATCTCTTGGGTATCTTTGGTCGCAGCAATCATGTCCTTGAGGTACAAAATCATAAAATATGAACAAAAAATATTAAACCAAAACATAAAGGAAGGACCTGATCATTTTTTATGTTTGGGAGGAAACTAGCATGCTTGATATATATGATTGTTTTTTGGTGCAGTTACTCTACTATTGCTTGGTCAGCTTCCGTTAAGAAGGGTGTTCAACCAGATGTGCAATATGGCTACAAAGCCAAGTCTACAGCCGGAACAGTTTTTAACTTTTTCAGTGCACTGGGAGATGTTGCGTTTGCGTATGCAGGTCATAATGTGGTTTTGGAGATTCAAGCAACAATCCCTTCAACACCCGAGAAGCCTTCAAAGGGTCCTATGTGGAAGGGAGTCGTCGTGGCCTACATAGTTGTGGCCTTGTGCTACTTCCCCGTTGCTCTGATAGGATATTGGATGTTTGGAAATGCAGTTTCGGACAATATTCTCATCACCTTAGAGAAACCTACCTGGCTCATTGCGATGGCCAACATTTTTGTTGTTTTTCATGTCATCGGAAGCTATCAGGTGCCAATTAGTTCCAATTATGTCCTTCATATCTGTTTGTTTCTTCTGGTGCTCTAACTAATTAGTTTCTCTTGTTCGAGTCATTGTAGATTTATGCAATGCCAGTATTTGATATGATTGAAACTGTGCTGGTAAAGAAATTACATTTCACACCCAGTGTAACGCTTCGTTTCGTTTCAAGGAACCTATACGTGGGTAAGTAAATTTGCATTGCATGCACTAGACTGTGAGTTGTGTGATCTATCTGCAGGTGGGTTAATTATATTGGCCTGCTTTGAGATTGATACCAAGTTTCTTTGCTCTCAGCTTTCACAATGTTTGTTGCCATTTGTTTCCCTTTCTTCGGGGGTCTTCTTGGGTTCTTTGGAGGATTCGCCTTCGCCCCAACTACATACTTTGTGAGCAATTCTGTCTTTTCCACCGTTAAATAATGCTATAACTCGATGGCTTGTATTGATTTCCTAAATCTCATAATTTACCTGTTTCCTTTAGCTCCCCTGCGTCATGTGGCTTGCTATCTACAAACCGAGGAGATACAGCCTATCTTGGTTTACTAATTGGGTACGTGCAGCTTAAAAGTTGTTAAATTGTTGTCAAAGTTTTTCATTTGTCCCGAACTTGGAGCTCATTTGGTTTGATTTGGGTTTCATGAATTTCAGATTTGCATCTTCTTCGGAGTTTGTTTAATGATTTTATCACCTATTGGAGGACTAAGGCAGATCATAATTCAAGCCAAGACCTATGAATTTTTCTCATAAGCATCCATTAGCCCAAAAGGATCATGTGTTGTGTTATAGAGTAAACTGAAGGAAATTTGAAGAAGACTGACGAGAATAGCCATCAGAAAATCGTACTGTGCTTTTTCACATAGAACGACGAAGGCAACTGGAGAAGGGTTGAGCTCTAGGATTGATTTTCCGAAACATTGACACACATCTGATTGGATTGTAAGAAAAAGGAAAAAATAGCCAAATTGTAGCGAGCCAGCCAGCCAGCCAGCCAAAGACTTTCCATGAGGTTCATTCAGCCTTGTCGTTTGCTTTTTTTCTGTTCCTTGGTCCCCTACGTGTATTGGTGTGTATAAATAAAGCCCCCATGTCTTAGCATTTCGGTTATAATTCTCATTGTGGAATGGAAGTGGATTTTTATGTCCTGAAACTGTCATGTGTTAAGTAAGGTGCATGGTTCATGTCTTTGTACAGGGAAATATTGTGTTTCAGAAACACAAGTATTTGGTATCAACGTTGTTAGTAAGACAACTAACTATACAGCTTATATAGAATAAAACAGATAAGTTACAATCAAGACTAATTCCACTTATGGAATGAAACCATAGGCTTTTACTAAGATATATATATATATATATATATATATGCATGTATATGTATATGTATATGTATGCATCAAATAAAATACTTGATAAAAAATTCTGGAATGTAGCTTTTGGCACATGAAACTCTCAATCTAGCTAACTTATCCTTTAATCTCAAACATGAGGAACAAGAATGCTGTTTAGGATGCACAGTAGCAGTAGTTAATAGAAGAAGAAGTGCATACTAAACGCAGAACTAATTTGATTTAATAATGCACTAAAGAACTAACTAGCATAGTTGATATCTTTATGACCCCCCATGAAAACTAAAGGTGATTATCAAATGCTGTCCCTCAATATTAATCATATTGTTTATCTATAGCCCTGCCTCTATTTTCTTGGTAATAGGAGTGATCCTTTTTCATAGACATGTACTTTTTTCCAAAGTATGTCTAGCCTTGATTACAAATTTGTGTACCACTTTCACCGAATTCAGAGACTATTTATTCCAATATTTACATTATTTATATGAATTCTTTTCTCCAAAAACCTAAGATTATTAGGACAGAAAGGTGTTCTCAAAATTTTAGACCATTTCTTATTCTTTTGCCAAATTGAATCATGTCCTGCACAAAATGCAAAACAGAGGAGGAAGTGTCTGAAAGGCTGAAAGCCATAGTTACTAAATCAATACTACTTGTTGTATTGCTCACAGAGATTACGCCTCTGTTCCATGTGAAAATATGTATTGTTACATTTATTATTATACTACTATGAATCATGTCTAAGTCCATATTCTAGGATCCCAGAAGGTTAATAATTTACTTGCCAAATGCCATTACCACCATTTGAGCTACGTATACATACCGGATAGAACGTATTAAAAAAAAATCAAAATTTATTTAAAACAACTTTATTGAAACCTCTCTCTTGAACATTACTATAAATATTGTATTTTTTAATATTTTATACAATTTTTTTATGCATGATCTCCAGTTTCTCTCCCTCCTTAAAAATAATCAAGTATTAAAGAGAGGCCTGTAATATTTGACTAGTTAAAAAGTTTGAGTTCATACTAAAATTGAATTGAATTGAATTTGATTTTGCAATGTTGACTTCATCCTCTTAACCAAGCATCATCTTTTGAAACTAGTCGCTTCACCAGCAAGTTGGCTATAAATCTATAATAATTAATATTATTATTCCCTCCATCGATCTATTCCTAAAAGAAGCATACTTTTGTGTCGATTTTCAAATAAATATTATATATATTTTCAAACATAATTCCAAGATTTGTTGAAATGGTAATAGTACAAGTCTGATCCTATTGAACTAACATATGACATAAGCAATGACAACTAATTTGTGTAATTTCATGATATTTTAAAAGGAATTTCTTAACATGAGTACACAGTTCAAGAAAATATTTTCTTGAATTGTGTGCATATTCCCTTGAATTTGGTGTAAATGCAGAAATCAAGAAAATATGCACACAGTTCAGAAGAATATTTTCTTAAACCGTGTGATTAGCATGTATTCTAAAGACACATGAAATTTCATGCGTTACTAATTTTGCAACCTAAGTAGAAGTATTTTATCAACTGGCTTCGGCTCTGTTAATTCCCAGGCCTCTTGCAAAGCAAGAGGTCCTCGATTCAGCCCCACCATGTACTTATATCGCTCTCTAGCTAAAACCCAAGTCAATGAAAAAACTATCAACATTCAGAACTTGGACTAGCTAACTTTGTGTCGTCTGCCCGTCTACCACCGCATTTATATTATACTACTACCATATGCCAAGCCCCACCAACAACCTTTTTACTTTCAACTTCAACTTCTCTGGTCAATAATGTCATATGAATTTTGATCCAATTTCATAAAATAAGGTGGTCAATATCTAATTTTTTTTATTTTTCCATCTTCATGAATTTACACTTTTTCCTTCTTTCTGTATTTTTGTGTGTAAAAAAAATCAAACATGACATTTTTTGTTTTTATTTTCTTTTTTCTATATTTTTGGTTCCAAGCAATAAGAAGTTAAAAATAATTATTAAGCTTGATTTTTAAAGTCAACATATTTCATTGGCCATATATGCTTCTTTTTTTTCGTACCTTAGAAAACCTTTGACACCTCAAAGAAAATCATTTGAGGAAAAATGAAATGGTCCTCATTTCGACTAGAAAATAGTAGAGAATCGAAACCGCTAGCATAATTCCATAGAGTTGTTGCATCCGGGAAAAATGTAGTATTCAACTTGTAATTGTCAAAGACACTTACTCTTTTTATAACCACTACCCGCTTAATTAGTCAGGTCCGCACTTACTTTATTAAATCTTCAAGTTAAATAACGTTATAAAAAGGTTTTGTTTTTATTTTTGAGGTAGTAGAGTCTTAGAGAGATTTTGGGAATGCTTAGGTTTAGTCAAACTTCCTCGTCTTAAATATTATATCTCGTAAGAGTGTGTACGTACGCGTGTGGTGTGCATGAAAATTCAAAACCAACCAAAAGGAGGCGCCAATTTAGTTGAATATTCTCAATCGAATGATTGTCTGCTGTATATCTATATGAGATGAGAGTCGTTAACATCAAGTTAATTTTAATCAATTGATCAATATACTATCGACACGCAGATCGAAAAATAATTTTTCTATCTACGTCAGTATTGTATTAGTCAATTGACCAACTTACCATGAAGTAGCTAACTTCATGGTAACCGAATACATATCTACATATTGAATAGGAATATTTTATCCTTTTTAGAATTAATAAGTATGTGCGGACAGATAAATTAGATAAGAAAATTGGATCGAAAGAACAAAATGAATTTGTTCTTGTGAACAATTAAATTGTACTGTTCAATTATTTGCGGGAACAAATTCATTTTATTTTTTAGATTCAATTTTTCTGTCCACATTTTTAGTCTGTGTGGAAGGACTCTTTTAAAATTCCCCACTTCCCACTCTGTATATATAATAATATAATATATACGTACACGGGCGTTTGAATATGTTATAACTTATATATATAACATATAGGAATTGAAGGTAAAAGAAGTACAACATACAAGTATAGTCCTCTGTTTTGTCTTAAATTTCCCTGTTTCAGTCCCCTCTCTAATAGAGTACTCTCAACTGTACGGCCATGGTTTCCCAAGCTCAGACTGATCAGCACCACAACTCCGATAATGTAATTTCTCTCCCTCTGCGTCAAACATTTATATATATAATATTATATTATATATATAGATGTATATAGATATAGATACAGATATAGAGAGAGTTTGTAGTTATTGTCTCGTACATATTACGCCTGCAGGCTATATGAGCATGCTCTGCCTTCGGGTTAATTTACTAGGTGGAATGCTTCAAGTTTGTTTAAGTTCTTTATTTATTAATCTGGTGTTTTAGGGTGAACTAATAGTACCATTTCTAGTATATATATATTCTTAATTTTATACTAATTTTTTCAATATTTTAAAATCTATTTGTTTAGAATCTGAATTTTCATGCATATAATTTTTTTTCTTTCTTCTTCTTCGTCTCTTTCACTTGATATTATTCTATTCTTTGAGTATCATCTTAATAAGTCAAATTAAGTAGTCAAGTGTAGCTGCTGCTAAAGAGTAGATAGACTAACGTTCAACTTGGGGCAACTCCATTGATTTCAACTCTGGCATACAAAAACTGCAAATCACTAGTATACTAAACTATTACAATCAAGACTTGTCTTCTTCTACCAAATTGTTCTAGTTTTTTCTTTCTTTTTCCTTCTGTATGTTCCTGTTATTTTCCTGGCAGGAGTCTACTCAATCTAATGAGAGAATTGCGTCATCGTCTTTAATAGGTTGATCGACGGACAGCTAAAGAGAAGGCCATTGACGATTGGCTTCCTATAACGTCTTCAAGGCATGCAAAATGGTGGTATTCAGCATTCCACAATGTCACTGCCATGGTTGGAGCTGGAGTTCTCAGTCTCCCTTATGCCATGTCAGAACTCGGATGGTATGTCTGCTCCATTCCCCTACACAAAAAGGAAAAAAAAGATTCCATTTTTTTAACAAGTCTACCAATTTTTTTGACATGAACAAATTGAAGTTCGTTCCATTGATACAGAAAGTCTTAAATGTTGTTGTTCTTGATAATGTTCAGGGGTCCTGGTGTAGCTGTACTAGTGATATCATGGGTTGTCACTTTATACACACTATGGCAAATGGTGGAGATGCATGAGATGGTACCCGGGAGACGTTTCGACAGATACCATGAGCTCGGCCAGTATGCTTTTGGCGAGAAGCTCGGCCTCTATATCGTTGTGCCCCAACAGCTAATCGTTGAAGTTGGAGTGAACATAGTCTTTACGGTCACCGGAGGAAAATCCCTGCAAAAATTCCATGATTTAGTTTGCAAAAATGATTGCAAAGATATCAAACTCACCTACTTCATCATGATCTTTGCCTCTGTCCATTTTGTCCTCTCCCATCTCCCCAACTTCAATTCCATCTCTTGGGTATCTTTGGTCGCAGCAATCATGTCCTTGAGGTACAAAATCATAAAATATGAACAAAAAATATTAAACCAAAACATAAAGGAAGGACCTGATCATTTTTTATGTTTGGGAGGAAACTAGCATGCTTGATATATATGATTGTTTTTTGGTGCAGTTACTCTACTATTGCTTGGTCAGCTTCCGTTAAGAAGGGTGTTCAACCAGATGTGCAATATGGCTACAAAGCCAAGTCTACAGCCGGAACAGTTTTTAACTTTTTCAGTGCACTGGGAGATGTTGCGTTTGCGTATGCAGGTCATAATGTGGTTTTGGAGATTCAAGCAACAATCCCTTCAACACCCGAGAAGCCTTCAAAGGGTCCTATGTGGAAGGGAGTCGTCGTGGCCTACATAGTTGTCGCCATGTGTTACTTCCCTGTTGCTTTGATTGGATATTGGATGTTTGGAAATGCAGTTTCGGACAATATCCTCATCACCTTAGAGAAGCCTACTTGGCTCATTGCGATGGCCAACTTATTTGTTGTTTTTCATGTTATCGGAAGCTACCAGGTGCCAATTAGTTAATATTATGTTGTTCATATCTGTTTGTTTCTTGTGGTACTCTTACTAATTAGTTTCTCTTGTTCGAGTCATTGTAGATTTATGCAATGCCAGTATTTGATATGATTGAAACTGTGCTGGTAAAGAAATTAAATTTCACACCCAGTGTAACGCTTCGTTTCGTTTCAAGGAACCTGTACGTGGGTAAGTTAATTTGCATTTCATGCACTAGACTGTGAGTTGTGTGATCTATCTGCGGGTGGGTTAGTTATATTGGCCTGGTTTGAGCTAGATTGGTACCAATTTTCTTTGCTTTCAGCTTTCACAATGTTTGTTGCCATTTGTTTCCCTTTCTTCGGGGGTCTTCTTGGGTTCTTTGGAGGATTCGCCTTCGCCCCAACTACATACTTTGTAAGCAATTCTGTCTTTTACACCGTTAAATAATGCTATAACTCGATGGCTTGTATTGATTTCCTAAATCTCATAATTTACTTGTTTCCTTTAGCTCCCCTGCGTCATGTGGCTTGCTATCTACAAACCGAGGAGATACAGCCTATCTTGGTTTACTAACTGGGTACGCGCAGCTTAAAAGTTGTTAAATTGTTCTCCTTGTTTTTCATTTGTCCCAAACTTGGAGCTCATTTGGTCTGATTTGGGTTTCATGAATTTCAGATTTGCATCTTCTTCGGAGTTTGTTTAATGATTTTAGCACCTATTGGAGGACTAAGGCAGATCATAATTCAAGCCAAGACCTATGAATTTTTCTCATAAGCATCCATTAGCAGCAAAGTATGCGTTCATTTGAAGAACGTTGTGATGATACTGACGATAACCATCAGAAAATCATACTATGTTTTTTCGCGGAGAACAACGAAGGCAGCTAGGGAAGGGTTGAGCTCTAGTGGCCATGTAGTCTGTAGATGTAGCCAACAAAAGACATTTTTTCTTTTCTTTTCTTTTGTCCCCTCGTCCTTTACGTTTATGGTGTGTATAATGCATATTCTATTTCTGTTAAATTTTCACTTTAGAATGGAAGTGGATTTTTAGTCTCCAAGTTGTTATATTCTTTTGCCAAAATGAATCATGTCCTGCACAAAATACAAAACAAAGGAGGAAGTGAACATAGGTTACATATATGCTAAATATTAAAAAACAAGTATCTGAACAGAAGGCTGAAAGCGAGACTTACTAAATCAATACTACTTGTAGTATTATTTATAGAGATGATTATGCCTCTATTCTCAAGAAAATTATCATGTCTAATTCAATATTCTAGGATCCCAGAAGGTTAATAATGTAGTTGCCAATGCCATTAATGAAACAGTTTGATCCAAAGGCTTCTTGAATTTCTTTTCTTTTTTGAAATACTTTCCAAAGACCTGTTCTTTTCTTTTGTTTCATGACATATTGACATCCATCTCCACCAAATGGCTATAAACCATACACTCTTTGTATTCTATCGAGTCTCTCCCTCTCAGCAGACGGCCGACGGCAGGCGGATTCATGTACAGATCTACAATCAACTAAGAGTACCCATGAATGAAAAACTTACAAATTTTCTGCCCCCTACATTATTACTTGGTCCTGATACAAGTACTGTAGTTGTTTTCTTATTGCTATACGGCTTTCCTCTGATAGCCGGCATAGGCACAAATAAAATGCAGGTATAATGAAAGCGCAGACTGTATAAGCATTATGTATACCTTCATATTGGCAAAAAGGAACCAAATTCTTAATTATATACACACACATAAGTAAAGCAGATATGCAATCTCTTCCGAGTTCCAAATGCATTTTTTTTGTCGTTTAATTTACTTCTTCACTTCTTCAGTTTGGTGCATACACAACTTTCAGTCGATACAAGTTAATTTTCAGGTCTCTGATTGTGGGTTTGCAATTAATCGCAGGTCGAAAGGACAGCAGAGGAGAAGGCAATCGATGATTGGCTCCCAATCACTTCATCAAGGACTGCAAAATGGTGGTACTCAGCTTTCCACAACATCACTGCCATGGTTGGAGGCGGAGTCCTAAGTCTTCCCTATGCTATGGCAGCACTTGAATGGTTCTGCTTTTCAACTAAAAAATAACACTTCTACAGCTCCCAATATTTTCATGCTAATACAACTGATCCTAAATCCTAATGTAAGGGGCCTGGTGTGGTTATACTTATCCTGTCATGGCTCATCACTTTGTACACTTTATGGCAAATGGTTGAAATGCATGAACTAGGACAGCATGAACTAGGACAGCATGCATTTGGCAAAAAGCTTGGACTCTATATCGTAGTACTCCAACAATTGATCTGTGAAGTAGGCGTTAACATAGTATATATGGTTACTGGAGGAAAATCTTTAAAGAAGTTCCATGAAACTGTATGTACAGACTGCAAAGAAATCAAAGCTACTTACTGTTGGGAAAAGTACGCCTAAAATAATCTCAATTCCAGGAATTACTTTTTCGTCTTTGTGCAATTAAATAGGAAATCAACAAAACCAATTATGAAAACAAAAATAACAAATAACCAACCACAAGCAAGACACCAAAGTTAACGTGGAAAACCCTTAAAAGGAAAAACCAAAGGCCGAACTCCGAATCTCCACTATATCACTAATAATGGGCTTACAATAATCCTACCAAGTTTTATGCCCTAAAACTTGAGGTTACACAATAAATCAAGAGAATACAAATTTATCTTTAATTAGGTTGAGAAACCTAATTAACTTCACCACCCAAAAACACTCCAAACAATAAAGTCTTCAAGCTTTCTATTGAATGGAGATAGTGTCGGATACCCACAAACAACAAACTGTAATTCTCTCTCTTTATTCTTTTGATACTTTCTTGCTACCAAGCTTCTCTCATATATAAAATAAGACTCCCCCATAGCCTTATTTATAGTACTCTTTCTAATCTATTCCTATTATGGATTAAAAATAATTTATTCTCCTAATCAAATTAGGGATCACATCTCCTTATCAAATCCTTTTTCAACTTGGTTTCATTTCATGAAATCTCCAATTCCAATATTGCTTCCATTTACCCAATTTCTAATTGGATTAATATCAAGTAAACCCACTTACTTGCTCACAAAGAAAATCAATTCTTTTTTATCTTGGATTCTATCTCATGGGTGAGGATCCACAACCAACAATTTCCCCCTCCGAACCCATGAGAGGAGGGATCACCAACCACAACTCCTTACTCGGAGTTAATTCCAACGAAGTCTTGGCTCAACTCAAGCTTCTTGGAATTTTCAACTATCTTCATGACCGATTTTGTTTCATCGGCATGGTTCTTCTCGATGGGAGGATCTAACTCAAACTTGACAAATTTTTGCTTGCCAAATTCATTCACAACCGCTTTGTACCCTGGCTGCGAGCTATCATTTTCCTTCATCACTTTTGGTACCCATTTAAAGCGAAGAGTTTTCCTCTCGTGATTCTCATGCAAGGCTTTTCTCCCATCTCGCACAGCTTTGTACCACACCTTTTTCCGTCTAACTCCCCCATCTTCAACACCTCTCACGTGCGCCCTCATCTTGTAAAAAATATTTACCTTCTTACTTCTAGTCACCACTAGAGACCCTTTAGTAAGCTTCCACTGACCTTCACCAAAGTAACTTTTATAACCATTCTCATCAAGCTTACCAGTAGAGATCAAATTAAGACGTATATCCGGAACATGTCTGACTTCTTTCATCATCAACCTGCAACCACTGTTAGTTTTTAAACAAATATCTCCAATGCCTATAATCTTGGATGCACTTCCGTTCCCATCCGCACATAGCCAAAATCACCACTAGTGTAGAATGTATAGATTTCACCACGAGAGGTAGCATGGAACGAAGCACCCGAATTGACAATCCAATCATTAATATGACACTTAGGTTTATCATCACAAACAATGGCTACATCAACATCGGATAGATACACAATCGAATCTTTATCCTCATCTTTTTTCTTAGACTGCTCCTTCTTCAAAAATCTGCACTCTTGCCTCATGTGACCCGGTTTCTGGCAGTAAAAACAAATTATCTCTTTTCGATCTCTCGACCTTTCCCTGAATTTGTCATCTTTAGGTGAGTTTTCCTTTCTATTTCTGCCCCTACTCTGCGTGACAAAAACTTGTGACTCAGCACTAGTCACTAAGGTATCTCTTCGCCTCTGTTCCTCATTGAACAAACTATCCTTGACTGTATCCATAGTCAACGTACCATTGGGAGCGGAGTTACTCAATGATACTACCAGCGTCTCTCAGCTATCAAGCAAAGAGCTCAACAACAACAAAGCCTGCATCTCATCGTCAATGACCATCTTCATCGTACTCAACTGATTTAGCTCTGAAAATCACTTAAGTGTTATGCAATGGAGTTTTCATCCTTGAATTTAGAATTCACAAGCTTCCTAATCAAAAAAGCTTTATTTTGCTCCGTTTTCCTTTCATACATGGACTCCAATTTCTGCTAGAGAGCATAGGCTTTAGTTTTCGTGGCAACATGATGAAACACACTTTGATCAATCCACGATCTAATTAGACCAATAGTCTTCCTGTTCATCTTGTTCCACTGCGCGTCACTCTTGTTTGCGGGCTTAACTCCATCGTTCTCAAGTGACTCGTACAAATCCTTGCAGTAAAGCAAATCCTCCATTCTTGGCTTCCAAATTGCATAATTTGCACCCTTGAGATTAATCATGCAACCTGCTGTCCAATCCTCCATTTAATTCGCACAAGAAAACCACAAAAATAACCAAGCTCTTGATACCACTGTTGGGAAAAGTAGGCCTAAAATAATCTCAATCCCAGGAATTACTTTTCCGTCTTTGTGCAATTAAATAGGAAATCAACAAAACCAATTATAAGAACAAAAATAACAAATAACCATTCACAAGCAAGACACCAAATTTAACGTGGAAAACCCTTAAAGGGAAAAACCACAGGTCGAACTCCAAATCTCTATTATATCACTAATAATGGGCTTACAATAATCCTCCCAAATTTTATGCCCTAAAACTTGAGGTTACACAATAAATCAAGATAATCCAAATTTACCTTTAACTAGGTTGAGAAACCTAATTAACTTCACCACCCAAAAACACTCCAAACAATAAAGTCTTCAAGCTTTCTATTGAATGGAGATGGTGCCGGATACCCACGAACAACAAACTGTAATTCTCTCTCTTTATTCTTTTGATACTTTCTTACTACCAAGCTTCTCTCATGTATAAAATAAGACTCCCCCATAGCCTTATTTATAGTACTCTTTCTAATCCATTCATATTATGGATTAGAAACAATTTATTCTCCTAATCAAATTAGGGATCACATCTCCTTATCAAATCCTTTTTCAACTTGGTTTCCTTTCATGAAATCTCCAATTCCAATATTGCTTCCATTAACCCAATTTCTAATTGGATTAATATCAAGTAAACCCACTTACTTGCTCACAAAGAAAATCAATTCTTTTCTATCTTGGATTCTATCTCATGGGTGAGGACCCACACCCAACACTTACTTCATAATGATCTTCGCATCCGTTCATTTTGTACTCTCCCACCTTCCTAACTTCAACTCCATATCTGGTGTCTCTGTTGGATATTCAGGAACCAAAGACTAAAGATTATGAGAGAGTTAATTTAGAGACTGCTTAGAGGCTTATTTTATTGAGCAACAAACCATCTATTTATACAGCATAATGAAAACTGAATTGCAAAAAATCTGCTACATGATAAGCATAATAGCTAACTGCCTAAAAAAATAGCATAAAGAAATAGTCATAATCCTAAAGAATAGCACCAACTAAAACTGATTCAGCTACATGAGTCATTCCAGTCAACAGTCTCTTTGGCCACCGCAGTCATGTCTTTAACGTAAGCCTCATGTCGCTTCTATTCCCTTTGAAGTAGCTGGTTTAAGCACTTGTTTTCTGCTTAAGAAACCCTTAAAAACTGCAAGCTTCTGCCATCAAGAATGTAGGTGTTTGATAGTTTTTATCTTCGTCATACAGTTACTCGACAATTGCTTGGTCAGCTTCTGTCCACAAGGGTGTGCAACAGAATGTTGAATACGGGTACAAATCTAGTATTAGAGCAGGAACAGTCTTCGATTTCTTCACTGGTTTGGGTGATGTAACTTTTGCATATGCTGGGCACAATGTGGTTTTGGAGATCCAAGCAACAATCCCTTCAACACCAGATAAGCCATCAAAGGAGCCAATGTGGAAAGGAGTGCTCGTAGCTTATTTCGTAGTGGCCCTATGCGACTTCCCGGTCGCCCTAATCGGCTATTGGATGTTTGGGAATACTGTAGAAGACAACATCCTAATCTCATTAGAAAAACCTGCATGGCTTATTGTTGCTCAGCTCTCTCTAACCCTTGAATATATCAAGTTCTCATCATAATTTTGAATGCAGGTATTTGCAATGCCCGTCTTCGACATGATAGAAACTCTGCTGGTCAAGAAATTGCGGTTTAAGCCCAGCATGACCCTCAGATTTATTACACGCAACATTTACGTTGGTTAGTCATGAATCATTGTTCATCACTGCAAAATTTCAAGTTAGTTTTGTTTTTTGTCATGGGGCATTGATTAGTTGCATATATTTGATGTATTTTCTGTGGTTCCAGCCTTGACAATGTTTGTTGGCATTACCTTTCCTTTCTTTGGTGGTCTACTCGGATTTTTTGGAGGATTTGCCTTTGCCCCAACAACTTACTTTGTAAGTAAACACTTTATTGTTGAATTTTTTCCCAATTGGATGACAGATCCAAAACAGAGTTTTCTTACAACTAATTAAATGGCATTTGGTAATTTTGTTTTTCAGCTCCCTTGTGTGATGTGGCTTGCCATCTACAAACCAAAGAAGTTCAGCTTATCTTGGTTTGCTAACTGGGTATAAATAAATAACTGTAAAGATTCTGATTTTAAGTTACCTCGTAATGGTTTGATATGTACCAAGTTGAATTCTCTGTTTTGGCTGTATAAACTTTAGACTTGCATCGTCCTTGGTCTACTGTTGATGACATTATCACCTATCGGAGGCCTAAGGATTATCATAAAGCAAGCCAAAGACTACAAATTCTACAATTAATCATATCTTCCAAGACCACGAAGAAGAAGCGAGTTGCTGCAAAACAAGAAAAGGGATAGAAGAAGATAAAGATGCTATGATGTCCACGGACAGATGGAGGACAAGGTAGCAGCTAAAAGATCATCTTTCTACGGCACTGTTTTTAAAAGGAAAAGTTTCCTTTTGCGTACATTATCAATAGGCTTATAGGTTGTAAGGAAATGATGTTTACATACTCTACTAAATTGGGTTTCCATAATATACTCATTAAGGGTATAATAGTCTTTGTGTAATAATTGAGTCGGTTGTTGATCGTAGTGTTCATTTCCTGTGTATAAAAAGCTGGCTGTAATCAGTTGGAGATATGAAATATATTGTGATTTCTTTTCTCTCTCAAAATATCTCTCTAATCTTTCGATTCATTCTTCTGATCTTGCTTGTTACTCCTTATATAATTCTTCTACTGTTTACTGAGCTAGTAACTGAATTGAGAACTCAGTTCCTTACATAGGTTTCTTTCAAGTAATCAATTCTGCATGTTGGGATTTATTGATTATAGCACCTAAAAAATGGTTTAACTTTTGTTCTTAATTCATATCTTGCTATGCCTTATACGATAAAACTGTACACCAGCTGCTGCTCCCTTAAAATCGCAGTTATAAAGGCGAACGTTCCTGACAGAGGTGACTGCAGTGAATCCTGGAAGAAAAGCTTGTTGCAGTACTAGGAAACAAAGACTAACTAGTTTCCATTTCATTCCAAATTCACAAAATCATACATGGCAGAGCTCTTATTAACAGAAGATAGCTCTATTTACATTAAAGTTCCTCAGAAGAACCCTATATTGCAAAAAATGAAGTCGGGTGTAGGAGAGGAAAGAAACTTTGTACAAATAACGCTGTAGCCACTTAAAATTGACAATCCCAAACATAGTGTAAAAAAAATGTACCTCGGAAAAATGAAGGATCCAAAATGTTCTCATATAGCATGCACTTCACTCCCTCTTGCATATGTACTGACCCGCTTTTCAAATCAATAGGATCTGGTTTCACAAAATACAAAACAGACAGAAGATAAACATAGAGGGCATCAAAAAGCTTTGACTGGTGAAAATAACATATTATAATTTCTGTCACCATACTAACATTTGTTTAGATGATGATGTCTAATGTCTGAGATTTATCTTATGATCCACCACAAAATACAAAACAGATCAGAGGATGTGATGAAAACATATATTACACAGTAGAGATCAAGAGCCTGTGACTGCTGAAAATCATATCTTATAACATAATAATTGCCGTCGCCGTACTGCCATTTGTTTAGATGATGTCTAATCTCTAAGATTTGTCTCTTTATAAGAAAACAACATTATGATTATTTTCATGGACATTATTTGTTCGTTGTTAACAAGAAAGAGTTGTTAAATCGTGTGTGTCTATGTACTACTTTCAGCTGCTCAAGTTTGAGAGACTTGGTTGCTTCATTTGTTTTTTATGATATCCCCCTCTAGATTTTCTCATATCCAGAATCCAGACGGCAGGCCAGACTTCTGTACAGCTGTTGTATAGACAAATTTAATTGTTCATGTGTTAATATATTCTTGTATGTAGTAATCCTTTGTTTTCTGCTTCATCTTCTTTTTTGATAAGTTCTGCTTTATCTACCTTTGGCTTCTATTTTGGGTACTAACTACTATGGGAACCCAGGCTCCAACAGAGGATGATAAGTTTACCACTGCATCAGCCCCATCTGAAGCAAACTCACAAGTGCCATTGCATGTAAAATTCTCTGGCACTCGCTCAAATAATGCAGCCATGTCATCATATGATGTTTTTGTTGATTGTGGTTTGCCATTGATTCCAGGTTGAAAAGTCGGCAACAGAGAAGACAGCAGAGGAGAAGGCAATCGATGATTGGCTTCCAATCACTTCATCTAGGAATGCAAAATGGTGGTACTCGGCTTTCCACAACGTCACAGCCATGGTTGGAGCCGGAGTCCTAAGTCTTCCTTATGCTATGGCAGCACTTGGATGGTAGGTGCTTATCCACTCAAAAAACAATTCAGGGGTTGAAAAGGCTAAAACATACACGAAAAGAATCACAAACAGATATTTCACACTTTTACGAGCCCTGAAAACTATAAATAGTTGGAACACAAAAAATGAATGGTTCTGCATCAACTTTTCTAAATTTTTCAAATAACAAGGAAAGAAGTAATTATTAACTTCCACAAGGATACAGAGAAAATTCCAATTGGGAATTCACCCCACAACATATATATCTCTGGCTTTGACCTATTTTGTTCTGATAATAAATGCATCGACTCTTTTCATACAAAAACAAACTGATCCTCCTAGTGCAGGGGACCTGGTGTTGTGATACTTATCCTGTCATGGGTCGTCACTTTGTACACTCTATGGCAAATGGTTGAAATGCATGAAATGGTTCCTGGGAAACGGTTTGATCGATACCATGAACTAGGCCAGCATGCATTTGGTGAAAAGCTTGGTCTGTATATTGTTGTACCACAACAGTTAATCGTTGAAGTGGGTGTGAACATAGTTTATATGGTCACCGGAGGGAAGTCTTTGAAAAAGTTCCATGAAACTGTGCGTACTGACCGCAAAGAAATCAAACTCACATTCTTCATAATGATCTTCGCTTCTGTTCATTTTGTACTTTCCCACCTCCCCAACTTCAACTCCATCTCAGGGGTCTCTTTGGCAGCTGCAGTCATGTCTTTAACGTAAGCAACAACATTTCTTTACCTATTCGAGCACTTCCTTTTGCTTTGCTTATATAAGTAAGCTCTTTAATTATGGTTATCGGTGTCACACACACACACACAGTTATTCCACGATTGCTTGGTCAGCTTCAGTCCACAAAGGCGTGCAACCAGACGTGGAATACGGGTACAGAGCTAAATCCACCTCAGGAACAGTCTTAAACTTCTTCACAGCTTTGGGCGATGTAGCTTTCGCGTACGCTGGGCACAATGTGGTGCTAGAGATACAAGCAACAATCCCTTCGACACCTGAGAAGCCATCCAAGGGTCCTATGTGGAAAGGAGTGCTCGTTGCCTACTTTGTTGTTGCCTTGTGCTATTTCCCAGTTGCGCTGATAGGCTACAGAATGTTTGGAAACACAGTTGAAGACAACATCCTCATCTCCTTGGAGAAACCAGCATGGCTTATTGCAGCAGCTAACATGTTCGTTGTCATCCATGTTATCGGAAGTTATCAGGTGTGGATTCAATTCCCTCTCATTTTCATGCCACAAGATATCATCATCATCTTCACTTCTGTCTCTAACTCCTCGTGCATATCGTCCAACTTTTGAATGTAGATTTATGCAATGCCCGTCTTTGACATGTTAGAAACCTTGTTGGTCAAGAAATTGCGCTTCAAGCCCAGCACAGCACTTCGATTTATCACACGCAACCTTTATGTTGGTTAGTAATATCAATCACTGCATTGCAAACTTCAAGTTGGTTATGATTTTGGTCAGGAAAAAATTGAATAATTATAAATATTTCTCTATGGTTCCAGCATTTACCATGTTTGTTGCCATTACCTTTCCATTCTTTGGTGGACTCCTCGGCTTTTTTGGAGGGTTTGCTTTTGCCCCAACAACTTACTTTGTAAGTTAACCACTTCACACAACCAAGAAATCTTATCTTAGTACAACTACTAAATTTGCATATGTAACTTATTCACATTCCAGCTCCCCTGCGTGATGTGGCTTGCCATCTACAAACCGAACAAGTTCAGCTTTTCTTGGTTTGCTAACTGGGTATGAATATCTCATAAAGTTCCAACTTTAAATTATAATTTCATTTTGATTTAAAAAGTTCTAGGATGAATTGTCTGTTTTGGTTAAATGGACTGCAGATTTGCATTGTTCTCGGTCTACTATTGATGATTTTATCACCTATCGGAGGGCTAAGGAATATCATATTGCAAGCCAAGGAGTATAAATTCTACAATTAGTCATCCTTCATCACCAAGACGAGTGGGTCGATATAAATATTTGAAGAAATAAAAATAAGGACAGGAGATGATAATGATGTTGACGGTATCCAAGAGCATATTGAGAGCCAAGGATAGGATAGTAGCTGAAAGGATATCTCATATATACAACACTTCTGTTTAGGTTCTTTATTGAATATGTATACACATATACAACTCTTTGCTTTGCATTTTCTTTTAAAATTTTCCCCTGCATACATTATCAATCCTAATGTTGGGGTTCCCAGTTAAGAGTGGGTTTCATTGATTGTAGGTAGCACCTATAAAAGGGTCTTTTTAGTTTATCTTCTGTCTCACTTAGGGTCTGAAACCGCTTTGCTCTCTGACTATAGAAGCACTAAAACCAGAACAACTATACCAAACCTAGCCATCTTGGGTGAAGCATAGATTGAAGAATCTACAAACAATGAGATATTTAAAGTGTATACCAGTTGCTCTATTTAAAATCTCAGAGGTACAAAATGCAAATCTTTCAAAGAGCCGATTTAACAGAATCGCAGGAGAGAACTAGTTTTCATTTCCTTCCAATCTCACAAATCATCACATTCCAAACACACTATCAAAAACAGAAAGTAACTACTGTTGCATCTTAAGTTCTTTATATCAACTACGTATCCCAAAAAAATAAAGTTTTCCTTAAATCAACCCTACGTGATGCATACTACTGAAATCATGTCATCACTTTTCCGAAATTCATGCCACAAACAAAATCAATCAGCACCAACATCTTGATTGCTCTCGTAAAACCATAAATCATGTCACTCTGTCTACAACCTCAATTTATAAAAAAAAAAAACATGACAATAACCTATGGCTACATCTTAAGAGTGTCTGGATAACCTTTCTGCAGCATGATAGCTAGCGCATTAAACAAAAGATCAGTTTAATGCCACCAGAAAATGGTAAGAAACCCCCAACCCTCCGGAGGCGATAACCATAAAACCTTGGCGTCTAAAACCAATTTTCTGCACCTATAAAATATATTATTCATTTTCAGGTTAGCCAATTCTAACAAGACAACAACTTTTTATGTGTACCATAACAAATGAACAACTAGTCTTTGGTTGAGACAATGAAGCAATAGTTATTATAACGATTGATGATAAGCAAGGCATAGAATGGTTGGTCTCTTCCAACAGAGCAATAAGTTTTAAATTTTATATCACATAATAAAAGTTCAAATTCTGGTTAGGATACAGAGACACAATTTCTTTGTTCTTATAGATGACAGGAAATTGACTTGAAATACAGCAAAAGAGGAAAAAACAGGAATTATTTGCTTAGCATTGACGGAAATCCCCAACAATTTTGAGCTATTAAGTAACCCCACATAGTTTACATCACCAAGTAAATCAATATTTTCGAACAAGACAGTATCCATTTCCAGATATAAAATTTAACAATGAACATGAAAGAGAACATATCAAAAATTCATAATAAATAAAGTCAATCACACAAGCTATAAACATCCTCAACAATTGAAAATTCAATCCAAAACTGGCACTTTTAAACAAGGCAAGAACTTCACAAATACTGTTTTCCATTGATTCGAAACAATGAACATACAATAAATAGAAACCGAATCCCAAATATTATTCTTCTATCCAACTTTTTTCTCAAATTTTCCATTTCTTTCCCTATACAACTCCACCCACAGATTAGAAATCCACAAAATACTAACAATTATAGCCGTCACAACCACAAAAACCCAAGAAACCCAAACCCAACTAGGGATCCCATTAGCAGCCGCCCCACTCAAATAAAATGAAACCATTTCATAAACAAACCATGGCCCAACAAAACCCCTAACAACCGTATAAAGCGCATAAAATGGAGGTGACAAAATAGCATACACTTTATCCGCAAACTCCAAATCCGCTCTCCTAGCACAGGCCAGAGTCCACGTGTTCTGGCAGAAGCTCGTAACCTCAGCAATAATCAGAAGAATAAGAACTGCATAAGCCCCGTGAAAGACTAGAAATCGGCAGGTAATGAAGACAAATAGTGTGGCCAAATGGTGGCCAATAAACAGGACATCACTCGGGTAGAAGATGAGGTAGTGGGTCAAGTCCATTAAAAAGTAAGCAATACTGTAATCCAGCACAAGGCTCTGATAATTGGTGTTGATTGAAGCAAACCCACGTTTTGGATCGGAAAGTATGGCTGTTCCGGCGAGGAATACGGCCGGTGTGCCATGGGCGAAGGATATTAGACAACTTGCAGCTTCTGGTCGGAGCTTGGAGGTCCAGTTTTTGAAGACGATGAAGTGTGCAGTGAGATAAATTATGAAATAGAGGGCGAAGAATAGAGGGAGATTTGGGATTGAAGGAATTAAGGTTTCCATTAGAAACCCAAATTCAGAGGGGAGATATTGAATTGTAATTGATGAATATGGTGATGAAGAAGAGTATATATCGAGGCTGAGATTAAAAATAAGGAATTATGTCGGGGGCTCTAATTTCAAAACGAACCGCAAACGCACCCTACCCAACTTTATTTGTTTATTGTTGCTTATTTTTTTGCTAAGCATTTTTTATTAAGCTCATAATTTAAGGTAGTTTGTACGGCAACATGTACTGCACTTTATTCAAATACCAAGTCATAAAATATCTGAAATGTTACATGATATGATAAAAAAAAATTAATTGATAACTATGTTTTTTTGGAATAAATTAATTAAAGATTGTGATATTTTAAAAAAAAAACAAATTACAATGATTGGATTTCCTGTTTGTAACTTAATTTCTTTTTGCTTTCACTTACTCTGATTGGTCTACTTGTTTGTTTTAGATACCTTGAAAACTCATTATTGAATATTGATTGACAAGTGACAAAGTTAGTTGTGGGCTGTGGGATTGGTGAGTCTCCAACACCAATTTAATCATTTCCCAAATTATTTAACGTTTTATATAATTTAGAAGAATTAGTTATAATTTTTCTAAAATTATTCATGATAGAAAGAGGAGAGTATGAAATAATTATGGTTAAAAATATTATATATACAATATTTCTTTACTTCTTGTACACAATTCAAGCTTGAATGAAAGTATATTATGAATTTTATTACACTACTAATTAAATTAAATTAGACCAAGAACTTTATCAAAGAAGTAACAATTTGAGATTCCCTATAACCACCACCTAACCAACCAATTTATCATTGTCTGGTATGGACAGGGTTGACATCAGTCTGTTTACCGAAGGAAGACTCAAAAGAGCCATTCTCCTTATTTATGTTCTCTGTTTTAGTTGAAATCTTAAACCAATAATTCCACTTTTTGCGACTTTAAAAAAAAGTTTGAAAGAATGAAAAAACCCATGTAGGGTGGTGCATCCGCCTGGGACTACTGCCAAGGCAATTCATGAACATAAGAACCCATGTTTCTCTGCAAGCAATTTTCTTATGAAGAATGTTATATTCATGTTTCCTGATTAAAACAGCAGCAGCAGCAGAAGAAGAGAGTTAATCAATTTCACCTTCCTCCACATCATTTACAACTTTCAAGACACTAGGTGGTAGCTCACATTCTTCTTCCTCCTCGTCTACTTTCATGAACAGCCCGAGTTGTTCCAAAGGATTACTATCTCCAAACTTGAAACTGCCCAAGCCATCCTGTGAGTGATCTGGGCTCGTCTCATCTACATAACTTGGTATTTGTTCAGGAGGGGCAGTCCTCAGCATTTCCAAGTCTTCAAGAAACCGACAAGTCTCATTCATTTCGACCGTCTTCTCCATCTAAACAAGGAAAGAAAACATTTATGCAAGAATCATGGAAAAACTTGGGCTGCAATGCATTGGTTTGACTGCACATTATATCACTTACCTTCAATAATGCCTGGCGAGCTGCTTCTCTCTCGAGCTCTCTTTGTCGCTTGGCTTCTGCCGAGGCTTCGGCTTCTGCTTGTTTCCTAGCATCTTCAGCAGCCATGGCTTCAGCTAGCAACCGAGCTTTCTCTATTGGACAGTTGTAATTTTTTATTAATCAAATTTTTTTAAAAGTTGCAGCAAATATCTCTTCACTTTCACATGCAAGAAAACCCAACAATTATCATTTTAGTAATCGAATAATATATAAAAATAGTTTAGATTTCTACCTTTCCTTTTCTGAAACTCAAGTTCTTCCTTCTCACGCCGGAGTCTCTCAGGATCCCGCTTTTCGCCCTGATCTCAACAAGATCAAATTGCATAGGATCATATCCAGAGCAAAAGATACTGGCAAAATAGATCGGCACATATAAGACGAGTGCACAAGCAACCAGTTTGGTAACTGACCTGGTTGAGCGTCTTTTCTCGCGCTTTTAAAATTGTATCCGCAAATCGGTTCTTCAAAAGAGCAGCCCTATAGAGCTTATCAGGCGAAACTGGCCTCTCCGGTGCAGCACTCTCCCCTAAAAAAGTAAATGGCGTTGGATGAGGGGGAAAGAAATTTAGAATGACAACTTAGATCATCTTCAAGTCTGATGTTTACCATCCTGACAGCAATCTGATTCAACTGAGTTTGGCTTTTGCTGGGAAGTTTGTTCAAGTTGGTCCAAACCACTAACTGATTCTGAGAGGCCATGAACATAAAGCATCGTTAAAGTAACTTATGAACACCTTGAACTTGTTGCATAAAAAACAAGCAATAACATCAATAAGTACCACCAAATATGTTCTTAGCCAATTCCCAGGAATTTGTATTGACAATAATTCAGTAACAACTCATGGCTGCCAACTTACATGTCAAACAAAAGATCAGAAGACACAGCACAGAAAAACGATATAAAGGAGCACAAAAGGTTGATTCCAATATAATACATTCAATGATGAAAAAATGTTGACGCTGATGATCAAGGATGTAACATAATGATAGAAGTAGCTTTGGACCTACATAAATGTTTATAATTTCTCAGTTTTAGAACCGCCAATAAAGCCATATTGCCTTGCGACAAATATATAGTCTTCAGGAGAATTGTCAATACTTGTGTACAAATTCAACAATCCACAGTTTCTTGCTTTCTTACTCCTTTTCCTTTCATCTTGGGGAAGGGGTGGTTAAAAGGTTATATTGTAGTGAGCGGGAAAATAAATGACATCAGATAACATAAACCAGTTCCCTTAAGGTGTAAGCAACTTCACTTGCTTTTTGTACCAAGTCATATATTTAGTTATCTAATAATCAGCTAGTAGCTTTTGTTTCAAATAACATTGATCACCAAGTATTCAGGAAAGTATGGATAACGAATGCAGACAAACATGAAGCATGTTTTGCATCATAAATCAATTTTTCTTTAGGGAAGTTTACTGATTTTCCAATTTTACATTGTATGATACAAATCAACTAACTGCAAATATCGGGGTTTAATGCCACAATAAAGACAATGAATCAATCCCTAATGGCAAAAAACTATAACAAAACTATTAGAAAAAAACTCACGATTTCCGTCAACCAAGTCACCAACACCTGCCTTTTCATCCAAATCTATTCCAGGATCAGAGTTGTCCTGCATTTCAATAATAAATAGAGTAAGCTGAAAATAAAGTGAAGAAACCGTGAATAACTTTAGGATATACCTTTGACAGTTTTACTGTGCTAGACGCTTTAGCAACATCTAATTCTCTATTAGAAAAACTTCTAGAATCTGAATCTGCAGAGAAACATTTGCAAAACAAAAAAAATGAAACACGATAAGGATCAGCAATAACGCAAAAGCCACAAACTATGCACATATTACAAAGCAAATAAACATAGAATTCCTGCTCAGCAGATAAATCTTCATATATGAACAAAACTCATATGCTTGCTAGCAAAAATGAATAATGGTAATATCTCCAAGTATCCAAACACATAGGATGTTCTGCAGGTCGAATCATAAATCAAGTTAACTGAATTGGATGTGGCCCCCTTATGAATGGGAATGGGAACGGGAACGGGAACGGGAACGGGAACGGCAACGGCAACGGCAACGGCAACGACAACGGCAACGGCAACGGGAACGGGAACGGGAACGGGGAACGGTGATGAGTGGATTTTATACCTACAATTTGGACATTTTTGAGCTTAATTCTTTACTTTAAGTATTTTTAGTGTTTTGTTACTTGTTCTTGTGTTTGTTTTGTAAGAAACGGCTTCGGAGGGTCAAAACAAAAATTGGGGGCTTAATAGCATTTTTATAATTTTTGGAATAGTAAATCCGCCGGGGCGGATTCCCCTAGGGTAATAAATCAGCCAAGGCGGATTCGTCGAGAAGAAAGAGGGTTGTTTTGTTATATTTCAGAAGTTGAGTCCGAGAAGGATTGGTTTGGCTGATTGGTTTTAATGACTTTAAGGAGGGCTAAAAGACACGTGAAGAAGGATATAAAAGGAGGAGAAATCACAAGGATTCGAGATTGGATTAGATTTCATTAGATTAGGAAAAACCCTAGTTTAGATTAGATTTGGAGATCGAAGCAACTTGGAGAACATTGAAAATTCAAAGCAGGAGCAAGAGGGAGATTCACAACAGATTTCATTCTTTCCTCTACTTTTGTTTTTATCTTTCAATGTTTATTCAATTGTGGATTATGAATTTTAATTCAATCATGAACTAAATTCTATTTTGATATTACAATGGATCTTGTTGCGTAGTTTATTTTGATATGCTTCCTTGATAGTTTTGTTAACTATTATGAGATTGTCTATTATGGTTTGCTCTTAATTGATTAATTGTCTGATCAACAGTTACCGTGATAATCTATATGAACTCGAGAGATGAATTATAGATTTAGATCTGATCATAATAATATGTGATTGTGTTTTCTGCATGTAGTTAGAATTCATGATTTATGTCTGGGATAGAGATATACATATACATCGTATATAATCTAATAAAGAACTTGGGCTTAAAATCATTTTTAATTGTAATTCACATAGAGATATAGTGAATTAGTTAATTAGGGTATTCATCTTAATTCTATCATCTGTGAATTTAAGTTGATTTGTTTATGGTGCATCGAGAGATGGTCATAAATACACTTGGTGTGTTCTTGATTAACAATTCAGAATAAATAGCACGACTTAACAGGAAGTGTATTGATCTAAATGAAACAATAGGTGAAATTGTAATCTTAAATCTTCATTATCTGGTTTCATTCTAGTGGTATTTAGTATTAGTTTAATTACATATTTTAATTCAAAAGTTTAAATCACTTGTTTAAATAAAATTAATTTGGTTAAGAGTTAGTACTTGATAATTATTATTAAATAATTCTATGTGGGTTTCGACACTCTTTTTTATCACTTTATTACTTGTTGACGGTGTACACTTGCACGTATTCATTGATTGCTAAATCGACCAACAAACGACCAGATTTTGCATATCCTGCCCCCGATTACTTTAACATCCGCCTCCCCAGCACCCAATCCATCCGCGTATAGAAACTTAATACCATGCCCAGCCCCGTGGGGAGCTAAATCCCCGACCCTAACCCGTCATTCTTTCCCATTCTCGTTCATAGAGTTCCATTTCTGTTTTTAGAATAACTCATGTAATTTGAGATTTCTAATTTTTATGGAACAAAACCAATACCCCAAAAGAAATATATCATGTATAGTTCAGAATATGAATTTAAAAAATACTAGTTTCTTGGGCACACACTTATGGGTGTGCTAATTATTTTTAAATATTAATTGTTAAAAGCAATAAGATAAAAAAAGAAATTTGGGATAATGAAGAGAAAGATAATGGGGAGAGAATGAGAGATAAGTTGGAGTAGAAAGTGGGAATAGTAGGGAGAAAAATGGATAGATAGAGATCAGTTTGACTTTTTTTATTATTATTACATGATTTTATGATAAACTGTGATTGAATAAAACCAAAATAACTACCAAGTCTATTGATCCCAAATTATAATGCATATATAAACCAACTATCTATAATTACTTCAGCAAACAAAGTAAAACAACTATCAACAAGATTACCGCCTTATATTCTTACATATATTATGAGTTTATGACGGCATGACCAACAACTACTACACATAGCGTATACACGGGATAAACCACAATGTACTCGTAACACCCCACAAACCATGCAGATCAGCTAATCAAATATTGAACTGTGTGGGTGATCCGAGTATACCAGTGCCATTGTAGAGTATTGAATTGCCTAAATAATACATGAACACATGACCTATGTTTAGAAAGACACTTATCACTAGGCTCACTACCCAAAACTTTAGGTAGACTAAAGAAGTTGTCTATCTCCATTAATGTAGTAAAAAATGGTCACTCAATGATGGTGTAACGACTACTCCACAATTTGAACATCCCATGGTCTGACCATTTTGCTCACTTTGAATTTGTAGTCTTTTAAACGAGCGAGGAAAAAGAAATTGGTTTGTACCGCTAATAAAGGTATTTTGATTCGAGTTAAAGAACATCGCTCTATTTTTATGATGCTTCTTAATCTGCTAAGTCGGTTTAAAATCTTATATATTAAAGTATATAAATCATAAATAAAGTATAAAACATGATACATAATGAATTATATATATATAAATAAAGAGAGAGATATACACACAAGAGCAGGGCCGATATGGGAGACAAGGCGTTGAGAGCCTACCCCAACCCCTTTCCGTCTAATTGCCTCTTGATCTCCCCAACCCACTCAAACCTTCATCAATGGCCAAAAATCTCACCCCAAAATAGATAGATTGAAATATCCATCCCTAGACTTATTAGCCTTAGAAGTAATATCTCTATAAATTCAAAAGTCAACTAATGTTTGTTTAAGCAATTTATCCATCCCTAGACTTATTAGCCTTAGAAGTAATATCCTTATTAATTCAAAAGTCAACTAATGTTTGTTTAAGCAATCAAAACTACTGTTTGCTAAAAGCGTCTTAAATAATTGTTTGTTTAAGGCATCTAAGTGCCTGCTTCTTCAGGATCCAATGCCCCCCCTTTTTTTTAAGGAAAACATTTCCCCTTCCTCTTTATTATGGTGGCATCGGTCCTTAGCCAAATGATTAATAAAAGTAGGGACATTGTCTTGATTTACCAATCCTTTCTCATCTAATGAGTTTCAATATCTTAAGAAGATATTGTCTCTCTTGATCTCACCTCTTTTCGATCTAGAGAAATGCTTATTGAGAATAAGAGGGTATCAACGTCAAAGTCACTTAAAGAGCAAAAAGTTCTTCTCTCACTGGAGGTAGGACAACATGATCCAGCCTTGCATGTTGCAAGATGATCTTTATTATGTGTCTCTTTAGAATTGTGGAGTTTGTTATGTCTCTCGAGCCAAGTATTATTTGTTTTCTCAAGGGATCTACTGACAAGTAATATATAGTTTCTCACGACTTTATTGGGTGTGAAACGGTGAAAGAGATTGGGTCTTTGTAATGTTCGAAAAAGCGCTCGAGGCGCGCCTCGTAGCGAGGCGGAAGGAGGCCAAGGCGAGGCTTGAGCTATATTGGGCAACAAAGAAACTTACGCCATCTTCGGCAGAGGCGTCCGCCTCAAGGCGCCGCGAGGCGTGAGCTTGACTTCGTCTGCTTCGTCTGCGACACACCAAGTCATTTCTCCTCCTCTTCTTCTTCTTTCTTCCTCCTTTCTGTCTTCGTCGTCTTTCTTCGTCGTCATCTTTCTTCTTCTTCTTCGTCGTCCGTCGTCGTCTTTCTTCTTCTTCTTCGTCGTCCGTCGTCGTCTTCTTCTTCTTCTTCGTCGGCGTCTTTCTTCTTCCTCTTCGTCGGCGTCCGTGACTGTTATTTTTCTTTCTTCTTATTTGTTTATTTATTCTGTTTAAGGTTATTTATTGTTATTTATTTTGTTTTTATTTGTTAATTCTTTTAATTAACTAAAACATATTCGACTAACTAAAACATATTAAAAATATTATTATTTTTATTACAATTACATATATATAAGAATTATAAGAATTATAAATTATAATTTATAATTTATAAATTATAAATAAAAATTAAAAATTAAAAATTATTATAAGAATTATATATATATATATATAAGGTCCTCTTAACATGTGCCCTAAAGGCACATGCTAAGCACACAATTCAAGAGAATATTCTCTTGAATTGTGTGCATATTCTCTTGATATCTGCATTTGCATTAAGTTCAAGGGAATAAGCACACAATTCAAGGAGATATTCTCTTGAACTGTGTGCTTAGCATGTGCCCTTAGGGCACATGTTAAGAAATTCCATATATATATATAAGAATTCATTACAATTATTTTTGTAAGAAAATTTGTAAAGGAGGGGCATTACTAAACTGAAAAACCATCTTATGTGTAATCATAGTAGGGTTGAGGCTTGCAAAAAAGTACCAAGTGATTTTATTAACATTTATTTATAAATTTTTGGGGACTTCTATGTCTTCAAATCGAGGCTTCCGTCTCGCTCCGCCTCGAAGCTTACGCCTCGTCCGGAGAAAAACGCCTCGTACCTACTTTTAGCTTTTTCGAACATTGGGTCTTTGAAACATGGTTTTTTGGCTTTTCGTTTTCATCACTCCTTAAGACATAAGGTGATTACAAACAAGTATGACATTCCACGCACAAATGAATCCTTATTCTTAGTCATTCATTCTCTAGTCTTTGAAATTTTTATCTCTTAGGACTATCATTCGTTTCTCCCTCTATTGTATGTAGAGTTGCGGAAAAAGATTTAATTAGGATCATAAAGTGGATTTGGTTCATGGAACCCTATATATTAAAAATTGGATAGACAGCGAAGCTTAGGACTTTTCTTTACATCACTTCTTTTGCTCGAATGGAAGCTTTTCTATAGTTGATTCTTAGAAAAATATCATGGAGACACAATATTCTACCTTGTTCCCCTTCCTATGTCTAGAAGGCAAATGCTTCTTCCAAGATCTTTGTAAAGTCAACACTAATAATTTGTTTCTAGTGCGTAGATCTCCAAACTTGTCTTTAAATGCCTATTTTCTGTGTTATACAAGGAGTTAATCCATTCACATCTTTTTGTTCATTTTCCTATGATGTGAACATTACTGAGCTCTCTTTTTAAAGAGTGAAGCTTAGGTTTGCCAATCGAATTTGAAGATCTTATAGCAAACTAGGTTTAAGGTCTTTGATGGAAGCATGGACACTTCAATCTGTTGAAGTCTAGCGTTTAGAGGTTGTTTGGGGCTTTGTGGAAGCATTCGCATGTTGCATTTTTAATGTCTATAGAGATTAGAGAGTGAGTTTTTTTTATATTATGATAAGTTAGAGATTAGAGAGTCACACTCCATTAAATACAGTCTTTCTCTGCCTTCTTTCTAGTCTCACGTTCAAAGATAACCATGCAAAGTTTTGCATGTAGCACGACACAACTATAATTTTCCACCAGAAACTATTATTTGTATCTAACAAAATTGAGAAGATAGAAAGAAAGAGTGAGAAAGAAAAGTTTTACAAACATAATTCTAAGTGCCAAAAGAAACGACCAGACATAGTTAATATAAGATGACCAGTCCGTATTACCATGGGAGCTTTCTGGGCTCATACATTTGTTAGATCTCCGGCCTGAATTCTTTTGTATCTCAACAGAAGGATAGCTTGAGACAGGCGGCTCATTTCCATCGATATCAACATCCTCGTCTACAACTTCATTCCCTATAGTTGTATAATAATATAAAGAACATCAGTTGATGACTTGATGTCAAGTCTTTAAACACAACATAGATTATTGGCATACTGGCCCAATACTAAATGAAACTGATGACAACCTTTATATAATTGCAAGGTTGAGTTGCTGAGCCCTGATTCATTTAGCAGCTGTAAGAGAAATAAAAGAAACATGGTAACTATTTGATCTAAAACTTACATATCAGGTCTTCTATTTTTTAATGGGAGGAAAAATGAGGGAAACTTTAGCATACCTCTATCTCACAAGGTTCACCTTTTGCATGGTTCTGCTTCTCATGCACATGATCATCTAATAGCTTTCGTAATTTGAATAATGTATCATCACTGAGAACATCGATATCAATCTCAATCTCATCCTCTGTGGCTTCTTTCCCTGTGGAACTTTGTTCCCTCAGAAACTCTATGATATTATCTGGTAAATCTCCCAATAAAGATTCTAACTCTCTAATTAGCTTGTTTTTCTCCTCTAACGTCATTATTCGTTTAACGACAGGCTCTGATAGAACATTATGTTGTGTTGCAGAAACTTTTCTCTTTTTTGCTGGAGGCATTGACTTAACCTTATCTGTTTCTACATGAAAGCTAGATGCCTCTGGTAATGGTTGAGAAACATTTACAGAAAGCTTTTTCACAATAACCTTCCATCTGACCTCAAAAAACTTGCTAAGAGTAGCAGCCATCAAGTGGACATCATTTCCAGGAGGATTGTAGGTCATGGCATTGCTAAAGGTAACCCTAACATCAGCAAGAAAGTCCAACGGACTTGAGTACTCACATGAAGCAATTTTTCTTTTTATGGTCCCTAAATCCATGGGATGCTTAATAACATTAAAATAATCTGGAAGGTTCAACTTCACTGCATCAACAGGGCTGTTAAACACCCAACCATAATCGTGTAACATCAATTTCTTCAGCAAACTCTCACACTGCTTCATCACAATTGAATTTGAAGAGCATGGTGCTAAAGGCTGTATCGCAGACTCAAACCTCCCTGAAGTGGCCTGATTCCAGCCACATCCCGTACCACTTGCATGGTTTAACTTGTTTCCAAGGCCACCAGTCAATGATGATGAAGTCCTCATATTCCCAACTGTTAGCTTATTTTGTGCATTATTACATCTAAGAATATCACTAGATAAAGACAATGTAGAAACAATTGTCAGCTGAGACTCAGCTTTCTTTTGTAAGACCCGAATCTGTTCAAGTTCCGCTCTCAAACAAAGTACTAAATCCTCTCTCTCATGCAGAGACATTTTCGACAGTGGAATTACTTTAATCGGTACAACAAAACCATCCCGTGAAGCAGGATTCAAAGTACTCCATTTCCTCCTAGGGGCACTAGAGTTTTCAGAAGCTATAATTTCAGTATCAATTCGTCCTGAGCAACCAGATCCTTCGGATTCATTGTCATGAGCAAAACCAGAGGAATATCCATCCGGGAACCTATCCTTTTTTGCCATATTATCCACCCAAGCAACTCAATTTCTTCTATTGACTGGGTAATTTGATTTACACTGGTGTATGACAATACCAGAAACTTATGACTCAGTTGTGTACTTGTGTTCAAATATACATAAAATTACTGATATATTCAAACCCCATAATATTCTACTTCTTTCCATTCAATTGTTCGAAGTTATCATTTCAATAATTACATACCTAAGTACCCAAATCGCACTCTAGTTAGTTTCAAATTTGTGTCCGCTCAATAAGTTTAATCGATAATAAAATACATACTTTTCTAACATTTCCCTTAATATAATTAAATAATTAAGCGTGCTATATAATATTTCTATAAAAAAGAAAGTAATACATGATAGTAGAACAGTAAAACCCTAACCTTTTACCTTGAGTTCCAAAGAGACGAAATTTTTCAGCGAAGTAGACTTCAATGTATAAATACAATTGAATGAATGTGAATTCTTATGAAATTAATAACAGAGAAACCACCAAACTAAACTCAACCACAAGCAAGAAACCTAGATCAAGATTTCAAGTCAATTTGAAGCTCGCAATTAACCAACTGAGAAATAAAGAACACGCTGCTAAAAACTAAATAAATCTTTCAAGCAGCAGCAGCAAACTTTAGATCGCTAGCAGTCTCCATAGCCGTCTATGGACGGATAAAAGGAGATATTGTAGAGAGAAAAAACGGCAAGTGTGGGTTTGTGGAAGGGACGAAGTTGGCAGACTATTTTGTATAAGCCGCTAAAGACCTCTTCACGCCGCCTCTTGAAATATCTGAACCGTTCGTTTGATCTTTTTACTGATCTACAGATTAGATCGAACGGATATGATACGGTGTAAATACCATATTAATTAGCTTTATTATTAATGAAAATTGTTACAGTATTTCACAATATTTTATTATAGTTTGCTCCCCTTCCATATCATGGGTGTTAAAAATTTGTATAAACATATAAATAAATAATAATCCTCTATTTATTTTTTCTACGAGTCTAATTAAAACAATTTAAATAAGAATGACATTATTACATGTGAGGTATTTAGGTTATGTTTGTTTGTTAAAAATGATGGTCAAGCTAAGATTATTTATATTAATATATTATTGTTATGGATTATTTTATTTCATGATTAATCATTTATTTAATTTATAGACTATTTTGATCATTTTTAAGGTTATTTAATATCACAAAAGGGAATTATGTAGTATCATTTTCCACTTTGCAATTATAATTTGTCATCAAATGACCTTAAAATGATAAATATATTAAGATAGTTCAAAAAAATATTACAATTTAACACCAATTATATGAGAAAATATTTATATAAAAATAGATAAGTTATATATTATTATTATTATTTTTATTTTTTATTAAATTATCACATCTGCTTTAATATATGAATCCGTTTTAACATATATTATTGTAATATAAATTTAAAAATAATCTCATAAGTATATATGACAATTTGTCCCGTCCCCACAATAATCTTTACACCTGGTGATTTTGACTTTGGAATGAGGCCGAGGACAGGGAATCACCGAATAGTTAGTTATATGTGGTGATGGGACGATGATGGTATTTACTTTCTCTGTCCTAATCCCCGTCCTGAATAGTTATATATTAATTAAATTAATAATAATGCTTATATATTTATATAATTAAAATATATGTACTTTTGTGTACGTGTATGTATATATATAGACATATAATTTAATATATTATTATTATTATTTTATTTTTATTAAATTTATCACATATGCTTTAATATATGAATCATTTTTACATATATTATTGTAAATATAATTAAATTAGACTTTTTAAAATAAAAAACTCATAAAATATTAATTATTGCGGTAATTTAATTTTTTGGTGTGGGTTTAAATTCTTCACGGGGATGGGGATGGTTATTAAAATTTAATCTCCATCATAAATGGGACGGATATGGAGAATATTTATAAGATCAATGAGATGTGTAATTCCCGCCTGGCCTGCTTGCCATTACTTCTCGTAAGTGCAAAATAGTAATGTACTATTTAACTTTTATTTTTTCAAAACTCACATGTACAAGTAATTAAATTTACTCGATTTCCTTTTAAATTCCATTTTTCTAAAGTATTTTATTCTAAAACTCATAAATACAGTGTTAAAAATGAAAGGAAATGAGAAAAGAGGGGAATTAAAATTATGTTGTTTGTGAGTTATTTTAGGGCCAAAAGAAAGAGAGGTGTGGAAGAAAAATTTAACACCAATTTCCTCCAAAAAAAAAAAAATTACTCTCTGCGTTTGGATTGAAGGAATGAAATAGAGATTGGAATAATTTATTCCATTCTAGTTGGAATGAGTTCCATACTCTCTCTCCCCAAGACCCTCACGACTCAATGGTAAAAAAAATTACTCATAAGGCTTTGGGCATGAAATCTTGGGCAAGAATGTTCAATTTCAGTTGAAAATAGGAAGAAAAAAAAAGGATAGTTCAATTCATTCCAATCACAATCAAACATAATTTTTTTATTCCATAGGAATGAGTCGTTCCATTCCCACCTTCATTCCTTCAATCCAAACGCAGCATCAAAGTTGAGAAATTTTGGAATAAAATTAATCAGAAAGTAGTATAACACTTTAAAATATCCTTATAGTGATTTGACAAATTTAATCTCATAAGAGCAAAATAATATTATACTTTTTTAAAGTTAAATATTTCATTTAAAATTTACAAACACGAAAAAGAAATTTATCCCCTCATATATCTTAAATTATTTTCTAATTATTAGAAACTAATTGGTGGGGGTTGGAGGGTTTGAATTTAACCTGAAAATTTTGAAATGGATTTTTGTTTTTTGTTGACAAACACTAAGTTGATCACTTAATCTCTACCAATGTTTAATTTGTTAATCTGGATAATTTGATGATTATTTCAACTTTACTCAACATATATCAAACAAATCTAAGAACTTAAATTATAAACTGTTATATAATAAAAGGTTATTATCTTAATTAATTATGTATGTAGTTGGCATGTCCACCAGATTACTCATAAACTCTTTAATAATTGATTGGTACATCTTAATTAAAACTCATTTATTTATAGGGTTATTTACAGTAATATACAACAATTAAAAAATAATTACACCATTAGTGCATCCACAAAATAATTACAAAAAGAGGGCAACAATTTCAAACCATTCAATTTCACATTAATAAAAAAATCTAAAATCAAGGAGAAATAACCGCCATAATTAATAATTCAAATCAAATCTTTGGGATCTAACAATAAAAACAAATCTATAATTCAAAATTCAAATCAAAAGAAGGGAAAAACAAAAAATTATATTCTCTATCCTAATCTTCATCTCCCTCATCATCTTCCTCCGCCGCCTCCTCATTCTCTTCATCACTGCCTCCGTCGCGAATATCCGCCTCCCCTTCATCATCCTCCTCTGCCGCCTCCCCTTCATCATCCTCCGCCGCGAATATCCGGAAGTCCTTGGTTGCACTGCCGCCTTCCCTTCATCATTCTCTTCATTCGCCTCCTCTTCATCGCCGCATCCCCTTCATCATCCTATTTCGCCACGAATTTTCGGAAGTCCTTGGTTGCGCCGCCGCTACATCGCCCTCTCCTCCTCTTTATCATCCTCCTCTGCCGCGAATCTTCGGAAGTACCTAAGTTACTGTTCTAAATTTTTTTTTTCCGATTTGGTTATCAACAAAAACTAAAATGGTTACCTTTGTATGAAGGTTTGGCTACCAACTGCATCACATTCAAAATAAATTGGTTACCTAATAAAATTGAATTGATTACCTTGCTCTGAAGGTTTGGCAACCAACTGCATGAAGGTTTGGCTACCAACTGCATCACATTCAAAATAAATTGGTAACCTAATAAAATTGAATTGGTTACATTGGTATGAAGGTTTGACTACCAACTGCATGAAGGTTTGGCTACTAACTGTATCACATTCAAAATAAATTGGTAACCTAATAAAACTGAATTGGTTACCTTGGTATGAAGATTTGGCTACCAACTGCACTATGAAAAAACTGCAGGTGTGGAGGTGGATTGGTTATCTTTGTATGAAGGTTTGGTTACCTTGGTATGAAGGTTTGGTTACCAACTGCACTATGAAAGTAAGCTAATAAAATTGAATTGGTTACCTTGGTATAAGATTTGGCTACCAACTGCACTATGAAAAAATTGCAGGTGTGGAGGTGGATTGGTTACCTTGGTATGAAAGTTTAGTTACCTTGTTATGAAGCCCAACTGAAGGTCCACAATCTTTAGAGGTTTTGAACTGCGTGTGCACTGTAACCAATCTCTCTCCTACCATACAACCTTTATACGTGTGCACTGTAAACAACCTTTATATTTAGAAAATATAAATATATACTTCACCACTTCATTCAACACATATATATATACCAAAACCGCATACATACTTCACTGTAAACCAATTATATATATATATAGACACCTTTGTACATGTGCACTGTAAACAACCTTTATATTTTTTTGACAATGGTGAAGTATGTCGCAGATTAGGGAAAAGACCAAATAGAGGGAAGAGGTTGTGGTGTTGGTGGCGACGGTGGAAGTCGACGACGTCGTCGGATAAGCGGCGGATGTAGACGGAGAAGAAGGCCATGAAGAAGAGAGCGGTGAGAAGGACTAAGATAGTGAGGGCCATGGAGGAATTATACAATTCAAAATAACCAATCCGAACGAAAAATACGGAAACAGTTTTTAAATTAGAAAACTGATTTGCCATGTCACCACCCATTATTAATCACCTAAATTAAAGGAATACTAATTACATTAATTTATTAAATAAACTATTTAAAATATATTAATTATGTAAATATTTTTTGGATACACTTTAATTGTAATTTTTTCTTAAAATGTAATAAGAATTATAATTAATCCTTATTTATATGATGATAAGACATCTAACCTTGTCCAAGAAACGTGGGTGGGTCGTGGACCTCTAACTCATAGTCATGTCAATAGGGTTTAAAACTATTCACTCTATCTAATCATCTATATATGGATGGCAATGTTATAATGAAATCAGTACTGCAATATTACCTACTCTCTCTGTCCCATAATAAGTGATAGTTTTAGAATTGGGCACAACCTTTAAGAAAATGATTATATAGCATTAAATATAGTATCATTTGTCTATAATACCCTTTGTGTTAATAAGGGGAGAGAGAGAGTTAAAAGTATCTGAGTATTGGAGTAGAAGTAATGAGGGGTAATTTTAGAAATATTGTAATTAATGCTCTTAGATTTTTTAAAACATCAAATAATTTGGGATAAATAAAATCACCTAAAACATCACTTATTATGGGACGGAGGGAGTATTTCGTTTGACTTCACAGATAAATTTATTTTAAACCAATGATAAGTGTCACGTCCCTTTGAAGGTACTAGCGTCAGGCACACAAGTGTTTATTCAAAGTGTATTTAGATAAGAATGTGGATAACTCTCTAAAACATTTTCTACCGATAAAGGGTGTAAACAAGTCAAAACAAACTCAAGAAAAAAGTATTCGGATTCGACTCGAAAAGTTAAATTCATACTTAAATTCGAGTTGTATTTAATAAACTCTACTAATATTCGACTCGACTAGACTCGACTTGAATATTTATTACTCGAATTCGATCGGACTGAATTATATTCAAACTACCCGCAAGCTTCAAATTCAAACTCAAATTCGAGTATTTTCATGATAACTACTTTTATAATAGATATATTTATAAATTAAACTTATTCTTTTACTTAAAAATTAAAAAATATATTTATTATTACACTTTACAAAAATAAAATCATAATTAAAAATAAAAATAAAATAAATAATAATAATTAATTATTCTAATTTTATTTAACTTTGTATATATTATAAGATAATGTATCAAATATCTACTCAAATATGTATCGAATCACAATAGAGAGCTCGAGTAGTTTGAATTATAATCAAGTCGAGTATAACCTTGCACAGATTCTACTCATATTTTTATTCAAACTATTTTTTCTACTCAGATTTGGATCATATTATTAGCGAACTCGAGTCTCGCTCGCATTTTTTTGAGTCAAGCTCGAACCGAGCCCGAACCGTTTAATTCGATTTACAAACTTACACATGATTGTGGAACAATCTAAAATAATTAAGAAGCATATGGAGTATTTTAGGAAGATCTTAAAATACTCAAGATAATAGTAGAATATGTATGTAACTAAAAATTTATACCTAGAACTTTTTAGAAAGTTATTGTACTAATAGGGATCTAGAATTCTCCATTAAGGAGGTGGGGTGGCTATAAATAGGAGGGGGGCTCATTTGGCTAAACCATCGAATTGGATCGGATGGGATATAATCCAATCCAATGTCATCCTAAGCAAAACATTCTCCAAGCATTCTTGTGTAATAAAACATTATTTCTTTGAAGTGCTTTATTGTTCCTTTCTAAGCTTCATTTCTAGTTCTTGTGGTGTTTAACTTGGTGAAAGACTTATTTAACAACTTTTTAGGGAGATTGTTATCTAAGACCGCATGATAGGATTTAGAGTTTTCTAAGGTCGTGACATAAAGAAAAAGATAAATTCAAGTGACATATATATAATGAACGCTTTATATCTATACAAAGATTCTACGGTCACATATTAGCTATATATATATATATATATATATATATATGAGAAATGATTCATAACATGTAAGACCACAACTTTTTATGAATAAAGATTTAATTTTCTCTAAATATTATTCTAAATAGTAAGGTGAAAATTGAATAAATGCTATAGTTATGGGTGATATGTGCAAATTTTACAAAGGAAGCAAATTGTCATAAAATATTTGTTGTGTCGGGGAATATTCGTTTGGTCGGAGAATTTTTTTTTTGTCGGAGAATATTCGTACGACGGCGCAATCATTGGTGGACCCCACAACGGAATAATTATCGGATATAGAAAGCGACAAAAATAACCTTTTTATAAAAATAACGACAAGACTTTTACCATTAAACTGTTAAAATAACCGGTGATAAAAGTACAGTAATACGCGATATTGCACAGTAGCACACGGTATTGCACAGTATGTAACGATTAATATTTTATATATTAATTATAAATATTTATTGAGTGAATAAATATTTTATGTGATTTATTTATTTAGTTAAATAAATAAAATATGTTATTTCGTGGAGTGATTTAATTAAGTGTTATATATTAATTAAACGAATGTTTAATATTTAATTTAATTGATGTATATTAATTTTATAGTATAGTTCTAATTTAACTGAGATAATTAAATTAGATGAATTGTGTGTTAAGTGTTACATGGATTATAATTAGCGAGTAATTATAGTTATGTGACAATTTTATGTGATTAATTGATGTTAGATTTTAATTGATTAAATTAGATGATTAATATTTAATTAATTAAAATGTGACATTAAAGTATGTGTTAAAATAATTTGTTAAAATAAAGAAAAAGGATTTTAAATGATTTTAACCAAACAAGGCCCTTGCACTTGTTTTAAACTCATTTTACCAAACATGGCCTTAGTAATAATAATCTGTTTTTAAAAAATAATGTTGTTTTGGCCAAACAAGCCTTTAAGGTTTTTCAAATTCAAATAGTTGTAACTTATATAATAATATGTATTTATTATATATTTTAATTAATTAGCAGTTATATATATATCATTAGTATACGTATATTATATCAGTTATAATATATCTACTACGTTAGTTCTAATCCTAAGTCTAACTAAGAACTAAGAAGAAAAGAGAGCAGAGAGAAGGAAGAGCAGAGAAGAGTTAGAGAAGAAGAGAAAAGAGGAAGAAGAATTGCTAGAATTGAACTCACATCACCTTCTCTTTTAACCTATTAACAAAAGGTATCATCTATAATCTCTAATTGTTATAGAACTTAGTTATATGTTTTTCATATTCGTTCTCTGTTAAAAATAAGTTGTTATAAAATTGTATAAACATGAATGGTGTATATATAGATTGTATTCATGTGTTGTTTATAGTGGGTTATATATTATAAATGATTTTCAGAAATCAAAGTACTGTAAAAGCAAGTTTTAAATGGGAAATATGTGTTCATATGGAGTTTTCATGTTTTGGTTGATTATAGAGTAGAAATTGATGAATTATATATGTGAATTGTGCAAATTGATAGTTGTTCATGTTACTAGCTTCTATAACAGAAATAATGTGGGTATTATGAATTGAATTGGTTTAGAATTGAAATTACAGTGAATTATTTTATGAAAAATAGGAGTTTTATGAAAATAGCCAAATTGGACTTTTAAAACAGTTGATTCTTGTTGCTTAGATGATTTCTGTGTTTAGAAACATGTCATACATATATATTGTGGCATGTGTGTGTTTTATGTTGTCTAAGTTGCTGTGAACTGTCGATTTTTGGCATATTTGGGGTGAAACGGTGAAGCAAAGTGTTGAACTGCCTGTTTCTGTCTGTGTTCCTGCGCAGCTGCGCCGGTAACACAGCCAGAAACAGCGCAGTTGCGCTAGCTGCCTTTCCTAGATTAAGCACCTGCGCAGTTGCGCCGGTGCCAAGGCTTGTGGCCTCGCAGCTGCGCCGCTGGCTGTGTAGAGGCAGTGAGTTGGTTTGATTGTGCAATTTTATTCTATAGCTTAAGTTAAATTATTTATAATCATGAGCATGTATCCAGTTACTATAACATATGTTAACATGAATTTGACAGTTTCATACTTGGATAATAAAAGAGTTTTGAAAACCTAATGTAGTATTTAAATTATAAGTTATAAATGTTTAATTGTAATATGAACTACTTGATTATAATTTGAGTAATTATAATTAAGAGTAAGTATCTAATTTAAATTATAATTTTGTTAAATTATAATGTATAGGAGTTGATGTATTTTAATCAAATAAATGTTAATTTAAATTATAATTTAATAGTTGCATGCTTAATTATGGATTGTAAATGGATAATTTCATGATTAATTATAATTCGTGTAATTATAATGCACGATGTAGTTTAATTGATTTTAAATTATAATTTAAGAGGTAATTATAATTAGATTAAATGTTTAAATTATAATTGTTTAATTATAATTTAGTTAAGTACATAATTGATTTAGTTATGTGAGCATGTTTATGTGTTGTAATTAGCTATGGAATGGTTGATTATCATTATTTATTTAATTAGAATGAGTTAACCATGAGGGTTAACCAATTATGTTAATTAGTTACGTGTTAACTAATTTAGGTATTGTGATTAAATGTATATGTATGTAGGAAGTGTAAGTACGTGATTGTGTTAGTAGCTTGCGCTTGATGCAAGTCTTCTAAACCCTAAACTCATTAATTCTATGCAAGTTTTTTATGGCATATATTGAGAATGTCCTTTTTTTTTAATTTTTGCATTGGACAAGTGTTTATTTAATTGACGTGGTCTTGACTTATTGTTCAAGTAAGATCCAGCTTATCTTTTAAATGCTTTAAGTTTAATTCTAAGGCATATATTAGTACATAATTCTTTTATTTATGAACTATTGAAAGTCGATTAAACTAATTCTTAGTTGATGAACTTGAATTCTAAATTACCCTTATAAGCTTATCCAAACCAAACTTCCTTTGGAGCGGACTTGTATTGAAATACTGAGTTGAACAACCCTATTTATTAGGGGAGGTTACTACGCGGAAGCGTTAAGATATTTCTGCACAATACATGGTACGAAGGGTTGATCCCCCTAAGTACGAGTTAAGGTCCATAGTCTTAGTGACTGTTAAAGATTTTAAATAGAAATATTTATAACCTAGGACAAAAGTTCAAGGTCTTATGACCCTCAGATAAATTCTATATTCGAATTATAATTGTGATGAAAGAATTATAATTCAATTCTTTATTGTTGAAGTAAGCAAAGTTTTTCAAATCTTTTTAGAGATATTCTTTCATGTTTTTATTGTTAATAAATTTCAGTGAGCTGTTGTTTACTCACTCTTGCATATTAAATAATCATTGCAGCTATGGTTGAAAATATTGATGTCCCGTCAATGAGTAAAGGCAAAGGGAAGCTAAACAAGTAAAGACTTGTTTAATTATTTGGAATGATTGCAATAAGACTCTTATGTTATATTTTTATTTCCGTACTTTATTGTTTATGCTATGTTGTAATCCTTGTTTAAGGAAGATTTTATTATTCTAAATAAAGGTTATAATTTATTTTGAAGTTATATTGGGTAGATGTATGTTATATTAGAAAGTGAACACCAAATCATGTGAAAACGAAGTACCCGAATTTGGGGGTGTCACACAGTATCTCTAATTATTGATGCTTACGTAAGAAGTCACTCAGTTTAATTCAATAATTGACACAGTAGTTGATGCATAGTATCTCATATTATTGATTCAATTATTGTCACAGTATCATCTGTACAATATTTTATATTATTAAATCAATAATTGACACGACACAATTATTCATATTATTATTTGCATTATTGACAATGTCTAGAAAGTTATGTCGAAGAAATGGGTTAGGTTATTTAATTGCGCGCCAATAAGAAGAAATCCTTATCGAAAAGCCCCCTCTTTTCTGGGAACTATTTGGTTGTCAATATTGTGAATTATAATATTAATGATGAATAATTATTGAAAGAGTAAAGATGTGTTGATTAAAGATAAGTGAATTGTGGTAAATATTTATTTAATTTTTGATATAAATAGAGGAGTTTGTCATGAGGCGTTTGTTGTAAGTTTGACTTATTATTCCATGAGGAGACGTGCTAATTATATGGACCGTCGGTTGAAGTTTTAATAGTAAACCAATATGGACTGTAGGTTGAAGTTTTAATAGTAAATCAATATGGACCGTCGGATTAAAGTTTTAATAGTAAATCAATCTGAACCGTCCGTGAATCAGTTACTATTCAGTCCATTTTCCTATAAATAGAAGCTCATTCTTTCTTCTTTCTCACCAATTCACTATGTTATAGAGAGAGAAACTATAGAGAGAGAATAAGAGAGAAAGAAGAAGAGTATTCTGCTACTACACTATTGTAGTATCCAATCTCCTACTAAGGTAAAGGGTGTTATTTTTTTTAATACTCGTAAGGGTTGTCATTTATTCCTTATTAAGCTGTGGGAATAACCTGTCTACGCGGATTACACATGCATGGTGAATAACCCTTCGTATTCATTCATTATTAATCTGTGGGAATAACTTGTCTACACGGACTACCGCGTGCCTGGTGAATAACCCTTCGTATTCATTCTTTATATAAGTTGTGAAAATGATCTGTTTACGCAGATTACCGCATGACGGGTGAAAATTCATTTACAGTTTCGTATATTATTTCATTTCATATTCCTAAATGTAAACTTACTATGGTAAGTATTGATTCTATAATTTCTGAAATGATTAGAAATTGTTTAAGGTTTTCGCTTCATCTAATATCACTTCACTAGAATATTGGTCTGAACTTTCTTATTAAATTTTAATCTTTTCACGTCAGAGTACTATTCATCCAGGGTAGAATTCATACGGTACTATTCATGAGTACTGTTCACAACGGAATTTAATTTTTTTTTCTTTGTCCAAGTTATCTTTTATTAATCTTATTCTTGAAATTGGATCCATGTTTTGATCTTCATGTTGACAATTTGGACATTCTTGAACTCTAGATAAATTAAATTATAAATCTCTAATATTTATTCTTGATCTCACTAGATTCATTATTTATATCGTTGTCATAATCCTTAACCTTAAACTGTGGTAAAAGTTATCTTTAGCCCGTAGTGCAAATATAACAGTTGATTGATGGGTCCCAATAAAATAATTATCAAATACAAAAAATGACATAAATTACTTTTTTAATAAAAATTATTAGTGGAACTATCACCTTTAACTGTTAAAATACTTGGTGATAAAGGAACAGTAGTAAACGGTAATCTACAGTAGCACACGACATTCCACAGTAACACGCGATATTACATAATATTTCGTATTATTGTCAAAGTAGCAAATGCACAATATTTCATATTATTGAACCAATAATTGTCACAATAGCAATTGCACAATATTTCTTATTATTGTACTAATAATTATCATCGTAGCAATGATAATAATGGAAAGTTACGTAATTAAAAGTCACGGGTATTAAGTAGTTAGACATACTCATTATTTGAAAAACATTAATATCCGTGATATTAATACATTAAGTCAATAATGCAGAAGATGAAAAATATAATAATAATTTATAAATGGTATAGATTAAAGATAATCTTGAATAAGTGTGAATAATTGATGAATAACTGAAAATGTGTGAATAATTTAAAAGGTATGAATAATTGATTAATAATATATTAAAAATGTGTAAATAATTGATGAATGATATAAATTAAAGATAAAATGTGAATAATTGATGAATAGTATAGATTAAAGATAATATTAGAGAGTGATAATTGATGCGTGCTAGATGTTGGTTATAAATAGGGGGTTTAGGATAATAAATATCATAACTTTCTTGCTTATCCTTTTTTTCACTCTATAAAATTGCTTAGTGTAATTGTCTCCCTGAGTGTGTTAAGACTACCTTAAGTATTGGTGAATATCAGCAGTGGCGGAACCAGAACAATATTTGAGGGGGGTCAAAATACCTCAGTAAAAAATTAATTTTATGTGTAAAAACTTTTACCATATTTATTCCATCTTCCAGTCAGTTTGAAACCTCACCACCATAGTGTGAAGCTTTTACAACATATGCGTTATCCCAATCTCTCAAGGAAAAATGATGGGGAGATGCTCAATTAGCAATTTCCTATATTCGGTGGTTCCATCTCTATAATCTTACATATTGTCCACTTTAAAATAATAATAATAATAATAATAAACAATTGACTTGTTCGGTTTGGGCATTATTTGGATTCTGAGCTTCTTGCTCATGGAATTGTTAAAATTGGTTATGCTTTCAGCTTTTATCTTCTATTATCTATATAGCAAATTAGCAAATCATGGCATAACAAACTCTAAATCTATAATTTAATGACAACATTAAGCACAAATTGCAACAATAACCACAAATCTCTAATTTTTTTTAAACTCTAAATCAAATATTCAATTAAATTGACAAATACTTACCAATATCGGAGCGGTGAAGCGACGCGGCCAAGGAGAGGAGAGGAGATCGACGGCGACTGGCTAGTGTGGCTACTGGCGACTGGCGAGGAGTAGGGAGCTGGTGGTGGCAAGCCGCAAGTAGTCGGTAGAGAGAAAAGGCAGAGAGGCTGAGCAGCGAAAGACAGATAGGCTGAGCAGTGAAATGGGTTTAACTCTTTATTTTAAAACTTACTAAATGAAACGACGTCGTTTCATTTAGTAAGTTTTAAAAAAAAACAAAAATTTGCTCATCTTCTTGCTGCTGTCTGCCGAGCAGGGTCATGGACGGAGAGTAGGAGACTGGCCGGAGTTATGGACTGCACAGCAGGAGAGTAGGAGGCTGGCCGGAGATATAAACTACCAGGGTCAGTTGACCCCCTCGCCCCCCTCCTTCCGCCTCTGAATATCAGTAAGAGTGCAAGAATTGTTCAAGTGAGTTTTTCTATAAAAGTTGCACAAGCACTCACACACATCACACAATGTTTACAACTCTTCTTTTAGAAGTTTCATTTTTAAAAACTTCATCTGAAAGATTGTTTTGAAATATTATTTTATTTCTAAAAAAATATTTTGAAGTTTATTCTACTGTATTTTGTACACTACACAAATATATAATATTAAGTCACTTTTGACGATTTTATAATATACGAGTTAGCGTACACCATAAAACTTATATGTAGTAGTTACTAATTATATATATATATATATATATATATATACACACACACACACACGTTGATCAACTACATAGAAAGTAGTATATAATCACGTGTTAAGATAAGGGGTGTCATTTTCTTTCACACTCTTAAATTTATGATAAGAAATTATTATTCGTTTCTATAGCCTTATCATTAAACGGTGAATATTCTTGAAATGATTATAATATATCCTTAATAGTTGGTGATTCATATAATATCTTTTAACCTGAATCTTTCTATTGAATTTTAACCGTTATATTTCTATTTGAATTTTAACCGTTATATTTCAACTGAACTATTTGAGTTCACCCTTTTGTTTCATAATTCCTTTCAGGAAATGAGAGTGTAGTTGGAGCTAGGGGAAGAACAATGGAATGAAGTGATGATCGAGTAATTAGTAGCTATTGTGGTCATCACCACGTTGTAATATAATGTGACAATAATTGTATTGAGTACTTAATGTGTGTGTTGTCGTATTAAGGTTCTTGAATGGATTAGGTATCCCCTACCCAATAAAGAAGACCTTCTAAGTCGACTTAGTAATGCTACTATTTTTAGTAAGTTTGACCTTAAGTCTGAGTTTTGGCAAGTCAGTATTCATCCTAGTGATAGATATAAAACTGCATTCACTACTCCCTTTGGTTATTATGAATGGGTTGTTCAAGCATTTGGCTTGAAGAATGCCCCCAGTGAATTTCAAAATATTCTCAATGAAATTTTGAATCCCTTCAGTCACTTTATCATAGTTTATATTGATGACATTCTGATTTTTTCCAAGTCTATTGATGAACATTTCAAACACTTGAATTCGTTTTTCAAAGCCATTAAAGTACTATAGCAAAACTATAAGATACAACTATACCAAAAGGCGGAAGATTGAGAGATAGAAGAAAGAGGCGCATATAAAGCTGAATTACAACTATAGCAAAACTATAAGAAATAATAACAACAATTCATAAGTATAAACAAGAGTTTTAGAAATAAACTTTATTGAATATTGAAATAATTACAAACAAGTAACTGGGGTTTACTTACAAACAGACTCGATTATAGAAACTTAACATGTCTAAGGAAGAAGACAAGAGTGCTGAAGATTCGTTAGATAGGAATCTAAGTCTTCACAAGCTCTCTATTGGATTGCTAAATCCTGCCTCAACTGAATGACCAAGCCTCTCTTATATAGGAAGAGAAAAGGCGTCACTAATACAACTCAATGATAACAAAACATGAATGACTATTACATAATAGTAATGCTTTATCAAAAGATGAAAGCATTATTACAACTTTTGACTATTACAATCAACTTTTCACTATTACAGACGCGTTTTGAATAAAATACAGACTCAAAAATACAAAACAGAATAACTTTTTGACTAACCGACCACAGATGGCCGACAAACAGGACAAGACTCATACAAGACGACAAATGACTCAACACATGCTTTCGGCTACTTTGGACAAAGGAGCACGGGCTGCGCGGGCAGGAGCATCTTGCAACAAGGCTGACCAACATAATTGTAGGAAATCTAGGCAAATGGGTCCTGAGCATCTTGAAGAGATATGCTTCCGTATGGATCATTATGACTAGAATGATGACTGGAATGGGACGAAGAGGATGAACAGACAGAGGGAACTGAGTCCTCACTGAGTTTATCCATTCGTTTTTTAATAAGACGAGACAACTGTTTTAACTCATTATCAGTACAATGATCAATATCCGCAAAATCTATCTTTGAAGCAGAAGATTTTTTGGATTTTGATTTACTAGAGGATGATTCCTTTAAAGGAGGAACCGTTTGAATAGGAGAAGGATTAGGAAATTCCTTCTGGACCTGACCAACAATGCGATAAGGATCAAACTTATCCCACCATTTTACTGAAAATTCACGAGTAACATGAGTAATTTGACTAAGGTTATTACTAGAAACCTCTTTCTCAGAAGAAACAACAGAAAAAAGAGCAACATTAGCAACAGGAGAATAGAATCCATAATTCCATTTAAGAATCCATGGAATTTTATATTTACTAGCGAAATGTAGAATTACTGGAATGCAGCAATTAGACTGCAGCGCAGGAACTCTAGCACTGAAAACATTAAGGACTGACTGAAGCTCAATTGGAAGAATTTTAAAGATGAGACCAAAGCGTTCCCACCATAAAACGAACCAATGAGGGATTTGACTTTTAAATTTGTGGTCAAATTAAATGAACCACGAATGACTAAACGATGGAGTTTGAAACAGAAAAATCCTGTTCCAAGCTTCCATGTAATCATAATAGCAGAACTGGCTATCATGACCATCAACTGTCTTAAATCTGACGAATGATTACCCCAGTTTGGCATGGTGATAATCTGTTTAATATATAAAGAATGATAGATGATTTTTGAGGAATCATTTCTATCATAAATTGGTTTAATAAGGATTGACTGAGTTTGAAACAAGACATCCTTATAATACATAAGAGATTTATAAGGAGCCAGAGGAATAAAATGCCAGCCAGTTGGAAAGAACTGGGCAGCCAACTTAATAGGATCATCAATTGATTTCATATGTCTTTCAATATGAAATAAATTGGTGGAATAAACAGGAATGTACTCGGTTGGAGTACGTTGACCAGCAGTAGGATTACTGGTCGAAGCAAAAGGATCAATCATGCGAAGAGGCTGGACCAGAGCCGAACTATAGGGCTTTGTTCCAGAAACAAGAGGGGTAAACCTATTAACTACAGTAAGAGGTGTAACTGGATGAGGGATTACAGCTCCCATGGGCTTCTGACTAGGCTGGTCTGGGCCAGAAGGGCCAGGGGCCCGAGCATTTTTACTTGATCCTCTCACACTCATTTTGAATTTGAGGGGTACCTGAATTAATAAATTCCCGAGTTAAAAAGTCAGGAACAGAATTATCACTGCCTTTAATATAATCAATATCAAAATCGAAAATACTTAAAATAGATTGCCATCTGGCAAAAATATGTTTAGCAGCTATATTTTTAACATCTTTTTCTAAACTATATTTTGCTGACTTGCAATCAATGCGAACTAAAAACTTTTGATTTAATAAATCATTTTGAAATTTACTAATACATAAAACCAAAGCTAAAATTTCTTTTTTAATTGTGCTATAATTTAATTGGGCTTGATTCCACGCGCCAGAGTGGAATCGAACAATTTGCTCAGATGAAGCAGAGGTTAATTTCTGCTTCATGATACCACCGAAGCCAATTTCGGAGGCGTCAGTTTCAACCATTTTGAAAGCGGATTCATTAGATATGCCAAGGCAAGGAAGAACCTTAACATATTTCTTAACTTGTTGGACGATGGCAGTATGCTCATCAGTCCAAGGAGGAGGATTTTTCTGTAACCGAAGGAACAAAGGTTTACAGATTTTTCGCAAATTTTGATAAAACTTGTCGACGTAATTAAGAGATCCTAAAAAACGCTGGAGTTGAGTTTTATCAATAATTTTGTCAGGAAATTTATCATCAAATTGAATGACTCTTTGGATTGGACGAACCAAACCGTGATGAATATCATGACCAAGAAACTTAACTCTAACTTGGAACAGACTGCATTTGGTTGGTGAAAGAACCAAACCATTGACTTTAATGGCTTTGAAAAACGAATTCAAGTGTTTGAAATGTTCATCAATAGACTTGGAAAAAATCAGAATGCCATCAATATAAACTATGATAAAGTGACTGAAGGGATTCAAAATTTCATTGAGAATATTTTGAAATTCACTGGCGGCATTCTTCAAGCCAAATGCTTGAACAACCCATTCATAATGACCAAAGGGAGTAGTGAAGGCAGTTTTATATCTATCACTAGGATGAATACTGACTTGCCAAAACCCAGACTTAAGGTCAAACTTACTAAAAATAGTAGCATTACTAAGTCGACTTAGAAGGTCTTTTTTATTAGGTAGGGGATACCTAATCCATTCAAGAACTATGGCGATGGAGGGTGGTTTATACAAAGAGACTAGGTGACTTTTTGAACAAAGAAAGATCAAAAACTTTTGATTTTTAAAAATGACTAAGATTAAACAGATAAAGAACAACGATTAGCAAACAAAAGACACATGTCATCAATTGAAGATGACCGGTGATTCGGTAAAGTAATCTCTTTCATTAATTATAAACATTTGGGAAAGGATTACATCGTATCTGGATTTATTTACAAAGGGAAGAAGAAGTACAGGAACTTCTTCTTCTTCTAACTAAAGAGAAGGTAGAGAGAAGGAGGAGAGAGGGAGGAGAGAACCTCAGATGAGGCTAAATGGTTTACATTTCTAACAGAGGTTGACTAGGCAAAAAGGGAACCTCAGAGAAGGAGGGGAGAGGGAGGAGAGAACCGATGTTAAAGTTTTCAGACCTCTGTGTTTGACCGGAGAACAAACAGTGACGCCAAGAGACAACACCATATATATATATATATATATACGTACTACTAAGAAAATTAGAATTCGAATAGTACCACACTTATCTATTTTGATCGGTTCTTTTTGATTACCAACCCTTTTTTAATTCTCTTCTTTAGTGTTTCTTTCGGTTGTTGATTTTTTCGAACAAAAATTATCATGGAAAATATATAATATTTAACGATATTTTTATAATTGTTCTAACAATATTTAATATTATAAATAAAATTTATTATTTTTTTCTAACATTATAATTTTAACTTTATCATATCAGCTGTCTTTTTTATATGTATATTAATTCCCTTTCTGAAAAAAGTAATAATAATCTCACATTATATTTTTTTCAAGATTAATGTTAAGGTTAGTGTGTGACATATTTAGAACAACTATATATGCTCATGCATATGGAGTATATATACTCGGTTTCTATTTGTAAAAATTAGATAATATTAAATAGTGACTAATTTGTAATATTTTTTTATTTGTAGTAATATTTTTGTAATAAAAAAAATTTAGTAATCAAAATAAAAATCAACTCCTATTACAGTAACCAAAACATTAATTAATCATATGCGTAACACGGACCCACCTGCCACATATATTAAGTACCCCACATGACAACGGTTAAATATTAGTCTATTAAGCCCTTAAGTTTGGATGGAATATTAAGTAACGATTAGTTTGTAATATTTTTTTGAGTATAGTAATGTCATTGTAAAAAAAATTAGTAATAAGAATGAAAATCAACCTCTGATACTGAAATAACAGGGATATATTAGTAATATACTTAGTCAAACCTGATTATTAAATTTAACAAATAATTAGAAGCTCTAAATTGAAACTTTAATTTAATTATTTTCATAAAAAATAATCAATAACAATTTTAAAATCTAATTATTAAATATATTTTACTTTTTAAAGCTGATTATAAACAAATTTAACTGCTTATAACTAATCTTAAATACCCTAAATGTCTATTTATTTCAAACTTATTATCTACCGAAATATATACTTTAATTTTTTATTTTATTTATTTATTTATTTATTTTATTTTATTATTATTATTTGTACAATAACAAAACTTGATTCCCATGCACAATCAAGACAACTCACAGGTTACGAGAAAAGGTGTTAACCCACATAAAGGACCCATCCATTATAGTACTACTACTATACTGTAGTAGTCGTATCATCTTATTCTCTTGACTGTCCTTTTCTAGTTGTAACACTTTCCAAAAAGACAAATAGCTCAGTCATCATATTCTGTTTTTAGAGAAATTAAAGCTACGTGCACTTAAATTGTGCATCCACTCTCCTTTTTTTCTTTTTTTTTAAGTCCCATTTTTTGGGAGAATAAAACATCAAGAATCAATTAAATTTCACATAAAGAACAAAAAATTAAACTACAGTAAGAAATAAACAAATTTCACATAAAAGAGAAAACAAACTTCACATAAAAAAGAAAAAAAAAATAGACTCACATAAGAGAACCAACTCTTAAATCTAAATATCACAACACCTTAGTCTTAACCACTAGGCTAGGGCTCATCGACAATTGTGCATCCACTTAGGTGATAAAGTATTTTGTACTCTATCCGTTCCATAATATATGACGTTTTAGAGTTATGTACAAAAATTAAAAAAAAATAATTGTATAATATTAAATATAATATCAATTGTCTATAATACTTTTAAATTTTCATAATTACCATACTTATCTCTAAGGCTATAAACGAGCCAACAGTTCGTCTCAATTCAGGCTCGACTAAAAAAAATACGAACGAGACTCGAATTCGTTAATAACATAATTCAAATCTGAGCATAAAAAATAGTTCGAATAAAAATATTAGTTGAATCTGAGCAAAATTATGCTTGACTCGTTTAAAATTCAAACTACTCGAATTCTCAATTGTGATTCGATACATATTCGATTGATACAGTTTTGATTAGATACTCGATACATTCTCTTATAATATATATAAAATTAAATCAAATTAGAATTATTATTATTTTGTTTTATTTTTAATTTTAATTGTGATTTTATATTTGTAAAGTGTAATAGTAAATATATTTCTCATTTCAAAGTAAAATAACAAATTCAATTTATAATTATATTTATTACAAAGCTAGTTATTATGTGGAGACTCGAATTCGAATTTGAATATAATTTGATCCAAGTTAGATCGAATTCGAGTAATAAATATTCGAGTCGAGTCGAACCCGAGTAGAATTTTTCAAATACAATTCGAATTTGAGTATGAATTTAACGTTTCGAGTCGAATTCGAGCAACTCTCTATTCGCTTCGATTCGACTCGTTTACACCCTTACTTATTTCATATACTTTTTCTCTCTCATTTGTAATATTTTTCATGAGGGTAATTTTGAAAAGATTATAGTTAATTTTTCTAAATTATATAAAATAACAAATAATTTAAAAAAAATGAAATTATCTAAAACGTTATATATTATGAGACGAAAGGAGTAATTTAAAAAATGGTGTGTCTATCAACATAATAACTAAATGGAATTCATAATATCCATCTTTTAATGAATGACTTGAGTATATTTTTTATGCAAATTAAGAAATTTTATTTATGAATGAGATTTTAGCCTGGTGGTTAAGACTGAAAAATTGTGACGTTTAAGTCTCGTGTTTAATTTTCACTTAAGTGAGTGTGTTTTCTCTTTTATTGTCAGTTTATTATTTCTTCTTTTTTTTAATAAGGTTTGATTGGTTATTAATATTGTAATAGTGAATGTATACTTTATTATAAAAATATATTGTACTTAATTTCTAAAAAGTGGGACTTCAAAAAAATATAAAAAAATCAACATTCTTTCTCTAATATGCATCCCTAAGTAAAAAGAATAATATTTTAAATAAAAACAATAGTTCTCTATTATTGGCGGGATCCAAAAAAAAATTGTAAATCTAGTTATTTTAATGAAATAAACTATTTTCCCAATAGGTCTACCACATTGTAATGATTTATGTAGTTTGGTCATTTTTTGGGGACATTTTGTTTCTCTCACTCTTAATGATATGTTTGGATTTGAGTAATTAAGGTGTGAATGGAATGACTCATTCATATATATGGAATAAAAAAAATTGTATTTAGAATGAAAAAATTGTGTTTGGTTCCTTGGAGTAGTTAGAACATATGGAATAATTCATTTCAACTAGAATAGAATGAATTATTCCACTCTTCATTCCATTCCTTCAATCCAAACGTAATATTAGAACTTTGGCCTCCTTTTTTAAGGATGAAGCACGAGTATGCTTTTAATTTGTACTAGTTTTCTAATGTATAGTTGAATAGCTAGCATTGTTGTCCCTTCAACTTAATTACCTATAAAACTAATCAAATCAATGTTATATAATATGTATATATGCCTAAATTTACAAAATTGACATATCCCATCTACTTTGACATTTTTTACAATTTTATAATTTTCATCAACTTCTAAGCCGAATTACATTATACATTAAAACTAGCATGTAAGTGAAAAGACGGAAGTACTATCATTCATTCAGTTTCACTCCTACAAATGCTATGCTATGATGCCATTGATCACATTTATATATATATAATATATATTGGCTATATATAACTCCATTTCAATTAATATTGGTGAACCTAGACTTGAGAAACTAATTAATACTAACTTTTGTGTTGTGTCTAGATGTACGTATTATTTCTTCTTCATTATATATATATATTACTATCACATTAAAATTAAAATAGTTTATCAGCATGTTGTTTGATCATCGATCGTCAAAAGACATAAATAAGACGCCCACATTTCTTTAATTTAATTAATTCTAAACACATCTTTCGTCATTAAAAAATAAAATATTTTATCATATATATATATCTATATATGTATGTGTATATATATTATTTTCGCTAAAAGGAAAGATCAATTCGTAAGCCAAAATTCCAGCCACACTGACAAACCAAAAAATTGTAGACCTTAATTGTTAATAACATTAATGAAGCTAGCATTGTGCTGGCTTTATATATAGCTTGTTCAAGCTGCACAATTTATAATTAAATATACATGCATTCAGTTTTGAAGATCTTCTTGATCATATATATAATTATATATTAAACACTTAAGACGACGAGATAGATCATATGTAGAGATACATATCTATAGATATAATATATATCTGATCATATATATATATATGAACACGGAATTGTTTGGTCCATATATATATATTATATATTGAACCAATTACCGCCCCAAGCTAAGAGCAGCCTGAACATCAAGCCTCCATGCAAATCCTCCAAACGCCAACTTCCACACATCACACGGCACCACCACCACCACCATCTTCCCACTTCCACCTATATACACTACCCTCACCCTGCATGAAAACGCACCCCTCCACACCGGAAACTTCTCCTTCGCCGCCAGCCACACCACCACCTCCGGAGGCACTCCTCCTCCGTCCTGGGGGTCCACCAACCTCCTATACGCCAAATTCACCCACTTCATCCCATCAACCCCATCCGATACAAACCCCGGACACGTGTCCACCTCCAAATTATTCACCTTCTCCGTATCCGTACACCCTAACCTCCCCTCCTCCACAAATATGTCCGTCACGCATTCCATCGTCACCCACGATTCCACCACTCTAAATCCCGGCACCATAGCCGTCAGATCTGACGCATGGAATATATTTTCATTGAAGTTCATCTGTTGCACCACTGAATAATCAATTTCTCTGGGTATTCCATTTTCCGAAGAGCTCTTACCGATCTGAGGAAATAATTCTAACGTCACCACGGTTTCACCAAACCAATCTTCACCTTCTTTAGCCTTATTATTCTTTTCGCTCCTTGCAATATTTTTCACATTTTTTTTAACCCTCACGTACTTTCTCTTAGCTCTTTTCATACTAACCAACCCCTTCTTGTTGTCCAGATCGGAGTATCCCGACACGGAACCGTCCATCGCCGGTTTCGGAGCGATCGGACGGAATCTTAGCATAATTCGATTCATTATCGTGTTACCGTTCTCGTTATTTCCTGCTGGAAAGAACCGATCTCCACCGTCCATCTTATCTCCACTTTATCTCTCTACCTAGTATGCAATTATTCTCTCTCTAAACTAAAGCATCATCATGTTTTGTTTCCGGAGGAGGCTCAAGTTCGACGATAATGAGGCTTGAGGGAGGAGTACGGTCGGCGAGCCAGAAGGCACCACGTGTCTTGGGCAACATGATCAGATGTCTAGTTTCAATTCTATTGTCAAATTATTTACCTGTAATTATTTTATATATATTTAAATAAATTGCATGCATTAAAAATAATACATGAAATGGACCAACATATATATAAGACATGAAGTAAAGCCGTAAATTTTGATTAGTTCAATCTAATGTCACACTCCATTTCTCATCTACTTTCTGTATTTATTGGTGTCACATAATTTTTATCTATTTATTTATATTTAACTTCATAATTAAATATAAAATACATAAAAAATAAAATATAAAGATGAGATTAATAAATTTAGAATATATTTATGAACACATTCAAAGACACACTTAAGTGTAAAATATTAATAAATGAGTAGAGAGAAAAGTGTTATAGAGTAAGTCTGTAAAATAAACTAAACGGTTCGAGTTTAATTCGTCTTCGATCGACTAAAAATTTGATTCAAGTTCGACTCGAAATATAAACGACTCAAATACGAGTAAAATTTAAAATTTGATAAATTATTTGAGCTATTTCAAATAACAACTTTCTTTTGATACTCGGATCATATTCGTTCGAAAAAATCAAGTTAGTCAGGTTCGTTTCGAAATCGTGCTCGACTCGCGTGATAGCTAAGTGAATCTCAATCAAACCTTATTTCATACTCGATAAATTTTATAAACCGAATTTGAATAACTCAGTACTCGACTTGACTCGACTCAGTTTATTTACACACCTATTATAAAGAAATCATAAAGAAATATTTTATTGCTATTTAATACTTGGTATGTATTTGAATGAATATTTGGATGTGTAGATAGATGTACTCGTGAATTTTTATTGTCGATGAGACGCATAAAATAGGTGATCAGATGTGATTTTTCAAATTATCAAAAATAGTAGGGTGAGCAGATTGGTGGCGTCAGATCAAGTGGGTCCCGCATTAAAGCATCGTATCCAAGGAAACGGAGGGTTGTGATTGGTTGGGAATTTTTGATGAACGGGAGGGTGAACACGTATCAGACGAATTTGTATTGTATCGAAATTCGTATATACACGTGTTTATAACACGATTCCGTTCATGAATCATGTCTGTATTGAAAATTAATACATGATTAAAATAATATTTATAATATTGACGTCGTATTGTGTAGTATCGTATCAACCTCTATCAACACACGTTGAGCAATTTAAACAAAAAAAGGACACGTACGTGCCTCGAATTAGGCAAAGTGGAATAGCCTTTTGTTGGGAGGCTCCGTAACCGGACGCGTGGTTTCCGTTATTTGTTTCATGCTCTCGTTAGGCACGTGTTTGTTATTGTGGTGGGCCACGTGTTGGATTCAGAAAGGATATGGGCTCTCTGATTGGATACTTTAGCTGTCGTTGTAAGTTGCATCGGATGAGGCCGCGTGTGCGGTCCGATGTTTGGATTTGGACCATAGATCCATATTGTTTACTCTAATGGAGAATTGGTAGTTGACTCCTACAATGTATTTGAATAAACGTCCAATTATAATTATAAAATAAAAAATTATAAAAAAATCTAATGATATTTATCCTAACTAAGATTTTTATAAAGATACCGAAAATGAAAATTTCAATTATTATTACACAACTTACTCCTATTTTTTTTTGTAAAGACAAAGAAATAAATCTATTTTCTCTCCTTCCGGGGACCCCTTGCTATTAGTGAGATACCCGGTAACTGGCAGTCAAAAAATCAACGTAAACATTCATAATATGTCATTTTTCTTGATATTTTTACATGTATTTTTAATATTTTTATATGATAATTTTTTATACAAAAAAAATTTATCTTGTTTTAATGTGAGAGATTACCATGTGAAAATATTAAAAATATATGAGTGAAAATGATGCTCCTCAGAAAAAATATTTTCATCCGACTCTTGCAGCAATACTCATTTCAACTTCAAATAGTTAATTTTATAAAATTATAAATTGATGTAAATTTGTTTGAGTTTGAAGATAAAATAATTTAGAAATTGATGATACTTTTCAAATATTTTAAAACACTAATTAAATAAATTCATATTAATATTGGATTAGAAAATGTCCTAAACTGAAATTTAAATATCAAAATGAGACTATTTTAGTGGGTCGGGCTGTATATTTCAATATTATTTTGTTGCTATTTTATCATCCATTAATTATTGTCTTAGTACTAGAAAAGAAAATCGGAAACTTGCCACGTTTGTTGTAGTATTTGATTGGACAAACTCTATGCCACAAAATTAAAGTTGCTGGCCCAAAAGTTTAAATGTGTGATTTCATTTTTCGAATCTTTTTATAAGGTGTTAAATTTGTACTTCCAAACAAAGCATAAACACTATTTTCACTGTTTTTGCATTGGATTGGCGGGTTAAACTATAGGTAGAAAACAAAAATAGAAAAAACAAAGAAATTGAATGAAAAACAGAACGACAAATTTATATTGATATAAAATGTGAACGTACAGTAAAACATAGAATAAGAAAGAATTTAAAAGAGACTCGTACTTTATTATTTTATCTTATCACTTAAGAGTAAAGTTACACATTAATTATAATCTAATTTTGTCATCGCCATGAGATTTGTCTACATGTCTTATTTGCTTTTTAGGAATACACTTTTAAATGCAATAGAAAAATAAATTAGGGAGAACTTCGTCATTGTCCATCTATCACTTACTAAACATAAAACTATTAATACTTTTTCTTTTTCAAAATTAGAAATATATTTGACTTTTGAAATCTAACGACGGAATATTAAATTTTAAAATTAGTATAACTCATAAAAGTGTGAATGTAATAGTATCAACTTAAATTAAATATATTTACATCAATTTGAAGTTTAATATACCGTTGTTTGACCTCAAAAATCAAATTATATATTTAATTTTAAAACGGAAGGAGTATGTTTTAGTAATTTTTCATTCCGTTTTTGACTCAGATAATCAAATCTCCTAAGAATTTAAAATTATTAATTGGCAAGAGTGTGACTTCAATTGTGAAACTTAATATTAATACATGGATCGGATAAAATTACAAGAGAATTTCACTTATTATACATTTCTTTAAAAGAGTTGCCACCAATACTTAACCAACAATCAAAAAATCAAACGTAAACATTTGCAATATATATCATTTTTTCGCCCCTTCCAATTCTGATTGGTGTCCCTGATATTTTTCAGTGGGTAGTTGCTGTTCTTGGCAGCTCCTCCAACGATGTTGCTGCTATGTTTTGTATGGTTCTTTGGTGTTTATAGCGTAATAGAAACGAGGTTCTATGGAATGGCAAGACTCAGCAACCTGTAAGCCTTCTCAATCTTGCAGGATCATTTCTTCACCAATGGACAGCAACTCAAGGGCCTCTGGTTTATGGTTCTCTACCGGGAGTTGATGAAAGTTTGCTTTGCTGGGTTAAACCCAGGACTGGGTCTTTCAAATGTAATTTTGATGGGGCTATTTTTTCTGGTTTCAATCGGCTTGGCTATGGGTGGGTGGTTCGGGATGACAGTGGCTCATTGGTTGCTGATGGTCATGGCAGTTTAGTCTGCCCCTCTAATCCGGAGCTCACAGAAGCGCTGGATTGTAAAGAAGCTCTTAGTTGGTTGAAGGCTCGTTCGATGTCAAAGGTTGTGATTGAGTCGAATGCTTTTCAATCTTATACAAGCTCTAAATTCTACTGTTTCATATCCAAAATCGCTTGATTTAATCTTGAATGATTGTAAGGAGCTGTGTTTAGCAATCGATGTTAATCATATTCGTTTTGTTAGGAGGTCAGCGAATCAGGTCGCTCATTGTTTAGCCCGTGCTTCTGATTCTGTGTCTGATGCTCAGGTTTGGGAGAGATCTCCCCCAAATTTCCTTTGTAATGCACTACTTTTTGATCTCCAATAGAATTCCCTATTTTCTCTCAAAAAAATAAAAAATAAAAATATTACAAGATGATACATATTTCATGGTTGGTTAGGGTTTCACATTCTGTTGTATTTGACAATTGTTTCTATATTTCATGGTTGGTTAAGGCAAAATCTACAAATATTTTCACTTACTAGGAATTCTAGCCAGTTTAGAATTCAGACAAAAATATAATGTATGCCTGTACAGATCTCTCTTATTTCTCCCTTGAATTAAAAAAAAAGAAATAACTTTTTCGTCATTAACATGACTAACGGATAACTGCAACCAATTTAACACAAACAGCAAAAGCTTGATCCTTTTACAAAATATTATTGCTATTTCAAGTCATCCCATTAGGAGAAGAGGATCATAGAGGGACTAATTGACAACATCAAGAACCAGCTTACGAGACTTGAGAACAGACCACCTCAAACGCCTGTAGTAAGCTGCTTGAAGAAGAGCCAGGGACAGTACAAATATCCACTTGAATCCCATCTGCATTAAACAAGTACAGACTGTTCAGAGGTCAATTACCTTTAAATATACTTTAAATAGATGAAACAATGTGAATGTACCAATTTCCTCTCTTCCATTTCTGGTTCTGCAGCCCATGACAAAAAGCTCACAATATCTTTTCCCATCTGTAACAATAATTATGGAGGATAACATTGAAAATTACCCAAATAGACTACCTATAATAATATATAACTCAACTACAAATCTCCCATCATGGGTAGGAGTTCTTATATTTCATATAAAAAAAATATTCCAACCTGAGCTTCCGTTGCAGGGGTACCGTCTTCATACTCCACAGCACCGTCATTAAGCATTTTAGGCATAGCAATAGCTCCCCCAGGAAAGTATGGATTGTAGTGTAATCCTTCTCGGATCTACAACATCATTACCGTTGGACCAAGTTAACTAAAGAAACGGGCGAGCAACCTAAGTTCGTAAAAATACAACTCTTGATAAGTTAAAGCAAAAACACATTGTATCCTGTAGCAAGCTAAAGATCACTCAGATAAATATGAGGGGATATGGGGCCATAATTGTGTAGAAAGGCAATTTTCACCTTCACATGTCAAAAAATAACAAAAGTAGGAAACAATCATCAAGCATCAAAGTGATGTGTTAAGTTTCCAGCGCAAAACCTTAAACCATTAGGTGGAGTGGCCAACAGGTATATGAAGCGCACTCTCAAGAGCACCAACAGTACGACTTTAAGGAAACACACGTGTATTATTATTATTATTTGCATGCACTACATGAGTCACAATTCCCAAATTTGAACCCCGCGCGCGTGCGCCGGGGGGGGGGGGGTGGGGGGATTTATTTGTGCCACAAAAGTTGCACTGAAATACACAAGACCCATATAGTCCTCCCTGTGATCTCTCAAGTATTTGATTCAGTAGCTGGAGTCAAAGGACTCACCGATGTGTGTTTCTCCCTTGTGGATCATGCCAAGGCAATCCTATCCTAGAGAGTGTGGTCCTTTGATGATCACGTGTCAGTGTACTTGGGACTTCAATTACCAACTCACTGCAATTCTCATTGCACATATTTAACCAAGTAGTAGCCATCTCAATTTTTCATAATGTGAAAAATCAAAATTCAAGATTCAGGATACAAAATTCCACCTTGAGTAAAGTACTCTCAACTTGTACTTGTTGCAAAGTAATTTGGCTCTCAGCTTCAAGCAGTTGTCTACCAGACACCCGCAGAAGTATTTCCTTTCTGCCCTTCCATACATTTTCCTTGTGCAGTTGTGCTTGTGCTCCTAACTTGACCTCATTCCTAGACAAAGTTTCCACTACTTGAGTGTGTCGCACCTTTTTTCTTTCTGAAGAAATAAACCAAACACTATGTTCCTATGAAAAGAGGCATCCTCATGCCAACAAAGTGGAAAATTCTGCCATACAGCACTTGAGTTGCAAACAGTAGTGCATAGTGTAACATGCTACAAACGCAAGTTTTTACTTTAAAATATTGACTAACAAAGGCTCATAATACAATGCACTAATCATGACAAAAGGGGAGTAGGAGGCAGAAACTCCAACTTACACCGAGCCTCTCATGACTCAATGGTAAAAAAAACTACTCATAAAGCTTGGGTGCACGAGGTCTTGGGATCCATTCTTGTCAAAGACAACAATGTTAAATTTCAGTCGAATATATAAAAAAAAATCCAACTTACACTAGTAAAAAACTATCTAAAACAGAGCACGAAAGTTGCATTATCTTATCATTAACAAGCATAATAATCATATTGCAAACTGTAAAAATTCTCCAAATATCAAGGTAATGAAGTTGTTATAGTCCTTGTTCCTGAAGAGAGATGCACACAAGCTAACAAAAAGAAACTTACTGAAACACCAGCAGGAGGGTCACGGTAACCAGTCAGAAGGGCAAATACGTAGTTTTGACCATTGTGACGAGCCTGATAAGAGAGGGGTGGGGGGAATAAGAAATTGCTAGAATACATAAAACTCTTGAACGACATTAAAACCAGAAGGCAGGAATTACTTTAGTAATAAGACTTAAATCAGGAGGATAGGCCCCTCCATTAGCAAACCTAGCTGCCTGCTCATTGGGATATGGCTGAGGAAATCGATCACTCAGTTTTCCAGGACGGGTGAACATCTCACCCTCATCATTAGGTCCGTCGACCACCTCAATCTCAGCAGCCATGGCCTTTGTTTCCTCCTCCGTGTACGCCACACCCACCAAGTCACGATATGAAATTAGGGACATTGAATGGCAGGATGCACAGACTTGTTGGTACACCTGGTGACCACGACGAATCCTGCTCATGCGAAGTTGACCACAACACACCAAGATCAGCAATAACACGAGATAACCTATTGATTCAAATAAATGAATAACGTTCACAGTTACTCAATTGTTAAAAACTTTCATATAGAATTATGTTTTCCCTTGACTAGGTTGCACCTCATTGAATGGTTTGAAAATAAATCCTCCGTTAATCTAGTTGGTAGGGCACTGCTGTACTCAACTGAGAACTACGAAAAGATATCTGAAAAATAAATGGGTGGTTGAACGAAACTCACGAAGCGTGATCATATGAACTGAGAATGCCTTGGTGAGGCCATGGATAGTTTGGACACTCCAAGCCATGTTCAGCCTCATCAGCAGATGCTATTGTTGCAAAACTCAAAAGCCCCGATACACCAGCTCCAAGGAGTGCAAATGCTCTCAGGGACTTCATGCCAGCAGATCCAACTCCCTCTAGATCTTTCCTTGCCGTAAGGGATGACAAAACTGGAGGGGCCTGCAAATTACCATGTGAATACAATAAACAGAGAAGATTGACAATCATTGTCAATTACAACATAACATAAGCTGTAGTATCATATATTCCTATTCCCAAACTTCAATTATGAATATTAACCAATGCAACTGAATTTTAGACAACACAATCCAATATTGTTATGCCCTTTTCCCCCTCAACTCAGTTCAGGTGCATTTAGTATATCTAACAGGCTAAAAAATCAACTAGACCAGGCCACATAACCGCTTAAAATGTGCACAATAAAGTTGACGGAACATTGAAAACCTAATATGACATAAAACTTATTATAAATCCTAGACAAATCAAGGAAGAGTCCTTGGTAGTTTCTGAACATAATTATTTTATTATTGAATAGCCAAGTATTAGTTGGTTTGGTAGCTATAGTTATTTTAAGAAAAATAGAATTGCAATCTTGGTTTTTAGGGGTGATGAATAATATTAAATTTAAGTAACACCTTGTCTTTGAGTTTTAATTTGGATAGAAAAGAAAAGAAAGTAAAGAAAAACAAAAAGAAGTGGTGTCTTTGAGTTTTTTAATAGAAGAGAAAAGAAAAGAAAGCTAAGGAAAGTGGTATCTTTGAGTTTTAGTTAGAGAAGAAAAGAAAAGCAAGCTAAGAAAACTAGGAAAGTGAATGCATTTTGATTTAACAAAATTTCTTCTCACTTTTGAGAAGAAAGCTAGAGAAAAGAAAGTAAATTTTCTCCTCTCTTTTTTAACTTTTCTTTTCTACAATTAAAAAACTTCTAGGCAGGGTAGCTTTTTGCTTGTATGCAACTTCCAATCATTTTTATATTTAAATAAGAGCTACTACCGATACCTTGGGAGATTAGGTTCTTTGAATTGTTTCTTCTTTGATTTCTCCTAATTTTTACTCTTGACAGTTACTCCACAACCCTGTGCTCATCCATAATGTTTCCAATTAACCCTAATTGCATTGGAAATACCCACCCCACTATTATGTCATCATGTTTAATGCTATAGATAAATTTCCTCAATCCAATTATAAGAAGGAATCTCATCTTCCTTTGAGGATGATCAAGCACCATCCTCTTCCAGCCAGAACTTATTTTAAGAACTTAGGGGTTGTTTGTTATGCACTGAATGGATGAATCGGTCAGCCATTCAGTGTGCTTGTTTTGAAAAAAAATCGTCTGAATGGCTGAATCGGTCAGCCATTTAAACAATTTGGGCAGAATGATTTAGTGTCATTTTTTTTTCTGAATGGGCTGAATGACGGCTGAATGAAGTATTTTTTTTACAATATTAACTTTTATATTAAGTAATATTAAATAAATTTACAACAATTTTGAATTTTTTCATAAGGGTAAAATAATAAAAACATGCTATTCAGATGTTTCAGATATGTCAATTATCAAACAACTTTTTTCATTCAGTATTCAGTTTCATTCAGCTCATTCAGATTTAGAACGATTTCATTCAGTTTTTATCAAACAGCCCCTTAGTTGCCTAAAAATATGTCTTATCTATCATAGTTATTCCTTTTATTTTTCTCCTCTTCAAATTTTCTATCAGAAAAATTGCAAATATTTAATATTCCAGTATATTTATTGGGAGCTCAGGGGTGATAAATCCTAAAAATAGAAAACTATTAAGTGGCAAAAATTTAAAGAAAACTATCTCCTTCACATAACTCATAAGCTCATGTTTTCGCATACAAACTTTACTAATCTCCCAGAACCCAGATTCAAAAGTTGAAGCAATAAAAACCTTTCAGATATATTTTGCACCTACTTTGTTTCAAATATATTTGTACGCTTGAGTCATTATTCTCAAAATGGAAACCCCAAAAAAACAAAAAAAAAACTCGTTCAATATTCAAGGATTCTAGTGATTAAATGATAAATGACTATTGTAAAACTACATTAAACTTTGTACAAATTTCAAGGGAATTAATGAGAAAATGATAAATATCTACTTCTTGTCAAACTACATCAAACTATAATATTGCTTCATAAGTAAAGGGGACTTTGTGATAATTATAAAACTAATGTCCTTTGCTAATAGCTGTTGAGTCAATAGCCTAAAAAGCAAGTAAGTAATGACAAGAAAGCACGATTAAGTTAAATGTGCATCTACGATTCCTTACACCAGATACATATGCAAAGCGATGCAATGCAGGAAAATATTCTTACAATGGATTGAGATTGGAATCTCGCCCTCAGTAACTGGTGGATTGCTCTACCCCCGGTCATTTTAGTCAATTTCTCTGTTAGTCACAACAACAACAATAACAACAAAAGAAAAGGATAACATCAACAAAACAGACAAAAACCACAGATAATGGAGGCCTAGCATTAACACTGTCATCAAATTGAGCAGAAAGAAAAAAATTCGAACAATTATTTCACAATCCAATACAAAACAGGAAAGAAGTAAGTTGTGAGTAAACAGCTATCCCCAAAAATAAAAGGAGCTTTCATACAAAAGTGCTGGGCATATACAATTTCAAGGAAACAAGTCATATGCATGATATCCTGAAAGATCAGGAAGGTAGAACACATGTTGAAGGAAAAAAAATGCAATTCAACCCGAGGCAGTCAAACCAGGGATTACTTTTATTCAAAATTGCAAATTCTACATCCTAATCTCATTATCATTCCACTACCCTATGTAGCCAACTAAGATTAGTTCATCCGGCTATTAGCTCTAACTTATCATTAACATACACTTAAATGGTCATCCAATGCTGGTTCCCAAATTTCAGTCCGTAAAGTGTCATCTATGTAAGTTAGGTACCCACACATTTGAAAACTTTATCCCCTTAGATAGTTTTCCCTGTGAAAAGGAAACTTTTCCCCTCACAATAAGATTCCATATTATCCTGTTATTGCTACTACAGCCGTCTTAATTTTGAGCTATTTGTTTTGTTGACTTTTTATGCATGTTAAAGTTTGCAAAAGACACCCATAACTTTGTAAAATCATTGTTTTTATAAAAAGCTTTAGTCTCGGGAAAAAGTAATCAAAGGAAAGACATGTCTAAGCATGTTTACACAAACATCAACATTCCCAAAAAAAAAGTAAGAGTCTCATTATTGGCACAGCTTGCAGTTACGCACAAAATGCCCGACCAACAGAGAAATGGGACAAGTTTTATAAGAAATGAGATATATCAGACTTATAAGATCAAATAGTAAGTTTTAGCTCACTGCAACATATCTTCAGCAACTTCATCAACAAGAAAAGCCAGAAAAAATCAATAATTAGTAGAGCAAATAACATAACAGAGTGCTAAAATAATTTAACATATATCAATGATTACCAATAAACTCTAACAAGGCTCAGCAGAGTTAACCCAACCACGTCCAGCTTTAAAAGTCAGCAAATTTTGGCACAACAAACAAATCGAAATTGGAAAATAGGTAATCAGAAATGCAGTAACACAGATGAAACCGCGACAGAAGATACAAGACAGGAAGTACAAAAGAAAGTAAGATGCAAACGGAATCTGGTATGGTGTTCGATCAATATAATAAGAACAGACATAAAGAAAGAAGAAATGAAAAAAAATATCTTTACATAAAAGAGAGATGGAGAAATAGCCTACCTCTTAGAATTGAATAGAAGAATACGAAAAAATAAAAGGGAAAAAGAATGAGAAACTGACCAGTAAGCAGTAGATCTCGACGAAGCAGCCTTCCTTAGGGTTTGATTTCCTGTTTTTTGTTTTTAATTAATAATCCGTTTAGTCTCTTGATTTGTGGAGTATTTTTTTTCTTCTCTGGTTGCCGGTGAACAAATGATGTGGTGTGTGTGGAAACCACGCGAGAAGCGTGTGATTTTAACGGAATCAACGATTAACAGTTTAACACTCTCACTAACCATGGGCCGCCGGTTTTGCTTGGCCCAGAGTAGAAAGTTCAATACTGATAACGAGTTATAAGAGAAGTGAAAAATGTACATTGTTTTTTATTTTAAAAAAAAAACTTTGACAATTAGAAAAAAGTTAATTGACGAACTACTCCTTGTAATATTACAGAGGTTACAAATTAGTTATTGCTCCCAAAAAATTTATAGAAATGTCATTTTATTTTATTTTTTTTAAATAGTTACTAAATTTAGAAACATTTTCATTATGTTAAAATAAAACAGACGGACGGTGGCAACATAAAAAGTTCATCTACGCTACATGGCACAAATATGATAACTGAGTTGGCTGTAATATACAAGTCAGGAGTGGTTAACATGAAGTGAACTTCATGGTAAGTTTACTTAATGCCCAATATAGTGTTAACACGCAAACAGAGAGATCACCCTCCCGCTTGTGTGTCAACACTATATAAGAAATAAGGTGAACTTACCATGCTAACCGGATCTTCTCAGAGTTGCGTCACCCAACTCTGTCTATATTTGCAGAATATGACCTCATATATTGCTTTAGTTTATGTCTTTATGATGTTGGATGGTGAGATGAACTCCCATGCCTTTACATAACTCTAAAAATAAGAAACTCAAATTTACACATCCACGAGGTGAAATCCACTCACTATTTAAGTGAGAGTGGTCATGTGAAAATATTAATTTGTATGTGAAAATATCAATTCCCTTAAAATAAACTTCTTAATAATTGTTAATAATTTAATTAGAGCCAAATTAATACTGTGAAATGGTTGTTATAACATTAAAATTTATAATTATACAGTAATTTTTCTTTTTCGAGGTTAAGCATAGGTTCGTTCATACATAAGTTTTATGGTCATCCAAATACAGGCATCGGACATGGCAATTTCCATTTCATAAAAAGGTCACAAGTTTTATGTTGTTACAAGACAAAAAATACTCGTGGCCAATGACACCATGATTGCCATGTTTCAATATCTAGAAAGGCTAGGAGAAGAACTATATATATGCTGTATCCATTCTAATTCCTCAATCAATCATTATTGCAGATTCTGCAATGCCATCACAAGAAACCTAATAAATCTCTGCTCAAGCCCTAGTGTGTTCTAGTAGTTATATACCAATCAATAATGTGTACTCTATCATCAGCTATAGTCGGTTCTGAAATCAAAATCCAAGCAAAACATGGTAGAACAATATTGGAAGGAATGTACAAAGAAGCCAGTTTTTACATGGATGGCTGATTTTTTCTAATCCCCTCTAAAGAAGGCCTTTCTTTTCTACAACAAAACAATTTCCATGCCTTGCACCAGACCAGGATATAGGAGAAGAGAAGAGATACAAATTAAAGAGACAGAAAAAGAAAAGGGGCAAACTTGAGGGATAGGGTAAATTGTACTAATATGTTTGGGTGCCAGCAAATTATCTTGGAACTAGTTCCACTTGTTCCAATCTATCTTCTGCTTTAGCAAGCATATCATTTGCTTTCAGGCCTTCCGTGTCCTGTCAGGATCCAATATAAAAGTGCGTTAATATAACATTAATACTTTTCTTACCTTGTTTATAACATGTAATAATTAGCTTCTTGAAATTTAAAATGTGACCCAAAAGATTCAACAAATAAAATGTTCAAACTAATACTTTTCTTACCGTGTTTATGTCAGCCTTTCTGCACTGATGTAAAAAAAAAACATCACAAGGAGGCTCTCAGAATTTCGAAGGATCACTTGTAAACATTGGTGATAGCTGCAAAAATGAACTAGTATTAATGTGATGTACAAATAAAGAGGCAAGTGCACATGAAGGGGTGAGAGAGAGAGAGAGAGAGAGATGCCTTTCATTTCAATATAGGAGCATATGGAGCTGGGCAAGGAGACACAGAGACATCAGGTAACTGGCCAATCAAATCAACTGCCACCTGCAAGCAAGTACGTAGAACCTTCTTTTCCAACCTGACAAGTTGTGTGGCAACTCGCTTCTTTGGATCCAAATTAGAATCTGCCAACTGACATAACATACACTTGTTAGTTGAAGCTCACAACCTATCAGTAAGGTTCACTCATCTAAAAACTTGGAAGGTCTGCAAAATTACCAAGGATTCATCCTCACTCAGAGTGGTAGGGTAACCAGCCAATCTTGTTCTGAAATAATCAGCAAGTTGGTCCAAAACTGCCATTTCCATACAAGGGCTTACCTATAAAATCCACAAATTAACTGTAATTCCAGGCAAAATGCATCAATTCAGCTTCCATTACTTCATTTTATTTTTTGTGATTTTTCTAGTTATTTCCTTTTCTTTCTGGGGTTCCTATCATTTAGTCAACCACATGTATGTTTCCTGCCGCAAAGAAAAAACACAAATAGTCAAATACACAACTGGCATTCTATTTACGGTGGTTCCAATCAAGTATGACGTATAGGAATAGGAATAGAAATCCAAAGGTTTGTTAATTGTCTATACATGCACATTCAATTAAGGATTTGCTTGACCACCTTCGCCTGAAGGCATAAAATTCTTTTGCGCAAGTTCAATATATCTAAACCCTTTAGTGATACTTCAACTACTATAAAAAAGAAAGTCATACCTCGAAACTTTTTTTTAAAAATGTATACAGTGAATAGAGGGCATAGAACATAACCTCAAGCCCTGCAAGGAAATAAAGGAAATATATAGGGCATAGGATAATGCCACGATTGAGGCTCGATAATAAGTCCATAAGAACTATGAAAGAGTGCCTCCATTGAGGCTTGAACTCCTGACCACTCCCATATCACGGAGGATTTGATACCACTTGAGCTAGAGCTCCTTGGTAAAACATGGAAGCTTTCAAACTTTTTCTTCTTGATTACAATGTGATTCCAGTTGTGGAGATGGAGCGCATAAATTATTTATTCATGTTTTCCATAGGTAGTTTTTTCTGGAGCGTGTAAATTTTAACATAAATGCTGAATATTTGAACAATAGAAGGGCCAAAAAATTTAAAAGGTCTTCGACAAACTAAATTCATTTCTTTTACATTATCTTTCTTTATTTTATTTTTCTTTTTTAGCGTGGGGTGGGGAGAAGGAAACACCCATGTCAATTTTGACTGTATGAAGATTGTGAAATTTAGATCAATTTTAAATCTATTATGTTAATTAAATACAATCCAAGATAACTATTCAAACTTAACTGAAGTTACATCAGTAGTTTCTTTGAGCTAAAGGGAAAAATATACTGTTAGTCCCCTCCCAAAAGGTTCTGTATTGGACTCATATAATCCTCAAATAAGCTTCAAAGCCACGAGCTTACCGGACATATTGGACCTTGAGAAGATATGACAGACTGCATCTCTGAAGGATCTGAAACATATCCAAGTCGCAAATAAGGCAGCAGATCAGAAACAGCCTCTCTTTCCTTCCCCACATTCACCTGTGGCAAGGGGCACATTATATAAATTATGGAAAATAACATAAGACTAAAGTAGCTCTAACAAGAGAATGACTTCATACACGAAAGGCTTGCACAGATAGTTTTCCGTTCCTTTGAGCAACCAATCTCTTATCCTGATATTGAGGATCCTCAGTATTCAATGCTGCCTGGAAGAGGTTGGAGGGAAGAGAATAGAAGATAAATACAAGCAATCACACTGAACAAAAATGGATTTCAAGATAAATGTGCAATAAATCACCTCAATCACAATGCGGTCATAAGAATTATCTTCGTCAACAAAACCATAGTTTATAAGCAATTTGGAATTAGGTTGTGGCCCACACCTAAAAAAACGTACAAGCTATTAGTGATGTTAATATATTCTCATTAAACACAGGGAGGTTCCATATATCTAGAGGAACTGTGTTAGCACCATAAAATTGCAACAAATTACAGGGTGGCAAGGAAATCAAATTTCATACCAGACAACAACTGGATCCCCAGCCTTGTATGCGCGATCAACAACCAGTTGAACACCATTGTCAACAGCAGTCAACATCGCCTTATAGTTGCTTCCATAGGATAACAATGGGGGTCCAAGCGGAACCAATGCAAATCTCCGTGCCAAACTGACTTTCTGAGTTCAAAGGGCATCACAGTTAACATACAATGCTTGCAGGCAAGAAAAAAAGTAAATTAACATTAGAAACTTTCACATTTTCCTTTTTATCTGTCTTTCTGCGACTAGGGAATCTAGAAAGATGCCGATTTTAAAATCTTGGGCCTGAGGGAACAGTCAAAATTAAATTATTCTTCCAACATTGTGATTCAGTAGACCATTACTTAACTTTATGCGAAAGGGATTCGGATTTGATCCCTAAAGTAGCTGTATGCCTGTATCCCCAAGTCCAATGACTGTCCCAGATAAACTCGTCCATAGTTCTCTCCCTAAGCCAAGATTGGTTCACTAGTGAGGTCCCTACCTTGATGGCAACCCTTTTAATACCCTTATTCCCCCTTCATCTGGAGCTGCGCTATAGCTTTTTAACATTTTAGATAAAAACATGCCCTACCATATTTTGTCAAGTACCGTGCCAACATAGAAAGAACAGCTGAGAAGTTGAAAATAATTACAAGCCCATCAAAGAACAATATTCACTCCCCAAATAACTATTAGTTACCACCTAGGCCTGTCAATAAATCAGATTTTCTTTCAGATTCAATCCAATTATCTTGATCTAGTAAATTATTGAATATATTGACTCAACTAAAAACGTGAAACCAAGAAAATTGGTTAACGAGTTATCAGCAATGTTTAAAACCCTAACCACTAACCAGTCAGTTCGACCAGAAACCAGTCACACGGTCAAGTTTCCCGTCCGGATATAGCTCAACAACCACTTGCACTAGAAAAGATAAATCATTACAACCCGGTGGTTTAACTGTGTCCTGGTAGACCCGGTCACCAGTCAGCCCAACCGCCAGGGTTCAATCCTATATGTAAATCAATTATCTAATAGCCGTGATGTTGCTATGATCAACGATGAATTGAACCCTCGCCAAATGAGTACTAACACAGTTATAAATGACGGATTTTATCAACAGAAAAGCATCTCAAATATATGTTGAATCTTCTTGGAATATATATTTACCTATTAATCACTTTTTGCCGCCATGATTTACTTGGTATTACACAGTAGTTCATTAATAATTAAAATTTACACCTCTCATCATAAAAAAAAGAAACAAAAACGAAGCGAAATAAACATGTTGCTTATATTGTTACAGGAATGGAAGGAACTTATCGCTGTAAAGTAACTCTTTCACAGTTCCAAGTTGATTTTTTTTCTTGGTTAAGAGGGGCAAACCTGCAAATGTACAACACAAGATTGAACTGCGACAAAGGCTTGTTTGAAAATCTCAAAAGAAAAGGCTTCTGTAGGTATATCATATGGGTATTGCTGCAAAAAAAGTAACAAGTCCAATGATAAACCTCATATTTAATGAGAGTAATAAACTCAGCTCAAACAGAGACAAAACTAACCTGAAAAAGAGACCCTGCCATAAACCAGACGGTGTCAAGCTCATTATATTCTCTTTTGATCCCTTCAGCCCTTTCCAAAACTTCAGCCTAATTTATTACCAACATAACAATGTCTTGAGCTTTGGTAAAAATAAGCATTTTGTTAACTTAATGTTAGTGTGGCTAACATATATCTGTATAACATTAATATAACTTTACTATAGCTAGCTTTTAAGGATATATACCTTAGTAGGACTGCCCGTCAAGTAACTCAGTTCAGCTTCAGACCATAAAAGTGGTGATTCCACAGCTAACTGCCCCCTTCCTCGTTGACGGTCAAGCTCTCTGATATATGGGTACCAGAACGACTTCTTTCCTTGTTTTTTCTCATACATCAGATACAATGCCAAGCAAGCTAATTCCGACAATTTGTTTGTGGTTAAGAGTTCCGCTGCATTCAACATTCAGTTTTCCGCTCTAAGTTTCGAATCATAAGTCTAATGAATCGATATTGTTTCTTAAATAGAGAAAATTAGAATTTCTCCCAAAACAAGCTAAATAACAGATGCCTCCTCTTCAGCTTCTGACAACCTAAAAGAGATACATAGACCGACTACCAGACAAATACATATATACATACTAACTGAAAATATGAAAAGAAAGATACATAGACCGACCCCTTGAACGAATTTTAATAATCGTTTCAGCACATAGTCAGATTTGAAATAAAAAAGTAGTAATAACAAAGAAACTAAATTTAAGAATTTAATGGCACCTTACCAACAGTTTCGTTACCCAATACTCTCTCAAGTGTGACTACCAATGAGTTCGGAACTGAAAATGCAATATCACCTGCCTGACAGAAAACAAATCATTAAAAAATATATCAATAAACTTCTCCACTAACATCACAAATCTAAAATCAGTCCAGAACCAAACAATTGGCACGAACAAACCTGAAGATCCTCACTGGCAGCAACATAATGTATGGAGCGAAGCTTTGCATCATGAGAAGGCCTATCTTTAAGAACAACTTTACAAGAAGGTAATCCATTTTCGTGCATCCAAGATTTCAAGTCCGCAATTTCATCTTCTTTCTTGCTCACAAGCTCACGAGCCTTCCCAGCTACTTGTGTATCGGAGCTCGAAACCAAGCAAATGTGTCTCCGCATAAATGGATTGCCATTTCTAGGTTTTTTGGTGAGAAATACCGAAGTTGTGAGGAGAACAGAGAGAGGTCGGTTGGTGGAGGAACGAATTGGAGATGAGAAGCAATTGATTTGTTGCAGATAAGAGGCGTCCATTGTTTATTGTCTTCGATGTATCATTTACAGATGAATTGATGGGATTAGGATTAGGGTTTCAGCGATAAAGAGAGCTTACGGTGAAGGTTTTGTTGCAGAGGACTCATTACAAACAAAATGATGAGCGGTTGAGTGGTAGGAAGTACTACAAGTAGAGTAGGATATTTTCGTACTGGGGTTTGGTTTTGGTTTTCATACATACAAAAAGACAAAAACTTTATTTGTACGACATTATTTAAATTTAATTTATTTATATTTTGATCTTCAATAGTGAATAAAAATATATATAGTTGAAATTCAAATATATTTGTATTCAATTTTCATGTCTAAATTTTATGTACACCTAGAAAAGCTATAAAAAAAAAAGAGGATAGTACCAACGAGAGTTCTTTTAATCAGAAAAGGAAGCAAAAAAGAGAGGAATTTATTGGGAGAAATCAAATAACCAAGGAGTGCTTGGGATTATTTAAAGAAATGCTTATAGTTTTTGTTTTATAATTAAACTAAAAATAATAATTTATGTTTGTTAATGAACAATATTTACTATAAAAAGCTGTATTGATTAAATTGTTGTTTTTTAGAACCTATTTTTATCATTTTTAGGGATATAATTCATATTTTATGCTTTTGTTTAGACTAGACTCAAACTTGTACATTTTAGAGTTAGGGAGGAATTTAGGGAAACAATTATTTTTTTCGCGTGCCTTTCTCAAGAATAAACTCGAATATGTGATATTGCACAACAAGAATAGAGGTCTTACCAATATACTATCACATTTGGTCTATATTAATTAAATTGTTTGTCACTTGTTTATAAGAAGATCGACTCTTGGAAATTTAGTGATGTTATTATTTTTAACTTTAACTTTTTATGTTTTCTTATTTAAATCTCCATATTTTATAAATTTTTTATTATATTCTTATGCTATTTACGCACGCCATGTGTACTACCGATCCGGTTTTAATAATTTATTTATTTCTTGGACATGATGATTTTAGTATGATCAATGATGTGCAAATTTGTGGTTCGAGCTTCATATGCATCGATCCCAAAAGGAGATTGGGTGAGATCTACAATACGGTATTGGTTTGATGACCTTACCGACCGAAGTAGGTGTGGAAATACATACATGCATGCATGTCAGAAGAGGAAGCGAAGAAGGTGCTGCGGAGAGGCTAAAAGTATCAATGGAACGGGATAGCCTTGCTTGCTTAAGGCAGCTAAATCTCCTCCAAACCCTCCTTTTCCACAAAAGCTCCCATTTTATTTTATTTTTTCCAAAATAAGAAAAGCCCCATTTTATTGACAGTAGGATAACATGAGACAATATCCTTAAACTTATTATCACAATTTCATTATTTATTACTATCATAATTCCATTTTAAGAAGAAATGCTAGATAAGAAGAGTGCTCTTGATCCCTCATATATATATATATATATATATAAATGATCTATAACACACATGTTCTATAAATCACTATATGACATGCATCATTAATAGCAGTCCAATACAAAAACCAATGATTGATATTAAAACTTCAAATTCGATGTCCGCTACTATTTATAGGTGATTCAAAATATTAATATGTTCACTTATGTTAGTAGCTAACACTAATTAGAATAGTTTTAGTCTTCTTCACCTCTTCCACTCAATTTATTATTTAAGGTTTGACCTCTTTCATATCTTCTACTCGATTTATTATTTAGGGCTTAAGATTTATTAACTAAAATTTAAGATTTATTCAATGAGATCTAGAATTTATTAACTAGAGTTTAAAGTTTATTAATTAGGGTTTAAAATCACTTTATTTTGTCTTATGAATTAATTAATAAATCCTAAACTCTAATTAATAAATCTTAAATAATAAACCGAGTGAAAGAGTTAGAGCCCAAACTCTAAATAGTAAATCAAATAAAATAGATGAAATAGAGTAAAGCTAATTAATATAATTAGCGTACACAACTATTAATAGCGTACATATTAAAATTTCTATCGAATTTTTATTTTTAATCATGCCCATTTATTCCTATTTTGTATAGTATTGATAGTGTATGCCCATTTTTTTGTTCATAGCACATACATGCCGTCATTCATTCCCATATATATATATATATATATATATATATATATATATATATATATATATATATATATATATAAATTTAAGATGGAACTCATTTATGCAATATGTTTTTTTTCCCTTTCATATTTCTTTAGTTTTTCCTAACAATGAAAATTTAATGTGCAAAAATGAAAATCATCATGCCTAACAAATGCTCTGCTCCTAGTCTTAGATGCTTCTTTTCAGCATGCCCCCACATTCCATGAGAGCTGACATCTCAACTATTCAGCAGGTAAACCAGAAACAACAATGCTACTATCACATAAAAAATAGTCACGTAATGCTCACATACACACACATATATACTGTGAGCTTCACCTGACATGTGAAATCCACAAATATGCATGGGTGTGTATGTGAACATTATGCGACTCTTTTTTATGTGATAGTAGCATTATTTAACCACGAAAAGTACCGAGTTCTTCATATTCCAACCATAATAGCAATCCTGTAGTAATCAAAATAAAATTTTAAATGAACAGCTTGATGTGCAGCAAATTGTTGCAAAATAATAATAATAAATAAATTAAAAAAACGTGCAGTAAATGCTATTATATAGAATAGGATTTCTAGACTTGTTTAGATCGTAGTATCCACTTCTCTCGCTATTGATAAGGTGTAATTCTCAAGAATTTACTACCCTTCGAAACACAAGGAGGATCTTCCTTGCTTCATAAGTTGAACTTTTGAGGAACAGAATCATAGTCATCAAAGTCAAATCTCGGCCTCTCCTTCCCAGCCTAAATAAAGCCAGAACATCTTAGATACCAATACAATCATTAAAAAAGGAGAACATTTATACAATCCAATAATCATAGAGTTAAGAAATATTTACCCTCGACAAATAAGCTGGGTCACATGACATTAGTTCATCTGTTGCAGTCAGCTTCTTTGACAATGTCATTATCCTGGAATGTAAATAGTTTATTTTTTAATAAAGAAATAACCGATACTTCTGGCAGCTGTGGCAAGTTATAGCTGTTATACTAACAGGATACACCTAAAATTGTCCATTCTCGTGAAAAAATAAATAAAACTAGTATGAACAATTGACATGTTTCTTGACATTAATCATATCATTCTTAAGATGAAATTTTCACCCCAAACCCATCTCATCTAACACCGTCTACACGGCCTCCTTCAGAAATAAGTTACGCATGAAAGGAAAAGAAACAAACAAGAGTCGATTGCAATTTGCAAGTAAAACAAAGGAATTTCCAAACTCAACAATCTTCATTTAGCTGATCTTTCAATGATAGACCGTAAAGTAATTCAGACAGGATACTTAGATCAACAACCTCCGTAAGGCCACTTCTTTACCAATTAAAATTCCTCTCGAGTTTGTAGGATATAATATTAGCTAATTCAATTGTAGTTTTCTTTCATCTAGAACAAGCTCATGAAAAGCATACCTTTGGATTGATGAGTCAATACGCTCAATCATCTCACATGATTTATATTGCTCCGGATCCTCTAGGAATCTAACCATTCCATCCTTCTGGTTAATTGTTGCATATATCTCACCATCTTGGATCTTAAACGTCATAAAAACAGTAAAATGATATGTTATGGGATTGAAAGGCACCAAATAGTTCAATACAGTATTAAAAGAAGTAAGATTTTACACTGTAACTACCATTTGAAGAACATGCATTTCAGCTTCCTTGGGGCTATTCAGTTGCACAGTGTTGGCTATGTCTTGGAGGGAGAGTGTCAAGTATGTCTGAGTCAGTCTCTGTATATTTCTTTTGTACATGGACGACACCGCCTGCCTCACCAACCCAAAATTGTTGTCCTGTAAAACAAAAATGGTGTTGTGAAAAACAAAAACCAAACCTTTTTAATGTAATCAAAAGAATTACAAGATAACTTCACAAGAAAAAAGTTTGTCTCATGTTTCCTCTCAATGCTCCAATTTGAAGAAAAATCGACGTAGACCACTATACTCACTATTTGAAACTTCTCCCTATGTGTCTGGATACACGTCTCGAGTTCTAAAATTTTTCCAGTGCCATAAGCAGATGCCAAGTCAAGGTAGGGCTGCTTAGAAGAGAAGAAACATCGAAAAGACTGAATATTAGCCCACATAAGCACAAGTCACGAAAAAAGAGAGCATAAATTCATGGAAAATACAAATAATATGGTAGGAAAAATAATTCCGCACGCATTCATGTAGTTTTTTGCACATAAATAAAACCGATATCAGGTCAGATAAATCCTAGTTGACCATCCATTCAAATATCACAAATATCTCAAAGTAAACAATTAAACATACACTACTCAAACTCAAAGGATACTGGGTTAAAGCACACAGTCAAGTTAGGCGCATCCACCTAAATATTATTTCACCTTTTGTGGCAAGACTGGACTACACTACCACAAGATCTATTTCCACGTTTTTAAAAACAGTCCCCGGTTAGATGTCCAAGTTTAATGGTATTCGTTAAATATCCAGAACTTGTAATTTATGTGTACGACCATGAAGCAAAAGATAGCATGACTGTAAATATAAGTAACTTTAGTAATAGTTAGTAAAATGAAACTTATACATATACAAACATTACCTCCTTTTATTAGTACCAAACATTACCTGAGTAAAGTTCTTTAGATTCCTTTGAACAATTGAAGATGTGTACTTCGGGAAGCTGTTAGTACACTGCCATTAGAAGAAAACAAGTTTAACAAAAAAACACTTCTAAAAAATATAATAATAACAGACGGACCCATTTTAGCAAGTAGTAACTAATAAGAAAATTCCAAGTAAAAACTAATCAAGCCATACTACAGACATTTGACAATTGAAACCTACAAACAAAAAATCTCTTATAAAATTATGAAAAGACTACAATATGACGACAATAACAGTTTCGTTCTCGTGCATATCATATGCAAAATTACCAGAACTAGGTCGCATAACAAGAAAAAGTATTAACTCCAAAAGCAGCTTTAATCATAGTTGTCAAATCGTAAATCGTATCGTGTATCGAAAACTCCCATATTGTTTTTCATCTATATCGTTTTTCATGTATCGTATCATGAATTGTACGATATGGAAACGAAATGAAAAACGTGGTAATATATATTTAGACATATAAAACACACAATTTATTAGACAGTCAAGCATATTAACTTAACTATATATAAAAGTAGTCAAGTAAATATTATTATAGACTAAAAATAAATTTTAAAGTTAAATAGTAGCCAAAATACTCTAAATTGATTTTATTTTAGTAATCTTTATAAAGTTACAATAGAAAACGAAAATTCAGATTCACCTTTAAACTATAAAATAAAATAGAATAATTCAAATTAATAAGTTGAGATTTATGTATATGCTTATGACATGAGAAAAATAGACATTCTAAAGAAAATATAAAACTCTAAAGAGTGATTAAAGGCTCATCAAGTCGTATAGAATATATTTGTGCTAAAAAAATTCTTCATTTGAAATGGTAAAATGATTAAAAGTTTTGTTTTTACTCTTTTGGATCTACATAAAAATATTTTCAAGCAGATTGCTAAATTTAAAAAGTATCGTGCATTGTATCGTATCGTAAAAATCGAATCGAAATCGCATGATACGACGTCATTTTCGATTCACCCTGCAATACGTATCGAATTGTCTCCGTATCGTATCGTAATAGTACAATTCTGGTTAGTAAGGCTAATTCAGTTAATATAAAAATTCACTTTTACACACCAAACCTTCTAAAACTCAATTTTCCTCCTTTTTTGGACGAGTAGTTATCACGAAACACCCACCGAAGGGACCCATTACTGAACCCACCAAAAATAGGAGAAGACGAAGAATATAAGAAGCAACCCAAAACCCCTCATATGGGGAGCTAACCCAAATGCAATAAATCCCAAACAATAGTATATCAGGAGAAACAATACAAAATACAAATACAAGTCAATACACTAGGATGCCAAAAATTACCCACAATGCCTCCAAAAATCTAAGAATTGAGAAGAAAACTGGATAAGCCTTATTAACCCAAAAAAGGAGGACATTAAGCATAGTATGTCTAACTGTAAACCAAACTTTCGACTCCTTCGAAACATCTCATGCTCCTTTCTCTCCAAAATCAACCATATCATTTAGTGAGCCCCATCATCCACTTCTTCAACGACTTCTCAATTCTCACTCTATCCCCTTTTCAACCTGCCATTAATAACAGATGGTCCTTGGCATATCCTGAACCTCAAATCCCAAATCTTCTACATGCTGAACTTAAATCACACTAATATTGATGATGCAAAATAGAACAAGAGGACCAATGAAAATATAAGAGATTATTACAAAATTATTTTACATTACTATTTATGGGTAAACTGAGTGTATTTATCTCTCTTTTAAAAGTGGGTAGTAACTAGTAAATATTTTAACATAGCATATATTAATTAGGATTTTTTTCCCATATTAAATCATATTTATTTAATTATTATTAGAATTAGGTTTTTTAATGCCTTATAAAAAACAATATAAACCATCATTGGAATTGAATGAATAAAATATTAATTTAAAATTTGAGGTTTAGTGCCATTAAGGCTTTTTAGCTTTACTGTCCTTCCTTTTTCCCTACTACCTAATTATATACCCCATCATAAACACTTCTAAACCATGTCCTGCATCATTAGGCCAAACCATGATATCTATGATTTCACCCAATCACTAACCCATAAAGGTGTAAATGAACCGAGTCGAGCCGAGTATTAAATTGCTCAGATTTGATTCACAAAATTTATCGTGATTGAGGCTTATTAAACTACCGATTCGAGCATGATCTCGAATTGAGCCCAAGAGTATTAAGTTGCTCAGATTTGATTCACAAAATTTATCGTGATTGAGGCTCGTTAAACTATCAATTCAAGCACGATCTCGAATTGAGCCCGAACAATTGAACTTTTCGAACGAATATGATCCGAGTATTAATAGAAAATTATAATTTGAGGTGGTTCGACTAATTTATTGAACTTTAAAATTTGCTCATATTTGAATCATTTATATTTCGAGTCGAGCTCGAATCGAACTTCGAGTTGAGCTGAGTACGAATCAAGCCCGGTCTGTTTACTTATTTTACAACCTTACTAACCCATACACCTTTCAGCTGTTCAACACCCATCCACAACCATACCCAAATTCCTTGCCCACCATAATTGTTAGAAAGTTGATATCAATATAACCTAAAAATAGTTCTTTTAAATTGTAGGAGAATTGTTCACCATAAAGTATTGTTCACGCCAACAGTTTAAGGAGGGCAACAAACAAAATCAACAATTTTCAACGCCGGAAAATTTTCAAATTCGATTTCCTTATATGTCTTTAATTGTATTAAAAATTAGGGCTTCTTATGTCCTATATAAACTGATTCAAAATCAGCAAATAGAATATTGATTTGAGAATTGAGGCTTTGTGTCATTGTACCTTTGGGCTTTTCCCCCTACTTTCTACTCTTTTAACCCATCCTAAACCCTTCTAAACCTTGTTCAGCATCAAATATAATGAGATTAAGTATTTCAGAAAAGGTAAAATAATTTTTAAAGATCATTAAACAAGAACTGAGCACTTTTTTTTAGAAGATTTTCACTCTACAGACATACATAAATATCAAGTTGACGTTTAAGAGAGAAAAAGCAAACCTGCCCAAGGTGAATGAGTGAAACCAGAATGTACTTTTTGTATGCTTCAACAGCTATGGCACTTATAGAGGACATCGGAGCTGTTACAACCTGAAAATGATAAGCAGTAGTGAGAATTGAATCAATTACAATATAGCATAAAATGAGTATGAAGCTACATAATTATCGAATTAAAAAAAATAGAAGTATAAGATTAACACACATTGTGTAGGAGCTCCAATGCTTTGCGAAAGCGCTTTTGACCAATGCAAATCATTCCCCTACCATGATGCCAAATGTAAACATGTTCTGTAAGTTTTCTTGTTGCTTTGTAATTCACATTAATTTAATTATAAGAAAACGTGATAAAGGGTGCCTGACACTGTCAAGATTTATAGGACAATCACATGGATTTATGATAAGCAAAGACATTGCTTGAACAGGCAATGAACAGATTACTCTTGTTGAGGCTCAACCTGATTCCTATAGCTCATCTATTCTTTAGCAGCTAACATATTAAGTCCATATTTATCAAGGGGGTAGGTTTTGCAAACCCTATGGAATGCAAAGTACAAATTGGTCAATTTAATTTTTTTGAAACTGAAGCAACTCACCCATAATAGCAATAAAGGAAGAGGTCTCTTGGCTGATCGACCTCATATATGTCGTCTTCCAAAATAGATAGACCAGTTCTATAGCATTTAGCCAATAAACAGAGAAGAAGAAAGTCTGGATGTAAAGTAGTTAAATGTTCAGAAGATAACTGAAGCTTCCTAATAGCAGTCAGCAAAGGAGCAACGCCTCGCATGGGGGTTTTAAGAAGAATAACTTGGTCCTTGAATCTTCTACATACAGCTATAACTGTTATTTCAATACATCAACAACAGATGGTAAACCATATTAGACAAAGTCCACATACATCATATACAACAAATTAAACATGTAAAAGATTCATACATTTATCAGGCACCAGACGAATCTGTTCAGCAGCGCAAGAATTGATAAACCTAGCAATAGAGAGAACAAGCTCATTAGCTTGGTCTTTTGTACTCGGTGCTGAAGTGCAGGCCTCCCTGTTAACGCCATAGGAAAAGAGAGAACATTAGACATCCCAGCGTGTAAGATTTAGAATATTGTTGAAATATATAAAGAGATATCAAACTGCCACACTACTTTTAAAAGAAGAACATTCATTAAACCACATAAGACTACTTATGAACATTGAAGATTCAATTTCCCAATTGAAGTTCTTGAGATCTAATATGACTAGTGACAAAATATGCCATGCTAAGAGAATTTACCAGTGGGATTGTTATACACGAACAAGTTATCTCAACTACACAGATCTTCTTTTAACTTTTGCACCAAATATATGTGACTATTTTTAGGGGATCATGGTCTAAGGATTATTAATTCTAAGTGTTGTTTTATCCTTCAAAGAAAAAAGTCAGATATTTGTTTGATACGGGATTGTACATGGGATTAGTTGAAAGTAGGGATATATTATTAGTTCCAAATGATCATGTAATGAGTAAACATGTAATACCAAAAAGCAGGTGGCATTAGATAAAACCAAGGGTCAGGTGGTATTAGATAATACCACTTTTAGATATTATATTATCCTAGTACTAAATAGTCCAGGGTACAAATTTTGATACATACAATTATATATACACACACACACGTTAAAAAGGACTAAATAGTTCAATCGCCCATAAGACCAGCAAACAAACATAAGTGAAAAGCTTATGCAATATAGTTGCTCGGATAAAAAATCCACTCCAATTTAAAAATAGGTTGATGCCTGTGACTACATTCACTTAGTGCTTACAAATTCCATGTTGGCACAAAGATGAAGAGCAGAGTAGATTAATACACACTGGCGAAGCTACATAGTTACATGTGGGCTGAAAAAAATAATTGTTTTAAAATGTAAGGTAAATTTTAAAATTTTTAAGTATTATATAGAAATTGACCCCACAAAAATTTTATAAATTTTCTACTATACGGGGTTAAATTGAAAATTTATAACTTTGTCAATCAAATTTTAATCAAATATGACACATATCCTCTCAATATATGTACCTCTCTCTATAATATTTTAAACTAAATAATAATCTAATTTATATTATTTTTAAAATAATTAATGAATTAATTATTTATTAACCGTTGTGATTAAAAAAGTCTATTATATGAGTCAACATAGTATATACCATATATTATTACTTATTATATTATCATTGTATAGTATATATATGTGTGCGACCCGAAAGTACAAAATTATTATAAAAAAAAACGCTTGTGAGGACTGCCTCCGAACCCCGCCAAATTATTTATAGCTTAGTAATAATTTTGACCCCAATGAAAATTATTCCTAGCTTCGCCACTGTTAATACACGTGTATAAGAAGAATAAAAATTCTTTGATACCACACACTGTGTGTGTGCGTGTTGTGATTTTTTTTGGCGGGGGTTAAGACTTGCACTTCACTGAACTACCACCAATCACCATGATCCCCATGTAAAAGTAGTTATCATACCTTAATTATGTAGTACCTGCTATGACAAAAGTAAACAATGCTGTAGGATCTCAGCTAATTGAAGTTTTAAATGCAATAGATAAGAAAGTTTTACACAAATTCCTTATTTTTTAAAGAGATTTCAATGAGTAAACAAACTCTAACATGCCAGACAATTAACCAGTATGTATTTCCAGGGCACTCAAACCCTAAAACTAGTCAAATACGTCTGAATAACCCATTGGTTTAAAAACCAAACATGAAACATAAAAAGTAGGTATATGAATAGTGAGTAGAAGGGGACTTACAAAATATAGAGGTAACCAAGGGAATGAATGGAGGAGTCAAGTTCAGAAAGAAAAGGCGCCAAACGAGTCGACTCGGAGTGAACTAAATCCTCTGATTGTTTGAGTAAACTGTGGAGGTGAGCGATGTCTTGGGCACTGCTCGATAGCCCTTGAATTTGAGCCACAACTGACTCCACTGAAACTGAGTTCATATTTAGGTTCATTCTTCTCTCTCTAGGGTTCTAACTTCTGTATCAATTCAAATCAATCGATTCTTTTTTCTGGTTTATGAATCACTCTAAATCGGAAACGACGATGAGAATCATCAGAGAGGAAAAAAACAAAAGAGATCCTATATAGTAACACAAGGTTTTGGTTTGGTATTTGTTTTTGTATAAACTAGGGCCCAACTCGTTTCACTATCTGTGTACTGCGGACCGAATAATGTTGGGCTGGTTTTGAAGCCCAGTAACTTTAACCTTTTCCAATTTTGCCTTCATACATATAATTAAGCGACAAGGTGGTAACACCCAAACGATACAGTAAAATAGTAAAATTTTCACATATTAAAAAATATAAATTATAAAAAAATTAAATTTAAATTTATTCTTAATAGCCCAACAAAATAATATAAAATGATGAGTAATTTTTTATATATTAATAGATCCTATTAAATGACTTAATTATTCATCACTTTATATATATTGTATCTCATTTTTTTAGAGACAAAAAACTTTTAATTATCATTTTGAGAATGGAGAAAGCATTACTTCCACCGTCTCAAGATAAATAATGGGCTCACTATTTTAGTTTTTTTTGTAATAATAAATTTTAGTTTTTAAAACTTAATATTAAAAAAATAAATCCAAAATAATTTGTTCACACAAGTACTCAATTCAATTCAACAAAATAGATTTATTATTCCAAGTATAAAAAGCTATTAATCAGGATACATATATCTTGTAACTAAATTTAAAATTCTTAATAACGTTACATTTTTAAAATAACTTCAAACCCCACTATTCCCTAAAATTGTACTTCATAATGATAAAAAAATATTTTAAGATTGTTTCTATAATTATATTTGTTAACGTCAAGTTTTGCCGGCGCGTCCAATCCTCAATTCCACGCGCTCAGACCTGCACAATAACACGTCAACACGAAGCTTGACGGCTGGTGCCGCCGGGTGATAGCTCCGGTGTGAGAATAAGTACAGGCTGGTCACAAGGTTAACAATGGAGGCAATAGTGTATAGTGCTCAAGGGAATATTAATAATGATTACCTGTTAACATTAGGTTAAGCCTTGTATTTATAGTCACTCTCACCACCTCTAGAGCCCATGTCCCGGTCAAGTTAGGACTCCTAAATATGGCAGTTACCATTGTTTGGGTCCAACGCAATCTCTTTTGAAAGTACAAGTTGGTGGTTATCCAACCACTTGTCTTATAAGAGTTGGTATTGAGATAGGATTATGGTTAAAACCCTTAATCCTTTAGACTCCTTGTTGCTCCGGGCTCCATCCGAGAAATAACCTTCGGTATGGGCCTTACAAAGTGGTCTGGACCCCGTCCCGAAGGGCTCGGTAGTCCGATCCCGATCGTTACCTATGCGGTCTAGACTCCGGCCCGAAGGGCTTGGTAGTCTGATCCCGATCATCATTATGTTGGTCTGGGCCCCGGTCTCGTGGGACTAAGATACCCGATCCGGATAATACTAGTTGGGTCTGGGTACTGGCCCAAAGAGCTCAGATACCCGATCCCGAACTCTGCTACCCCAATCCTGGCTTCGGCCCCTTGGGCCCGGTAAGCTTCTCTCGGCCCAGGCCTTCTGTCCATGTAGGGGTCGGTGGATTATACCCGATCATTGCCCCCCAGTCTCTCATTATAACAAGCCTTTAATAGGATATTTAATGAGAGATTTAAAGAGATGCCTAGGTAATCCAACCGACCTAGTTAATGCGGTACACGATACACAAGAAATGAACGGCCCAACGTCATTATTAGCCGCCTGTTGAGATTCGTGCAGCATCAGTATAAATATCTTCCCCCCTACAACACCCATTTTTTACGAACTCTATTTGCCTAAGCTAAATTCAAAACTCATTTTCCGGCGAGTACGATTTCCGTCGAGAGGTTTCTTGTTCTCCGACCAGTCCTTTTACCACTCAAATCACCTCACTTTCACCGATTTTTCACTCTAATGGCTGACTCCGGCACTCTTCCCGCTGCTTCCACCTCCGACCTGAACTCCACCGTTGAGGTCACTCCAACTTCCGCCGAAATGGCCGCCATTGTCACCATCGCCAGCACCGATTTGGTGCCGGTTGACCTACCGGAAGCTCCCACCGGAGACTCTGCTGAAGGAACCGAGACACAGATCCGGTCTGTCTACCGTTCTGAGACGGAGTATTCTCATGTCAACACTGTGTCCACCATTACTCCGTCTCAGATTTCTGATGTTCGGACCCTCTTCAACATCCCACAAGAGTACAGTCTTCGGGTACCCAGGGCTGAAGAGAGGATGTTCTGGCGGCCCGAAGGCAAATGGGTGGCCATCCCCACTTACGCCCTGCGGTACGGCATCCGCTTCCCTCTCCACGAGTTTATCGTGTCATTTCTCTGCTTCGTGGGGATCGGGTTCGCACAACTTGTGCCGAACTCGTACATCCACTTGATAAGCTTTATAGCTATCTGTCAAGAACTAGGGATTACCCCTGGTCTTGACTTTTTCTTCGTCTTATTTTCGGTCGGCAAATCCAAGGAGCCCGGTTTCCGACAACTAAACCGTATCTCCGGCCGAGCCACCTTTGCCAAGACTCCCTCGAGCAACAAAGGTTGGCACAATCAGTGGATCTTCGTCAAAGGGACCGACCTTCAACTTCTCCCGAACTGGGCCTCACCCGAAGATCCGATCGTGAAAGTGACCACCTTCCCCACAGACCGAAGGGAGGAGTTCCGATCCTTCTACCAGAAGGTGAAGGAAACGATGTGGAGCCTGGACACCTTTGCCGACGAGGCCTGGCTATACAGGCACGGATGTGAGTATTCTATCTTGACCTCTTTTCTTTCTGAGCATTGGTTTCTGACTTGTTTTTCTGATTTTCTGGAGTATCTACTTGTTTCTGCAGTGACAATCTTCAAGCCGAAGGGCGCCGATGAGTCTCTTACCCCCCTCCCCGTTCGGTCCGGCCCTATACTTCTACCTCTCGGGGACGATGCGGCCGAAGGGGAGACTATCCCGATTTCTGAGCTCTCGGTTGACTCTTCTCATGCCGCTCCGAAGAATGTCATGAAGATGACTGCAGCCGAAAAGGTGGCCCAGCTGAGGAAAGGCAAGAAGAGGGCCCTTCCGAAGGGCTCCTCTAAAACATCTCTTCCGAAGCAGGCTGTCCCGAAGCTGACTCTTGTTCTTGAGGATCCCAAGGGGACCGAGGGGGAAACTCTGAGGCCTCGCCTCAAGAAACAAAAGTTGGTTAATGAGCCCGACCTCCAGATGGTCGAGGTTCAGCCGGACGCTGCTCCGCAGACTCCTGTGGTCCAGCCTCCTGCTGAGGTCGGGCCCTCTGCCGCCTCCGGCCCTGCTACCCAAGCGGATCCTTCTGACGTGTCTCCGACCCAATCCTTTTGGCCGAAGAGTCCGTCAGAAGCTTTCCCTTTTGATCGCCTGGATTACTTCAAGCTTCCTGCTGATGATGCCCGGTTCAAAGGGTATTCGGCCGAAGCCTTGATGGTGGCGTACATTAAAGCCCAGAGTCAGGTATTCCCGAAAGCTTTAGCCCGAATTTATTGAATGTCTGTCTGGCCATTATTGAACTGTTTATTTTTCCTTGATGCAGGCTAACGCCATTCTGGCCCGAGCAATTCCTCCTGTTGTCAAGGCCACCCGGAAAGAGGTTCAGCTTCGAGCCGACGTGGAACTGCTTGAGGGGGATGTTCGGGGGTTGTCGGCTGATTTAACCAAGGAAAGGGAAAATCATGCCGAAACCCGCAATAAGGTGACCTTCGCCGAACGTCAGGCCAACGAACACCAGAGGCTCCATCATAATCTGCAGAAGGAGTTCGTTGCGCTCGACGGATACAATAAACAGCTCATCGAGGAGAGGGCTCTTCTGAAGGAGAAAGATCTTGATCAGCAGAATGCGCTTCTGATCCTCCAGAGCCAAGTTTCTGAAATGCACGCCAGCCACTTGGTGCTGATGAAGGAGAACACAGCTCTGGGGGCAGGATGTGCCGAGGCCAAGCAGCAGGGTGCGAGGGAGTATCAAGAATCGGCTGAGCTCCGCGATACCATCATGGGCCAATTTGCCGAAGGCTATGGGGCTCATAAGGAGCGGGCTCAGGCGAAGATGAAGGCTGCTGGGCTCGATCCTGCTATCTTGGACTCCTCTGATGATGAGTCCGATGCCGATGATGATGCTGATGGCGATGGTCCCCATCCTTAGTTTATAACTTGTATTTTTAATTTTTGTCTCTCTTTCTTTTGTAACTTTGCCCGATCGGATCTGCGTGTAACTTTTTCCGATCAGTTCAAGTTGTTTTGTAACTATTCTGATCGGATTTGTTCATCGCTAGTCCGAGGGTTTTGTAAAGTTGTAGAATTTGAATGAAGATAACAAAAAAGTTTTGCCAAGAGTAATCCACTTTATTTTATTAATGTATAAAGCAGCTTACATAAGCGAAAGTAAATTACATGACTTTTACTGATAATATTTTCTAAGTCTTCCAGCATGCCATGTATTTTTTACCTCCGTACCGTCTAACGTCCGAAGCCGATAAGTACCCGGCTTCGGCACTTCAGTTACTTCATAAGGTCCCTCCCAGTGCGGCATTAACTTGCCTGTGTTCTGGGGGGTTGATGCCTCTGCTTCCCGAAGAACCAGGTCCCCGACCTCAAACCTCCTTTGCTTCACATTCTGATTGTAATGTCGGGCTGTTCTCTTCTGGTAAATAGCTAGCCTTATCGATGCTGAATCCCGAACCTCATCCAACAGATCCAAATTTAATCGTAGACCATCATCATTGTATAACTCTTGGTACTGGCTGATTCGAAGTGTTGGTGATCCGATCTCAACGGGTATCAGTGCATCAGTCCCATAGGCTAATCTGAACGGTGAGTCACCTGTAGTGGTCCTCGGGTTAGTCCGATACGCCCAAAGGACACTGAGCAACTCTTCGGGCCATCTTCCCTTTAGTTCATCCAACCTTCTCTTAATTCCTGTGAGCAGGATCCTGTTGGTGACTTCCACCTGTCCATTGGATTGGGGGCGGGCCACAGAAGTCTTTCTATGTTGGATACCTAACTCCTTCAGGAAAGCTTCGAATTTAGACCCCACAAATTGTCTGCCATTATCCGAGACCAGGACCATGGGAATGCCGAACCGGTAAACAACATACTCTTTAAAGAACTTGAGGCACTCTTGTTCAGTAATCTTATGCAATGGTTTGGCTTCCACCCATTTTGTCATGTAGTCGATTGCGACGATTACGAAAGTGACCTGCCCTTTGGCCTTCGGTAGTGGTCCCAAGATATCAATCCCCCACATAGCGAATGGAATAGGGGATAAAACCGAATATAGCTCTTCGGGAGGTTTATGTGGGATAGGACTATGTAATTGACACTTAGGACATTTTTTGACGAAGTCCTTTGCTTCTTGGAAGATGGTCGGCCAATAGTATCCCTGCCTCATAATTTTGTAAGCCAATGACTTGGCTCCCATGTGATCCCCACAGATTCCTTCATGTACTTCTCTCAGTGTATACTCCGCTTCCGATGGTGTTAGACACTTCAGTAATGGGGAGGTGAATGCCCTACGATACAAATCTCCATCAATAAGGACGAAGTTAGAACTCCTGTGTTTGATTTTTCTAGCGTACAAACGATCCGAAGGCAGTATCCCTTCGGCCAGATAGGTAATGTAAGGCGTGAGCCAACAGTCGAGCCGATCCAGGGTCAGTACGTCGGTCCTTTGAATACTAGGTTTGTCTAATACTTCCAAGTAAACTGATCCGGTGAAGGAGCTTGCTTCGGTTGTGGCTAGTTTGGCTAGAGAATCTGCAACTGTATTGTCTGTCCGATCGATCCCCAGACAGCTGTACGACTCGAAGTATGAGAGTTCGTCCTTTACCTCCGACAGGTATTTCGCCATTCTGGCCCCTCGGGTCTCATACTCTCCCGATATCTGCTTAACCACCAGCTGGGAATCACTGTGCACCATTATCCTTTTCACCTCCAGGCATTTGGCTAATCTAAGTCCGGCCAAAATGGCTTCGTACTCGGCTTCGTTGTTGGTGGCTTTGAATCGGAACCTAATGGCCTGTTGAACTCGAAACCCTTCGGGACTAGTCAGAATGACCCCCGCTCCGCTGACGTCCGAGGTAGATGACCCGTCTACGTAGAGGGTCCAGGCAGTTTGGGGCGATCGAGCTTTGATGACCGAATTTACATCTGATTCGCTGAAAGAACACTCCACGACAAAATCCGCTAAGGCCTGTCCCTTAATGGCCGTTCGGGGATGGTATTCTAAGGCGAATTGAGTTAGTTCCATTGCCCATGCAGCCAGCCTTCCCGAGACTTCGGGCCTGTGCAGTACCTTTTTCAAAGGTTGATCAGTATAGACTATTATTAGCCGGCCCTGGAAATAGTGCCGAAGCTTCCTGCTTGCGATGATCAGAGCGTAGGCGAATTTCTCCAGGTTCGGGTATCTGGTTTCTGCATCCCGAAGGACGTGGCTGACATAGTAAACCGGAGATTGCTTTCCCGATCGTTCACTCACCAGTGCTGCCCCTACTGCCATCGAGCTGGCCGCTAGGTATAGATATAGTGGCTCCGAGGGGATCGGTTTCATCAGCAAGGGTGCCGAGGACAAGTATTGCTTGATCTCCTGGAAGGCGTCTTCGCACTCAGAGGTCCACTGGAAACTCTTCTCATTTTTTGGTCCCTTCAGAGTGTCGAAGAATGGCAAACACCTTTCGGCTGACTTTGATACGAACCTTCTAAGAGCCGCGATCCGACCTGTCAGCCTCTGCACATCTTTGTAGGACTTCGGGGATTTCATATCTAATACCGCTTGGATCTTCTCCGGGTTTGCCTCGATACCCCTCTTGCTAACCAGATAACCCAGGAACTTCCCTGATCCCAATCCGAAGGTACATTTTGTTGGGTTCAGGCGAAGCTTGTATTTCCGAACCGTTTCAAAGCAGTTTTCTAGGTCCACCAGATGATCCCGAACTGACACGCTTTTTACAATCATATCGTCTACGTAGACCTCCATACTTCGGCCTAGCTGCTTTGTAAACACATGGTTCATCATTCGCTGATAAGTGGCCCCCGCGTTCAGCAGTCCAAATGTCATCTTCCGATACGCATAAATGGCCCTATGCGTGATGAAGCTTGTCTTCGGGATGTCTTCCTTGGCCATTGAGATTTGATGATAACCTGAAAAAGCATCCATGAAGCTTAGCATGCCGTACCCTGAAGTGGCGTCAATCAATTGATCAATGTTGGGCAAAGGGTAGAAATCTTTCGGGCACGCCTTGTTCAGGTCGGTGTAATCAATACAGATTCTCCATTTCCCATTCTGTTTCTGAACCAGCACCACGTTTGCCAGCCATTCTGGATAATCAATTTCGAAGATAAACCCTGCCTCCAGTAATTTAGCGATCTCTTCGTCAATAATTTTCTGCCTCTCCGGGGCGAAGATTCTTCTCTTCTGTATGACCGGCCTCTTATTAGGATCTACTTCCAGTCGGTGTAATGC